>CM060948.1:361664686-361852186 GCA_030765055.1 Mantis religiosa
AACATTAAATGGGGATGTTATGACGATGTGGAGGCTGTAAAAACAACTTTGCAAAGGGCACTGGAAAATATCAAACTTGACAGAGTTCCAAACTTGCTTCCAACAGTGGGAAAAGAGACTTGACAAGTGCATCACATGTAGCGGAGAGTATTTTGAAGGTGACTGAAGTAATTTTGTAAGAAGGTTCATCAATAAAGTTTTTATAACAACCCGGTTTCTTTTGGGTCCCCCCTCGTATCCATTCCTTATACTCATTAAGTATATTACTTCTGTTCTAAACCATGCCAACCTTTCTCTTCCTACTTTATCACAGATGTCAATATGTTTTTCTCTGCTCCAATTATTTTTCAGTGTTTTATATAATTTGAGAGATCTTTTGTTATTAAGATTAGCTGATATATCTTGTTTTTCAATATTTTTGAAAAATAAGATACATCTAAAAATGAATTATTTTCTATTCTTGTTTTTACTTCTTTCCAGAAACTCTTTTCTATTCTTCCACTATCTAACCATAATGAACCCATACCTACTTCCTGTAAAATCCTTTGAATTATATATATCCAAGTCTCTCTCCCCTTTATACCAGAATTTATTAACTTATATCATTACTTTTTATTCCATTCCCAGTTTATTGTGGATTACTTCATAGATAAATTCATAATTCTTGAAATTGAGTGTATGATTACTGCTGGTTGTACCCATTTTAATTTATTATAATGGTGTAGTAACTTATCATTCCTGATGCAGCTGAATAATAAAAATAAAAGTGCAGCCATATTTCAGAAGTTTATGCACTTAACGTGAATCATCCATAATTTGTAATCACGAGGATCATACACCTGAACATAGTACATTTATTTAACATCTTTCACATACTGATTCATTCACGAAACAAACATCTGTGTTCTGTCCTGGATGTGTATTTCAGGTAGATCTAGCCTTATATATATCAGCAAATGGGTATTTCAAACATTCTCAAGCAAAGAACACTTTCAAAATACACCTATGTTACGTTGCTTACCATGCTAGCACAGCAACATTATTATAATTCAATACAGAATGGTCATATACTCTAGTCAAGAGATCATTTTGATGCCTTCAGTTGGATATTATGTCAGTTTTAGTTTTCAAATTACACAGTAGTCACGCAGTCGGACAACAGTAATGATCACAGTGTGCCATTGTTGCTTAATAATGAAACTACAAAATTGGCAAAATACTGATCTGGGTAAGTAAGTGTGCACATATGTTATATGTGTTTGGAGGAAATTAGTAACAGTAATGTTAAAATTAATCTAAAAAACTATTTGTAGTTGGTTTATTAATACTCGTCACTTACTTGTTTATATTTATGAGAGACTAGTTTCAAAGGCATACGCCTCCATTTTCAATCTCTTTCCAACTGGCATCTGTTGCTGTCTGCTCTCTCTCTCTCTCTCTCTGGTGGTGGAACTATGAACCTCTTTGTCAAATTGTCTACTGGTGGGATTTCAGAGTTCATTACGCGATCCTTATTTTTCCATATGAATATATTCTCCCATGTTGTCAATTTATTTTGGTTTATCACTCCTCTTAATAATTTTGGATTTGGATCAATGTCATGGTTTTCATTCCAAAAGTGAAATGCTACTGCTGACTTATCTTCTTGTTTCAATCTGATGTTTCTAAAGTGCTCTTTGACTCTGGTTTTTAGATTTCTTTTAGTTTGACCTATGTGCCATTTTTCACAATTCTTACATGGTACATAGGTCAAACTAAATGAAATCTAAAAACCAGAGTCAAAGAGCACTTTAGAAACATCAGATTGAAACAAGAAGATCAGTCAGCAGTAGCATTTCACTTTTGGAATGAAAACCACGACATTGATCCAAATCCAAGATTATTAAAAGTAGTGATAAACCAAAATAAATTGACAACATGGGAGAATATATTCATATGGAAAAATAAGGATCACGTAATGAACTTTGAAATCCCACCAGTAGATAATTTGACAAAGAAGTTCATAGTTCCACCACCAGAGAGAGAGCAGACAGCAACAGATGCCAGTTGGAAAGAGATTGAAAATGGAGGCGAATGCCTTTGAAACTAGTCTCTCATAAATATAAACAAGTAAGTGACAAGTATTAATAAACCAACTACAAATAGTTTCTGTGCACATATGTAATGGTTTATGCCAAATAAAGGTTAACCAAAAATTGTGATTTTTAGGTACACAAAAAAGGAACATAGGATTCATTTGTTTAGTGAGGTTTTTTTTGGGGGGGGGGGGGGGATGTAGTATTTGCTTATTGAGCCTACTTTCAATTCAAATGGCTTATCCAGCATTTGTAGTTAACTGACAACCACACTGTTGATTCCTGGGTTCAAACCGGGCAATGGCTGATGTATTTTTTGGGCATAAAACTCCTTAAGATGTCTTTCTTCAAAAGGAATGTAAATTGGTGGTCCTGTGTCAGATTTTTAGCACATAAAAAAACCTCAAGCTGATAAAGAGGCCTCTGAGCAAAATTAAGCAGTCTTTCATGGCCATATAGAATGTGATCCTGAGAACCGCAGCAATTAAAAGAGTATCCATAAATAAAAACTCAGTTGAATCCTAACTTCTCCATTATATAATGGTGAATCAGGTTTCTTACTATAATTTCCAAGTTTATTGGGTAAAATTACGTTTTAATACTATTTTAGCAATTGCATGTTGAATGCCCTATAGAACAAGGCTTTTATTTTGAGAGCCAGTACAGAAAAAAAAGCTCTACCAGTTTATGATGGAGATCCAATTTTTAATGTACATATCTATCCAAATCGAAATAAAAGTTGGTTCATTAATCAGCCAGAAGAAATTAAAGCAAATTACAAGGGGCATCCAGAAAGTAAGTTCTGTTTCAATTTATCTCCGCTTCAGTGGTGCGATCGCAGTTCCGCACATGTGCGGTAGACGCTCTGTATCAAGGAGAAGAAATGTGTGCCATTGTGAGGACACTGTCGGCCACGTACGCTTTGTTGTGCTTGTTTACAATGTCGGTGTTGATTGAAAATCCCACCGCTTGTAAAATCAGATCTGTGATTCGTTTTCTGAATGCTAGGAAAGTGAAACCAATTGAAATGTATCGGCGAATTTACGATGTTTATGGACAAATTGCGGTGAGTGATACAATGGTGAGAAGATGGGACCGACAGTTCAATGAAGGTCGTAGTGAAGTGCACAATGAAGAACGGAGTGGGTGTCTATCTTTGGTTACAGAAGAACTGGTTCTGCGATTTATGTTAAGATCCAGGAAATCCGCAAGTTTACAGTTAGTGCTTTTGCTATGGAATTTTCCCATATCTCATGATCACTAGTTCATGAAATTGTTACCGATAAACTGAAATTTTGTAAACTTTGCTCGCGGGTGCCAAAGATTCTTGCTGAGCAACTCAGAACAAAACGGATGGTTAGTGCACTTCAGTTTTTGACCCTACAGGGATTTGGCTGGGAGGTGTTTGACCACCCCCCATACAGTCCTGATCTCGCTCCTAGCGACTTTCATCTGTTTTTGCATCTCATATCTTTCCTTGGCGGTCAACACTTCAACAATGATGAAGAGCTGAAGGAAAATGTTTCCAACTGATTGAAGACACAGGCGGCAAACTTCTATGAAGAAGATAAACAAAAACTTTTGCCTCGCTATGGCAAATACCTGTAAAATTTCGGCAGTTATGTGGAAAAGTAGTTTAAGGGTTATAGAATTTTGTGCAATAAATAATTTTTCTGTATCTGTACACAGTTTAATTTTATTACCAAACAGAACTTACTTTCTGGACATACCTCATATATTTGCATGATAGTTGATTGTGCCTGTGCAGTCTCAAATATAAGCAGAATCATGAAAAATAAATAAGCTAATTAATGCGGTTTTTCTTAGAAACATATTCTATTTATGAACATGGAACAAAGTTATTAAAAAAATGTTTGTCAATTTGCTAAATGTGTTACAATAAAATTGTTTGTTTACAGAGAACTACGAGCTACTGCCTGTAATACACTTGCCCTATGGCTACAGACTGCTATCAGTGGAAGCTGTGTGGAAAGAGTAGCAGATAAGTTTGCAGACATTCTGTTACCAGATATTAATCCTGGAAAAACTGCAGTTACACTTATTGTAAGTACCTATGGTTACATTATTAAATTACGTATATAAAAATTCATGCATTAAATGCATGGAGAATATTGAATGGTAAAGTATGTTGTGCAAGTGGCAAGGTACAAAATGATTGTAAAACCATTAATGGGTGATGTCTGCCATAAACCATACATTTTGTGAATTGTAGTGACGCACAAGTAATGTGGATGAAATATGATGTGAAGCTTTCCTGGCAACGTATATGTTCTAAACATTCTCTGGCTTCGAGCCAGGTATTGTGATGTAGAGCCATCAACGTTTTGGGAGTGTGCATCACTCCCATCATCAGGATGATGAATGATAAGCAAATTGGAAGGGTCAGTATATATAGCACCACCGGACATTAGAGTGCCAACCTCGTGGAAAACACCTCTAAGCTGGGGGCTCAACGTAACAACGGAATCTGTGTTTTCTAAGCCAGTCGATTTCCATTTTCAAGGCAGGCTTCCATGCAGAACTGCACTGCAATCTGGCATCCCGGTTCAGTGTTCTCCTCTCAGAAGAGATTGCCAGAGCTTCCTTGACCTTTCGATCCCAGAGGCTGCTGCATTTGACCAAGATGGTCGTTCCCTTGAAGTTGGCTCTGTGATCTTTCTCAAAGCAGTGTTCGGACAGTCCAAACTTTTCCGGCTGCAGTAGATGTATAGATCGTTCATGTTCTTTAATTCTGGTAGTGATGGTCCTGCCAGTTTGTCCTATGTATGAGGTCCCACACTCACAGGGGATGCAGTATACACCCAGTACATTGAGGTTCAGTTTGTCTTTCACCGGTCTCACCATGTGTCTGATTTTCAGAGGCAGTTTGTGGATAGTCCTGATGTTGTGTTTGGCTAGAATTCTACTAATTCTGCCGGAGAGATTGCCAGTGTAAGGAATGCAGGCAGTGGCGATCGGCTCATCTGGTGATAGACGCGCTATAGGTCTTCTTTTTGTAGCCCTGGTAATTGCGCGTTCTTGCGGAAATTGTGCCTTAGGTGTTATAGTTCTTGGTTGAGGTGACTGGGATCCGAGATCGACACAGCTCTGTGGGCCAGAGTGTTGAGAACTCCAACACCTTGTGATTTATGATGGAAACTTCGAGCATTCAAGTAGAGGTCAGTGCATGTTGGTTTGCGGCATACTGCATGCCCCAGAGTGCTGTTGTTTTTGGTGACCAGAATGTCCAAAAATGACAGAGTACCATCCTTCTCTACTTCCATGGTGAATTGAATTTCGGTTCGAAGGCTGTTGTGAGGAAACCTGGTAAAGTGTCTAGACCATGAGGCCAGACAACAAACATGTTGTATCTGTAGAAGTGAGATAGCTTAAGCGGAGCTGTGGCAAGTATTTCATGTTCTAGGTGTTCCATGTACAAGTTTGTTATTGGTGGTGACAATGGGGAGCCCATAGCAGGTAGATGGTCACTGTACCTGTACATCACTATACCTGGCTCGAAGCTCGAGAATGTCTAGAACACACGTAATGTGGACATTATATTCTTTATAGCCGTTGTTTACTTTTACCAATGACAACTGGCTTCAAAATATCTATGGCTTCCATCTGCTTTGGCATATAATAATGCAGAAACGCGCTCTTTGTGCAGGCCTATGTTTTAAGGATTCGTAGGCTTGCGTGTTCTCAGGCAAGGTGCAGCAAAGTAGACCTCTCTCATCAACGTTATACACTTGAGAGAAATCTAACTTTTCTTGTTGAATGATACATTTTAGTTGTCAACAACTGACCTGTCAGCACTTAAGCTCGCTCAACACATTTTTTTGTTCAGTGTTTTATGACACTTGCAGAATCTGTATAACCATCCCAAACTAACCGAAAGTCCATTGATACCAAGTTATTTTGCAAGATGTTTGGCAGTAGCTTGAATTTCAACACCTCTCACTGCAGTTCTGCTGGCACAGAACCACTTGCGTGTTGCATCTTATAACTTTTGTTCAACCAGCTGCAGCATTCGCTTGACCTGATAACTTTCCTCATTTCTTTCTTGGAAGTGTTGAAAACAGTGTTATTATAATAAATTAAATTTAAAGGGAGTTGACTCCCTTTAAATTTAACTTTCCTCATTTTCATCAAAAATGATAAGAGTTCACCCTTTTTCTTTTTTATGTCCAAAACTGTTTTGTTTTGCAATTTCATATTCTGCACATATACATTTAACCGTGGTACCATTTTCAAGCCTTTCAATAATTTTCAGTTTCTCAATTATCCTAAGCGATTTATGCTTATGTTTCCCCGATATTATAGGTTTACCAAACAACTAACGCTTCTGGAGAGAGTTGCAGTCCCTTTTGCAGGTACAGCAGGGGGTGGGAAGAAGGGCAGCATAATGTACCATTGTCATTAATGTATTCCAGGTATTCCTAAGCAATTCGTATTGTACAGTCTATGAAAAAATAAAATGGACAATTAAAGGGGTTTTACTGTACCTGAGAATAAATACAGCATAAAAGATCTACTACATTTTTCTAAAACAGATAATATTTCATATAATAAAAAATATGGCATTTATCAAATTAACTGTGTAGAGTGCAACAGATTTACATTGGCAGGACCAGATGTAATTTGGAAACTAGAGTGAAGGAACATTTCAGAAATTTTAAATATAAAATGATAGATGCAGCTGACCTTGAAATAAATTCAGAAGTTAAATTATTAAAACAATAAAGTGTTACCAAGTGTTGTTGTTTATTCATAAAATATGGTCATTGCCCTCTTGAAGTTAATCATTTGTAGTTAGTTACACATGTGAGTAAGATGTTAGTTAACAATTTGCTGTAAAAGGTTGGTGAAATGCAAGTTTTAGCATTGTTACTATTTTGGTTAATTTTTTAAATATTTTTAATATTAACTGATGAAATCAGCTCTAGGTGTGTAACAAATTATACTGTCCACAAGTTAACTTCAAAACAATGTTTTGTTTAAATTAACATAGCTCCAATCTGTACACAAAACCATTCCATACATAATGTTCAAGGGCTTAAGGAGTAAGGGTTGTAGTCATAGTTGTTACTTTGGTCTAGACTATCTCCCGAGTAACTTCGTCCAGACCAAAGGCAGTCTAACATTATGGTATTCACAGACGATAAAAAGCCTCGGACCAAATAAAGCCGTGGATCTGCACAGAGCAAATGTTACACGACATAGAAATGTTCTTCTGTGCATGCGCGAGTCCCATAGAGTGCTAAACAAACCACAGTGTACCTACAAGTTTATAAATCTCTGTGGTAGTTTCACAGCTGTTTCTTAATCGTTCTTACGGTTGCTGCTGCTGTTTGAGGTTAGGTAACAAAGTTTGGTGTGCTGTGAATATGGATAATATGAAGAAGCATAGTATTAATTGGTCAGAGGAAGACCAATATTTTCTCTAGTCCCAGAAAGAATGAACATTATAGAAAATAAATCCATATCAACGAATACAAATGTGAGAAAGGAGGAGGCATGGAGGGAAATTTATTATGAGTTGGCTGATAATGTGGCTTATTGATGCCTGACTAATATCGTGCAGGACATCAGTGTTGTTTTGATATCCTCCTCTTGCACAATGCCAAAGTGCGGTTAGGATTTGGGTACCCATTGAGATACTCAGGCCTCGGTATCGTCCCTTATGTACAGGTTAGGACGAATCATTTCTATCAGCATTCTGGCATTCGCTATACTAAACCATTGAAGTTTGGGTCGTCGTACTTTGCAATAATTTCTATTCTTGATAGATAAGTTTTCCTCCGTTGTCTTATTTCACGACATCTATGCATCACAGCTACATTCATCACATCATTGTCGTCCATGTTGCAAAGATAGTCCACCTTTAATCAACCCCTCGGAGGCGGACCAAAATTTGAGCCAGAGCAACGTGTTTGGTCCCCAGACTATCGCTAATCCTGGTGTATGAATAAGAAAATCGATGGTCCACTGTTAGTCCATCGGAAGTAGCAAGTTAGTCCGGACCAAGTCTGACTATGAATACGGCCCCAAAAGTCTACCATTTCCTTCCTGACTCTGCCTTCAGTTTATAATGAAACTGAAAATTAGCAGCACAAATAAAAGTCTTAGATTCCATCAGTCTCTTATTGGTTTTTCCAAATTTTAAAATTTGGATTTGGAGAACAATGTGTATTTAATATGAACCACTTGTACTTTTCTTGTTTAAACATAGACCCATATTGGGACAACTCCATGGTTCTGATTTTTATATAACATGGTTTACATATTTTATAGATACAGAACACCTTTATAAAATACACTGCATACTTACACCCAAGGGCACTATCTGTAAAGAGGATGTCATCATGAACAAACATCATTTGGACAAATGTAATGGTCTCAAAAGTGAGAACCTACAGGCTTTATATTGGGAAGGCAGGGGGAAAATGATGCAAATCAACTATTCCCCAGTGCCATTATTCAACAACATGTTTTATAGATATAGTAATTATCAAATTAAATTAATTAGGAGTCGATTAATGACACAAAACAACACTCACTTTTAAATTTTCCTCACTTTTAAATTCAACTCATTTCCAAAATTCGATAGCCTAAGCATCAAAAACACCTATGAACTTATAGAACACATTAAGGATACTGAATTAAATGAAGAGAACACACTAGTCTCATTTGACGTTAAATCACTGTTTCCCAGCATACCAGTTAAACAACTCCCAACATTGATAGAAAAATGGCTCAAATCACTTGGAATGTCATCACTTGAAATTTCAGATTACATCGAACTTACCAAATTATGCATAGAATAGAATTTCTTCCAGTTTCAAACAAAATATTTCCATCAAACTTCTGGTTTAGCAATGGGCAACCCCTTATCACCCTTCCTGGCCGATCTGTACATGAGTGCACTAGAAATAAGGATCACTAAAGGTTTCCCATGGATGTTCAAACTCTGGCAAAGATATGTAGATGACATATTTGCCATAGTGCCAAAAAAACACATCAGTGATGCACTAAAACTTTTAAATATTCAAGAAAAAAGCATCAAGTTCACTGTAGAAGTTGAAAAAGACAAGTATTTACCATTTTTAGATCTAAAAATAATCAGAAATAAAAATAGAATAAACTTTCGCATTTACAGAAAACCAACACAGACAGACAACTACATAAATGCTAATGGCTACAACCCAAGATCCCACAAACAGGCAATCTTTAATAGTTTAGCACACAGACTGGTCAACTTCCCTCTCACAGCAGAAGAATACAAGATAGAATACAACAAAATTATTGATATAGCACAGAAAAATGACCTTCTCAAATCACTAGTAGACAAAAAAGTGAACTCAGCAAAAAAGAAGAAACTACTAAAGGAAACCACAACCCTCTCAGCTACAGAAACTAAAATGATCTTCAAAAAATTCATTTACCATCCATGGGCCTTTGGTAAATTCAAAAAAGTCTTCAAAAAACAAAACATTCAACTAGCTCCAGTGAACCATTACTCCTTAAAAAACCTAATTTGCTCAAACATCAAGGATGCCATTCCATCTAACAAAAAATCTGGTATATATCAAATTGAATGCTGTGACTGTAGTCAAATTTATATTGGAAAAACCAAAAGAAATTTAGAAACAAGAGCAAAGGAACACTTTAGGAACATAAAATACAAACAATTAGAAAAATCAGCAGTTGCAACGCATTTTTGGGAAAAAAACCACAACATAAATCCAGAACCAAAACTACTAAAACATACAACAGGAAAAGAAGAACTGTCCACATGGGAACAAACCTTTATTTCAAAAAACAGGAACAAAGTATTCCATTTCGACATCCCCCAGAAAGATTTGTTCAGCAAGTTCCTCGAACCGTCACCCGAGGAGACCGATGACAAAATATTGCCAGCTACACCAATGAGAACAAGTCGATGTCCAGCTGAAGATAGAGGGAAGGCCTTAGAAACTGGTTCCGGGAAAATTTAAAAGTGAGTGTTGTTTTGTGTCATTAATCGACTCCTAATTAATTTAATTTATACAAAAACAATGTTTTCAACACTTCCATGAAAGGATTAATAATTATCAATTATTATTAATGCTTTAAGTTATTAATTTAAAGCAAAGCTGGACAGATTTAAATTAGGAATAAGTGATTGAAAATAGGGACCAACCATAAACATAGTTTTTTGGAATGAAAAGGGGTTAAAGCAAAAGATAAGAGGTGAAGTGTTCAGAGTTTCAAAGCTGGGGGATTTAATTGCAGTGGTGGAAATGGGGTTTTATCAAAGCGATAATCCACCTATATCAACTGAATGTTATAATAATGTCGCGAACCCGTTCATGATAAGGCGGCTTGCGGACACAAAAGGAACTTATAGGTGAGCAGTGTGGTAATAAAGAGCTTGCATAAGCAATTAACGATAGCACCAATAAACAAGAGATGGATAGTATATCACAGAGGTGAAAGACTTGCCGGCACTTATATAGTTACATTCTAGAACATTCGTGTTTTATCTGGTGACATTTTTTGAGTAAAGTCAAGAACAATCTAGAATGATCGATTAGGTGTATAAAAAGAAGCCATGGCTAGTGATGAGTCAGTTAGTTGTGAAACAGATTAAGCGGAGAGACAGCTGAAAGTGTTATTGTAACAAGAGCTAATCTACTGTCACTGTTTTTATTGTCTTCGACCTTGGAAGATTGTTTTCTTCTGCTATGTGTATTATTGCTTTTTGTTCCTTGAAATATTCTTCTTTTTCCATGGGTATGTTGACTAGTCTGTGTGTAAGGCTGTTTATTATTGCATGTTTATGTGTAATTGGGTTGTGGCTATTATTTTTTATATAATTTTCTGAATGTGTTGGCTTCCTGTACAGGAAGAAGAAGAAAACGGATACAACAAAAGTTTGGTGTTGAAGAAAATTAGAAAATCTAAACTAAAGAAAACCATTAAGGAAACAACCACATTTATTAAAGAAAAAGAAAGCAACAGCATATTCAGTTCATTCACATATCATCCAAAAACATTTAATAAATTTAAAAAGATATTCAAGGAACAAAATATCATCTTGGCACCTACTAATAGATACTCAATTTTAAAATTACTAAATTCAAAAACAAAAGATGAAATTCCTTCAGGTAACAAATCTGGAATATACCAAATAAATTGCAAGAATTGTGAAAAATGCTACATAGGTCAAACAAAAAGAAATTTAAAAACCAGAGTCAAAGAACACTTTAGAAACATCAGATTGAAACAAGAAGACAAGTCAGCAGTAGCATTTCATTTTTGGAATGAAAACCATGACATTGATCCAAATCCAAAATTATTAAAAGGAGTGATAAACCAAAATAGATTGACAACATGGGAGAACATATTCATCTGGAAAAATAAGGATCGCGTAATGAACTTTGAAATCCCGCCAGCAGATAATTTGACAAAAAAGTTCATAGTTCCACCACCAGAGAGAGCAGATAACAACAGTTGCCAGTTGGGAAGAGATTGAAAATGGAGGCCAGGGCCTTTGAAACTAGTCTCTCATAAATATATGAAAAAGTAAGTGACGAGTGTCAATAAACCAACAACAAATAATTTTTATATTACAATAAGTTATTTCATGATTTTAATAGATATGGACAATTTGATGTTAAAATATCCGAGTGCAGAATTTATAATAATGAGAGATTTCAATGCTAGGATAAGTGAAAGTTAAATAAGATTGGTGGTTATGGAAAGTGAGTGGCATAGAGAAGAGGAAAGAACGAGAAATAGTTGTGATAAGATTCGTAATAGAGATTGTGCCAAATTAATACAGTTTTGTGGAGATAATTTAATAATATGTAATGGTGTTAGGGGAGAAGACTTAACGGTAATTTTACTTTTGTGAATGCAAATGATGGTAGTATAATTGATTATATGTTATGGAGTTAAGGAGTAGATGAGAAACACATGAACTTAAGGGAGGCCGCACATTGGGCACGTCAAGTTGTACGAGCAACACAGCATTGAAAAGGTGCACAGCAATAAGCAATGGAAATATATGAATCTCCGCACACCGGTTTGCATCTTGATGATGACATTATCATCTTGTTGCGAACATCAGGAATAGAAACTGCATGCTTTTATTTTATGCATTTTCTGTGTCATGTATTTAACAAACAGCTTCTACTATTACGGTTCTGTTGCTGTGATTTCTGTGTTTGAACACTGTTAATGTGCTAGCATGAGTGAAGAACAAACATTCAATTAGTGCAATCTATGGAGAAATATCCTATAATATATGATTATTTGCTACCAGGTCATTTGAATAAGAACAAACGGGAAAAGGCATGGCTGGAAGTTTAAAAAGAATTAAATTTAAATGGTAAATATACAGATGTACAAAGAGAAATGCCTCAAAAATGGATATTGATCAAGTGTTCTCTTCATATAGCCAGATGAAAACAATGCATAAGGTTGAAGTAGAGTCTGATAATCCAGATGCATTGTTTTTCAAAACCCTGCTACCAGAAGTGGCTAAATATTCTGTGCATACAGGTGTGAGCATAGTGATTTTTCACTTGTAAGTTTTCAATTGTCTGCTCTCTATTTCTTTCTATAGGGTACTTCAGATCACATCTCATTGAAATGCAAACTTGAAACTGGATTGGCTTTGAGAATAAAGTTCCTTTCTGTGCTTGGTGTTACATGTTACATTATCATGTTGGAGATGAAGTAAATTATTTGCATAAAATATAATTTTACAGATATATTAGTTTTGTTTCCTTTTAATAAAACTAGTTTCTGTATGAGGATTATTACTGTACAGGATATAACTCCTAAGAAGGGCTCCTCCAAACAACTGAAGAAATCTGCCATAGCTGAAAGAAGCAAACAGGCAGCTACAATAGCACCAGATTTAGAAGTTTATATAATTCATCAGAAAGCCAACAGAAGAGTTTGCAGAGCAGCATTAAAAGTAATGCAGTAGATGTTTGTGTCATCTTCCATGTTTGTTAACACCTTTATTCATGAGGTATGTATTTAGTCGTTGATAGTAGTTCTTTAATTAAGTATTATCACTCTGATTACGTTTAATCATTGGTTATTTATTTGGGCCATAAAAGGTAGTGAAATGTAACATAATATAAGGAGTGAAAACAGAGGCCTCACAAAGTGTCAATAATATTTATGCCCAGCTTTAAATTAAATTTTAGTGAGTGACTTCATATCCACATGTTCTTACCATATAAGCTTAAAAGTAGTCATTTTTTGCCTGCACTACAATTGCCAGATAAATTAATGTTACATAGCTGCAGTTCACCTACTTGAAAGATATCTTTTGCTGTACTAGCAAAATATTTTAACTAATTCATTATCTGCAAGATCAGGTATTTTTATGTTATGTGATTATGTTTAATATGGTAATTTTGGGCTTGTAAAATATATACAATATTCATTGACTTCCCTCCATTTGTTCTCTATTAAATGTTTATCTGCACTTTTAGGAATAGGGAGAGAAGCTTTACAGCACTCTTGTTATTTCTAAGAAAATATCCAAGGGAATTTAACAAAACAGATTTGTTAATAAAAATAATAATATATTTAATCAACGTTTGGTAATTCCAATTATTGCAATAGGCTTCGTCAGAGAAAGAAAAAAAGAACTTATAACTATACATTATTACATTAAATTAATTACACATATTTACATATCACATTAACTTGTTGCATGAAATTCTTGTACACTGTATAAAGGATGCTTTATGAGCCATTTGTATAGTCTCTCTTTATATATATGAATGTTTGAAGATATTATTTTTGATGGAAATGAATTGTATAGTTTAATGCCTATAACTCTGTAGTACTTGGAAGTCTTCTGTAGTCTGTGGTATGGCATATCAATTTTACTACTACTGCATGTATTGTGAGTATTTACATCACTCCTAACTTCATGCCCGCCTCAGTAGCGTAGATGGTAGCATGTCTGCTTCACGTTCAAGAGGTCCCGAGTTCGAATCTCAGTCAGGGTGAGTTACCTGGATAAGGTTTTTTCCCAGGCTTTCCCTTATATTTTGAGGCGAATGTCGGGTAACTGTAAGCTCCATGGACCCTGGGCTCATATGAGCATCATATCACCCAATTCATTCACCGTCCGATATGACATAACGTTGGAGAACGTAAATTACAAAAGAAAAAGAAAAACCTTCTAACTTCATAGATATGCAAATTCGCTTTTATGTGAGTTAAGATATTGTATATATATAAACTAACAACGGTTGGAATTTCTAATTGAATAAATAGTGGTTTTCAGAGTTCAAGTTTCTTTGAGTTAGTCAAAATTCTTACTGTCTTTTTTTGAAATCTCAACACCTCATTTATACGTGGACTACTAAACTATGCCATATCTTAGGATGGACTGAAAAAATGAAAAAAATGTCATTCTAACAAATTCTTTTGGTACTGCTCATTTTAAATTTGCTAGGAGAAATACTATACGTGATAAAGTTTACATACAAAATAAATATGGGGATTCCAAGGTAACTGTCTACTGCAATACCTAGAAGTTTCACACTATCATTGGCAGTATTTACATGTTTTAAACTGATTTTGAGTTTTGTCAGGATTCATAACGAAGCCATTACATCTAAACCAATTTTGCACCTGCTGCATGTTTTCTTTTGCAGATTCTGTCAACAATTCTAAGTTTTTGTGAATGTTAAGGAAGCATGTATCATCTGCATAAACAACTGTATGGCAGGGATAACATTTTGATACATCATTAATCATTATTAGAAATAGCAGAGCTTAAAGTAAAGAGCTTAACTTCCATTCACTAAAGCAACAAAGGAACGCAAGTGTTTTTCATTTTACAAATGCTGGCTGTGAAATAACACCCTCATTTCAAGGGTAATAATGCTAAATTAATTTACAGGTATAAATGTGTTGAGATGAAAAATATAATTAATATGCAGAAAATCAAGGAAAGCAAACAGAAAACATGTAGTGTGTAATGAATAGTTTAAAGAGCACCTATATCCAGAGGCAAGATTTTGTGGTAACAATTATTTATAAAATTCACATTAATAATTTTAATTCGTGGTGTTTTGTGTTTTTTACCATAAATTCACATTAATTTCGCACAAATGTGTGGAGAATGAGTAATGACATGGCTCAAATGAAAAGTAACATAACTACAGTGGTGTAACTGTTAAAACCCCTTTTCTCCAGATTAAAACATTTTATTGGAAATCAGTAGATAATAGGTAACATGAATAAGATCAAATATCACACATCAGATATCACCAAACTGTTGTGATATTTTTGCTTTTCATACTTGTTCTGTTGTCTGTTACAACTAATGTAACAACTTACGCTTTCATGGCCGGCGTCAATCCAGTAATATGTAGAAGTTTCTGGGTTTATTGGCCATGGTCCAGAAGGAAAAACTGAAGTTCCTGACATTTTGCTCATACGTGTGTTGAGCATCCTCAGAGGACTCATGGCAAACTAGAGTGTTTGAGTGTTTCACTCTAGGCTGGTCTGAGTCCTCTGAAGATGATCGACGCATGTATGAGCGGAACTTCAGTTTTTCCTACTAGATCATGCCCAGTAAACCCAGAAACTTCTACATATTACTGTCACAACTATGTTATATGTAGAGAAAAATCTCTCACTGTCAGCACTTGACATCGGTAACCAAAGACATTGAAGGGACTTTTCACAGAAATTGCAGTAAGCATCAGCTTTTGCCTTCATTGCCAGGAGTACTGTTACTACATCTAATCTGTTATCGTTACCATCATGGCTTTGCTGTCACAAAGCTCTTTGTAATAAAGAAGCAAATCACAATCACAAGTAATACCACTGGTTTTAAATGCATTTAGTTGTTTAACTACTGCCACTACATGATTTAAATCACCTATACTTGATTTAGTAACTAGCCTAGAAGGTTAAAAAAATGATATAGCTTTTATGGTTATTATATCATAAGTTTCTTTTCTTATACTAACCTCATTTTAAAAACAAACACCCTCAAAAAATCCTTTCATGGAAGTGTTGAAAACAGTGTTGTAGTATAAATTAAATTTATTGGGAGTCGATTAATGACACTAAACAACACTTACTTTTAAAATTTTCCTCTGGAAAATCTAAGAAGGCCTCTGAAACTAGTTCCGAGAAAATTTAAAAGTAAGTGTTGTTTAGTGTCATTAATCGACTCCCAATAAATTTAACCTTCAAAAAATTTAATTTGCCCTTGAGCTTTATGAAAATGAATTTCTATTGCATATATTTAATGCATATTTGGACATAAAAGGAAAACTAATGGGCCAGAAATAATCAAGGTAGGGAACCTGCTGCATGGGCTTCTACTGTGATTATTTAAATCCCACTCCCTATACAAAAGGATGCCAGAATGATACTCATTAAGAAAAGAGGTACATTTACTTCCTTGAAAGATACTGTGGATGGTTTATAAAAATAATTTTTGCAGGGTTATAGGTTAGAAATCTAAAATGAAGTGCAGTCTTCTTTGATCATCATTTGCTAGGCTGGTGGTTAAACTGTTAAACCTTTAAAATTAAATTTTAAGGGAGTCGATTAATGACACTAAACAATACTTTTAAATTTTTCCAGAACATGTTTCAGAGACTTTGCCTCCATCCTCAACCAGCCATTGACGGTTCTCATTGGTGTAGTTGACGATATTTTGTCATAGGTCTCCTCTGGTGGCAGTTCAAGGAATTTGCTGACCATATCTTTCTGGGGGAAAGCGAAATTGAATACTTTGTTCCTATTTTTTGAAATGAAGATTTTTTCCCATGTGGACAGTTCTTGTTTTCCTGATTATGTTTTAGTAGTTTCGGTTCTTGTTTCTAAATTTCTTTGGTTTTTCCAATATAAATTTGACTACAGTCATTGCATTAAATTTTATATATTGCAGATTTTTTGTTACATGGAATGGCATCTTTGATGTTTGAGCAAATTGGGTTTTTTAAGGAGAAATAGTTGACTGGTGCTAGTTGAATGTTTTGTTTTTTGAAGACTTTTTTTAATTTTGCATCCAAGATACAACGTTTGTGGCGACTTACTATTGTAAGTACTTGAGTCCCAGGCTTCATTAGAGCCTCTAGTGGTTTACCAGGGAAATATATGAGTCGTTGGAGAATTTAATGTCATGATGGCAAATTGGCCATGGTAGCTCAATGATTAAGAACGACTGGATGGAAACCAGTAGATCCGTGGTTCATATCCCAACCGTGGCATTGAAGTTTTCATGTCGACTATCTCAATCCAATATCTTAGCCTGTATGCGGCTAGTGTGCAAAAATAAATAATTTCCATCAATTAATTTAAATAATAAGAGTTAAATGATGAAGCCTGGGACTCAAGTAAGCCGCCACATATGGTGAATCTTGGATGCGAGAGGCCCTAGTGGTTTACTGGGGTAATATGAGTCAATTGGAGAATTTAATGTCATGACAGCAAATTGGCCATGGTAGCTCAATTGGTAACAGCAACTGGACGGAAACCAGTAGATCCATGGTTCAAATTCCAGCCATAGTATTGAATTTTTCCTGTTGACTCTCTCAATCCAAGTGCTTATATTGTTTACACTAGGCAAACATGCTCATTCAACTGCCTAGTGGCGGCCTCCCAATAATGAGTACTAACCTTGTTAGTACCATCTGCATCGAGAAATTCCAGGCATCCCCTGTTAAATTCACAAACAGCAGTCACGCCATAGAACTTCAATTTTAAAAGTTTAGCAACTGTATGAATAAGGGTTTTGAAACACCCACTTTATTGGAGAATGTTTTAGTAGTGCACCAATTTCATCAATGCCCCCACCCCCCTGCATTAGAACCTTTTTTTTTTTCTTCTTAGTCTTAGCATTTAGCAATCCCAATTTTCAAATGTACATCATCAAAAACATCCATATTTTCGTAGCTTAAAACATTTAAATAATGCAGCAAAATCATTATAACATTGTGGGTTGGCTTAGATTTAAATATAAAATACTTTTACTGGTATATTATTTTAAGCAAAATTATCTCCAAGTAACCTGTCATACAATTGAGTTCCTAATTATGGCTACTCTGTAAGTTCTGGTTAAGAATATTGCTAACAATTACTGTTATGACTAACAACTGAGTATGAACAAGTATGGTAGGTTTTCATTTTCTGTAACCATGCTGGTTATGGTGAGGGATTTTCTCAACCATATTATTAAGTACCTTGAGTGAGACATCGCAAATCCATACACTTAGCAGGTATCTTTTGTTTTTCCACCACTCTCTGCATGCCAGTACAAACAGTGCAATTATTGTGATCTCTTCATTCCAGACGTCTGTTCTGTACAAACCAAGATGGAATGCAGGTGAGCTACAAAGACTTTGGAAGAGCAATACAAAGTATATATATTGATTATTGCACAAGTAATCCTGTTGTGTGATGTGACATGGTTTGTACATATAAAAAAAGGTGCTTTTTTATAGGGTGGTACCTAAATTTTAGTAAATGTCTTATATGAACTAAGAAGCATTTTAAATTTTTATTTGTTTGGTGTATCAATGATTTATTGCAAAGCAATATAACAAGTACTTCTTGAAGTACTAATAGCATAGCTAACATTGGATTTTATATTTTAATTATAATAGACTCCAACCAGAACTAGAATGAAATGTAAGATCTAGTGCATCCTAAATACGAACTTTATGCTTTTATATCTTCTACTGTTTAGCTGAAAAAATATACATTTGTACCAAAATTTCAATAATGGTGCCCCATATAAAAGATGTACTTCTTTGTTAGAAATTAATGTAATTTGTCAGAAATTAGATTAGGAAGTTCTTTCACTGAAACATATAGTGATAGGACATTAAATTCACACTTAGCACACATATATATTGTCGCGGCGACAGGCATAAAAGTTTCGGTGCAAATAAATAACAGACGGATAGTGTTTCACAGAGATAAAGAGCTTACATAAGCAGATAAACATAGTGCCGGAGATAAAGGACTTGCCGGCACAGATTAAGTTACGCTTCTGGAAGGTGATAGAACAGTCCATTTCTTGTTTGTTCCAGAAATCTCTCAAACTTATCAGTGGAGGTATTTAAAGAAGTGACGACTTGCCAAGTCAGTCGTACAGTTGTAAACAGAAGTAAGCAGTCGTAAACGGATGTAACAGGAGTGTTGTAAACAGGTGTAACCAGAACAATGTTGTGGTCATCGGCCTTGGTAGATTGTGTATGTGATGTAATACTGCTACTGTGAGTGTATTTCTATGCAAATAAGGAACAATTTGAATTTCTGCAAATTGGACTTTTAAGTTTACACAGTCACAATACATAGTTTCACTTCACAATATGTGATTCAAATAGTTACCGTCTTTGTTATTTTTACCATGATTAATAATGATCAAGCAATTGTCACAAAGTAATGCAAACATTAAGTAACAGCTAAATATTTCATATACTTTACATTTAAAATTTTCTTATAGTAATCTATAATCAGTAATCTATAATGAAATATGAGTTCTGGTGATTTTGCAACATTTATGTTCTATCTTCTAGCATTTAATTTGAAAGAAACTGCTTTCATTTTGGATATTTGTTTACTTCGGCATCAGCTGCTAAAGGAGAGTGAAAGTTATAGGCTTTAGCACTTCTGATCTAAATCAGTAAATCAGCATTTCAAAGGTTACACTGCAGAAAATTAAGTGTAAAAGCTTGCTTACAAGATAATTCTGACAGGAGAAATGAATCTCGCAGCAAATATTTTTTCGGTGTTCTTTACTATCATATAAATGACAAGAGGCTAAAAGCTAAGTTAGGAAACTCTTTACGTATTTCTCTTGTAAGCATACCCTTTTCTTTATTGTCATGCACAAATTTATGGTTTTACTTAACAATATAGAAATAACATAAGGTTATCTACCTCCTGCAATGTTCATTCATTTGTGCTTCTAAATCAAGACTCACTAAAAGTGACTCACAGTCCCATTTTTCATCAAGGAAAAAGTAGTATTACTGACACTAAAAACATGGTCTCGCCTCTGGTTATTCTTAACCCCAACTTTCTTCCTCTCAACAAGATGATATGGTTACTAATACTGAATGGTGCATAGACAGTGGTTAACAGCTTTAATAAGTGGTTCAGCCTTATTAAAGCAATGGTCAAGAAAATTTAACTGCATGAAATAACCTTATATCCTAATGTAATTTCCATTTTGGGAATGATAATGTTGCTAACCATTAGCAGCTTATACATCTGTTTTCCAATTATAAAGCCAATCAGTGATGATTGATTATTTTAAAACACACAAACTGCATGTAAGAAATCTAGCTTTCACAGCTTATACCTATATTCCATATAAGTGACTGAGTTATAATTCAGTGGTAAGGATAATTTTTTATGTTTTTGCAGCAAAACTGTGGAATTGTCTAAACAGTTGTGAAACAGATGTGAATTATGTATTACTACCAACTTGTGCCTCTCTAAAATACTTCCCAGATTTATCTGCATTATTGAGGAGAGTAGCATATGCCAACACATGTACTTACTGAAATATAATTGCTCTAAAGGAGGTGTGTCACAACTTATGTAATTGTGCAAAAATGTATGATAAAGGAATTAATTTTTTTTAATGCTTTTTTCTACAGAAACTTCAGAATATTACAGTGAAGCTTTTGGTTGACATTCAGAGGTCTGGTCAACAACATTTGGTACCAATTCCATATAGTGATGGCCAATGCACAGAGGAATTGTACAAATTGTTGCTCATGATTATTATGAATCCCCATGCACTGAGACCTGTACCTGTTGACCAGGCACTGGCAATTTTTGCAAATGGATGTAAAGATGCACATATTAAGGTTTGTGTTTTCAGCTTTTATTTTTAAAGTGTAATTGTCATATTTGCATACATACACTGCATAATTTTTGTACATGGTACTCCGAAACTGATATGTTGTATCAATTTAATCATATGGCTATATTCTGCCTCCATGCTTATTTTGTCTTGTATTTAATATCTCAGGTGCAGGTGTGCTGGATTTATGTAAAACTGGTGCATGTAGAAATAATTATTTTTATGTGCAATTTAATTGGATCCCTTCAGTTTGTTACAGAAGAAATAAGGAGCTTTTATTACTATATATTAATGTAAAACATTAAATATTTTAGTTGAATAACATATGCATTGGGACATGTACCATTTTAAAATTAAAATGTACAAATTACTCAGGGGATAAAGTTATGCCTCAGGAGATTGTCTTTACACACCCTTGTCACTGATGGCATGGTCAGGCTAAGACACATTATTCTTACCCTTATCCTTGGGTTCAAATGAACCAAAAGTGAGCCTTCAACTTTGGTGTTCTTGGCTGTTGCACACATTTGTGTGTGTATGTGTATATAATATATATATATATATAAATTTTGACACAATATAATAAAAACTACAACTTAAGATTGAAGAAAAGTGATATTAACATAAAAGAATTATGGTTAGTGGTTCCCTATGCAAGCTATTTGCTTTGTTGCAGTGTGATCAATGTTATACTCTACCATTTGTTTGGCAGAACGTACACAAGACTATTAAATGCACATGTGTATACAGTCTACCAGTTGTTTGGTAAAACATACATTACTCTAACTTTCAAAATGGGATGATGTTTGTGTCATTGAATGCTCCCAGGCCAGCAACCAATCAAACTACTGCGTGCTGTCATACTGCATTCCCTGTAAGCGAGGTGTGATGAGCACCAGGAAATCCATTTCTAATAAATACTATTTGCTCTAAAACAGAAATTCAAATTTTGCAAAAAGTGATCCACAAGGAAGATAGGGAGTAATTAATGTTTCTAATATAATTGTAAAAACCTCATATTTTTAGCTCAAATAATCTCCACAACACAAATAAAATATCAACAAACACATCACAACTTAAGCACTGTAATGACTATCATTCATGTACATGTATTTGTAATTATACCTAACTGAAGTGTAAATATTTAACATGATGTGCTAAAAGAATTACTTTGAACAGTTGAAAAAACTACTTGTGGTCGGTTTTTAACACTTACATTTTTATATTATTGAGAGACTAGTTTCAGAAGCAGCTTTGGAACTAGTCCCTCAATAATATAAATATGTAAATGACAAAGTGTTAAAAACCAACTGCAAATAGTTTTTTTTTAGTTAATTTTGATCTCACTGTTCCTAAATTTATCCAATCACGCATACTTTGAACAAGCCAAGGTGTTAAATCAAGAGAGAGCAAACAATGCCTTCCTATTAGCCAGTAGAATGCTTTATCTGCTGAATGTGTGCCATTACATGTTTATGTTTATGAAAACTGCATAATCTCTATTTACTCTAGAGAGTTCAAATCAATATTATTCAGTTCTTCTGTTTAAAAACCAGGAAAACATGTATCATCTGGATCAGTTTGAAATTGAAATGGGACACAGGGTAATCCGCCTTCCCTCTTACCACTGTCAACACAATCCAATTGAGTTAGTGTGGGCTCAAATAAAAAGTGGCTTGCAAACAGAAACAATACTTCTAAACTGATACTGAATGACTTGTTCATGAGGAAATTGACAACATAACAAAGTGACATTCACGTCTCTATGGATGAGCCACTGTCACTTCCACTTAATTAGAAAAATAGGTAATTCTTAAACCATAATTAGAACATTTAAAACTTATACATAATATGCAAATATCCATGTTCCAGTTTTGATTTCAACAAGTGTGTTATTATAAAAGTTTGGGAAATTCAGTTTGGGTTCCTTTACGTCTAGCGCTAAAGAGACTTGCATGTGCATAAGAGAGAAGGAAATATGTAAAGATTCAGGATAAACAAGATGGCAGCGCTGAGCAGGCAAACTCATCTCATTCATTACAGTCCAGAACCCTTCTGTTTGAAAAACCGCTTAATAGGCCCTAAATGAACCTATGGTGGAGTGATATTAATGTAGTAACAATGATATGCAATTATTAAATTATAGATGAGTCTTATTTATTACAAATCAGCTTCACTTACGTACCTATATTGAGGATATGTTTTGCGAACTATTGCTTGCATAATCAGCTCTAATGCGACTAAAGCTTGATCCAGTGGTGTGGGTAGTTCTGGAGTTGCTGCCATCTGTTGATTTTGTGACGAATTTAAATCTGGGGTTGTCTTCTGGTCGGATTTCAAAGTTCATTAGTTGGTTTTTGTGTTTTTCTATGTATATTCTCTCCCATATGACGAGTTCACTATGTTTTTGTACATATTTTAGTAATTTGGTGGCAGCAGTAACTCCAGAACTACCCACACCACTGGATCAAGCTTTAGTCGCATTAGAGCCGATGATGCATACAATAGTTCGCGAAACATGTCCTCAATATAATATCTGTTTCATATAACCTTGCCCGCTGAAATGTATCACTCTGCGTTCAACAGCCCTCCCCCTCGCCCTAATTGGCTAATGCTTTCGCGTCATAGGCGGTGCCTTCCCGTCACATTTCATAATAATTGCCGGGTAGATAAATAAAATCATACAAAAATCATACAAATAAGGATATGAAGGCATGCAAAAATACAAGTTTATAATGAACTGAGCAAATTGAAACACAATGACTGAGCAATGAAACTGAAAGAGTTTATAATGAAAGGCCTTTGGCCTTTTCCACTGAGTTTTTTAAACCAGAACACATACCTTTCAAAAATGCTTGTCTTTCAGTCTTAAAAGTCGTGTCACACCATACTTTTCGTGTGTTCTGCGTGTATATTTAGCGATTTGTATCTCGGTGCAGTGTGGTTGTCCTTAAAATAGCGTCTTCGCCACACAGCAATATCGCCTCTGTCTTTTAGCACATTTTTCTTGCCTCTTTTTTCATTCACAAATCCCAGCTGTATAAGCAATCTGCTGAAATTTGGTAAATCTGTATCCTCATTTACAGCAGACGAAATGTTACTTATGTTAGGGAGTTCGTTTCTAAAGAAAAACTACACACATGACGACGCACAACACTTTTCACGTATTTTCTCCGAGCACGCACTTTTGTTTATTCCTGCTTTTGCCTGGAGTGATAAGTTTTCCTGTTTCCTCAATTTCATGTCGCGATGTTCCTACGGATCTAACACTCACACCTGTAAGTTCGGAGCACAACTGTTCGACTTCCCTCACTGACAAAGACGGATTCTTCTCTGTGAGTGCATTATACACATGCAACACAATTCTTTTTTCACCGCTTTGTAATGGCTTACCCTTACGATGCTTCAGCGAAAAACTGGCGGTAGACTCTGCCATTATACATATAATAAGTACATGCGCAATAAACGATGGATAAAATAACGTATCTCTCGAACGCGCACAGTACACCTTCTTATGACAATACATGACTAATCCAGTTCAGAACAAGGTCAGTGATAAAACTCATATAAACAAATATATGTAATTCACTACCGCTAAAGAACGTGCTCTTGTGTAATCAGAAAGGCAGGCCTAGATGCAAAGGAACCTCCTCTTTACTTTGTTTAAGAATTAACATGCATTTCAGATAAATTAACTCTGTTGCGTAATATATTTAATTGAAACAGTTATGAAAGTAAATATTTGACAATTCTCTTTCAACATATAAAGATATATCACCATGTTAAATAACGAACTAATTTTTACCGCAAAACAGTCTCTACCAAACAGCAGCCAATGAGAGGAGATGAGGTCACGTGACCGTTAAGAGATTACCGGGCAAGCTTACGTGAAACAAGGTATAGGTACATAAGTGAAGCTGATGCGTAATAAATACGACTCATCTATACTTTAATAATTATTTTGCTTCACTGTGGTGTTCCAATACAGTTAAATTTCGATATAATGATATGTAAGATAGCTTTACAATAATTTGTAAGGCTTGCTTCTGGAATGTTTCAGATTTAATTTTTTTTTATTGTCCACTCTGGGTTTTCAGTGGTTCCTTTTGATTGATAGGTACCAGTAAGTATTCAGGTTCTTTTTATTTCAATTTACTATCCATTATTACCATCTCATTCTGCATCCTTCTTATTTTTAAATGTAATTCTTGTTTCATGGTGTAATGTGATTGCTTGATCCAAGGAAAGTGCTGCTTGGTTGAACACGTCATTTATTAAATTAATTGGCAGTCGATTAATAACACAAAACAACACTCACTTTTAAACTTCCCCGGAACATGTTTCTGAGGCATTCCCTCTATCTTCAGCCGGACATGCACTGGTTCTTATTGGTGTAGCTGGCAATATTTTGTCATCGGTCTCCTCTGGTGGCGGTTCGAGGAACTTGCTGAACAAATCTTTCTGGGGGATCTCGAAATTGAATACTTTGTTCCAATTTTTTGAAATAAAGATTTGTCCCCATGTGGACAGTTCTTCTTTTCCTGTTGTATGTTTTAGTAATTTTGGTTCTGGGTTTATGTTGTGTTTTTTTTTTTTTTTTCCAAAAATGCGTGGCAACTGCTGATTTTTCTAATTGTGTGTATTTTATGTTCCTAAAGTGTTCCTTTGCTCTTGTTTCTAAATTTCTTTTGGTTTTTCTAATATAAATTTGACTACAGTCACAGCATTCAATTTGATATATACCAGATTTTTTGTTAGATGGAATGGCATCTTTGATGTTTGAGCAAATTAGGTTTTTTTAAGGAGTAATGGTTCACTGGAGCTAGTTGAATGTTTTGTTTTTTGAAGACTTTTTTGAATTTATCAAAGGCCCATGGATGGTAAGTGAATGTTTTGAAGATCATTTTAGTTTCAGTAGCTGAGAGGGTTGTGGTTTCCTTTAGTAGTTTCTTCTTATTTTCTAAGTTCACTTTTTTCTTTACTAGTGATTTGGGAAAGTCATTTTTCTGTGCTATTTCAATAATTTTGTTGTATTCTATTTTGTATTCTTCTGTTGTGAGAGGGATGTTGACCAGTCTGTGTGCTAAACTATTAAAGATTGCCTGTTTGTGGGATCTTGGATTGTAGCCATTAGCTTTTATGTAGTTGTCTGTCTGTGTTGGCTTTCTGTAAATGCCAAAGTTTATTCTATTTTTATTTCTGATTATTTTTAGATCTAAAAATGGTAAATACTCATCTTTTTCAAATTCTACAGTGAACCTGATGCTTTTTTCTTGAATATTTAAAAGTTTTAGTGCATCACTGATGTGTTTTTTTGGCACTATGGCAAATATGTCATCTACATATCTTTGCCACAGTTTGAACATCCATGGGAAACCTTTAGTGATCCTTATTTCTAGTGCACTTATGCACAGATCGGCCAGGAAGGCTGATAAGGGGTTGCCCATTGCTAAACCAAAAGTTTGATGGAAATGTTTTGTTTGAAACTGGAAGAAATTCTGTTCTATGCATAATTTGGTAAGTTCGATTTAATCTGAAATTTCAAGTGATGACATTCCAAGTGATTTGAGCCATTTTTCTATCAATGTTGGGAGTTGTTTAACTGGTATGCTGGGAAACAGTGATTTAACGTCAAATGAGACTAGTGTGTCCTCTTCATTTAGTTCATTATCCTTAACCTGTTCTATAAGTTCATAGGTGTTTTTGATGCTTAGCCTATCGAATTTTGGAAATGAGTTGAATTTGTTTATTAGCCACTTTGCAAGTTTGTATGTTGGTGAATTTATACTGCTAACTATAGGTCTCATTGTTATGGATGGTTTGTGTATTTTGGGTAAGCCATAAAGTCTAGGTAAGGGTGGCTATTTATTGTACAATATGGCAATTTATTGTACAATATGGCTCCTATTTTAAATGGATCTTTATTAAAGTATAAACTTGAAAGAAGCCTTAGGACAGTGAAGCACAATGTAGCACAAAAGTGAATCAAGAAGATATTAACACATTGCTTCAGTCACACTGTTTATTCACAGGATATGTTTCAAGAGCTTTTGCTCTTATCATCAGCTGGTACTCGATTGTTGTCAATATCTTCTCGATTCACTTTTGTGCGGATCTTTATTAGTTTGAGTTTTATTCGTGCTCACCCTATGGTAGTCAGTTGCTCTCCTCATATCATATGTATGACAATCTTTATTGAGGATGTTATGTTGCTTTCGGTCTTTAACAAGTATAATTGTTTTGAACGCATAGAGTGATAAAATTTAAATTTAAAGGGAGTTGGTTAATGACACTAAACAACACTTACTTTTTAGTGTCATTAATCGACTCCCTTTAAATTTAATTTATCATAACAACACTGTTTTGAACACTTGCAAGAAAGGAATTGCATAGAGTGATACTACTGTTAGGATGTTTTGTGATTTGAATGTATCCCAAAATGTTTGTTGAAAACGAAGGTTGTATATGGTTCGTATGCAATTTCTTTTGTACTTTTAATAGCCTGTCCATATTGGTTTTACTTGTTCCCCCCCAAATTTCAATCAATAGCTATAATAAAACTATAAATAGAAGTAATTTATAAACATTGGAGCTTCATCAATCAAAAACACTTTTTAAACTAATTCTCAAACTGTAAAAACACTTTAGCTCCACTTACTTTTGAAATTAGGATATGTTTCAAGGACTCCGTGTCCCCATTATCAGCTGATGTTCTACTGGTTCTTCAAGTGACCGCCTCCCTCTCCTGGCACTTTTCAATGAGTAGAATGACGTCATCTACTATTGGAATCTCAAAGTTCATTGCTCTCTTTTTGTTCTTCAAAATTGTATATTTTCCCAAAGTGTTAATTCCCAATACATTTTTGCCGGTACCAAAAGTTTTATGTCTTTGGAAATATGATTTTTTGACCAGAAGTGATGGGCTATGGCCGATTTATCTGTCTGTTTGTATTTAATACATCGCATGTGTTCTCTCATCCTTGTTTCTAGGTTTCTCTGTGTTTTCCCGATATAAATTTCGTGGCAATCCTCACATCTTACGCTATAAATTCTGGATAGTTTGTTGGTAGGACTTGTGTTTTTTAGCGGCTGATTCAGCATGTTTCTCATGTTATATTTGTTATGTGGTACTAGTTGTATCTGAAATTGACGGAAAATGTTTTTGAATTTATTAAATGCCTTAGGGTGATACGTAAATTTGCAATATACTTTCTTTGGGTCGTCAGCTTTTAAAGTGCTAACGTCCTTGATGGGCTATATTTGTATAATACTTATTGCATCATTTTCTATGAAATTACATGAGCTTGGTATTTGGGGCCTTGTGCTTAAAATGATGAAATCATATATGACAAATTAAAAGCAGTCCGTAACCCTAAAAACAGAAAATGGTAAATATAGGTGAAAAACACTGACATTAACCCATGAGTTCCGCAAAGTTCTATAAGGGACCCCTTTTGTTTATTTTGTACATGCATGATATTGACCAGCTTATACCCAACAATGCAAAATTATTCCAGTATGCAGATGAATCCATGATTACAGTTTTCCACAGAAAGGTTACTACTGTACAGAATACCTTAAAATATATTGATAAACTGTTGCAATATTTTTATAATCTGAATATATTTGTAAATGCCAATAAAAGTGAATTAATTACATTAGGAACTAAAAGCATAGACCTAATTCATTTAAACGTGGACATTGAACTGGTAAAAATGGTTAAAAGTGCTAAATTATTAGGCAGTACAATCGACAGTACTTGAAACTTCACTGAACATGTTGATAAACTTGGTAATACCATCAGTAAAAATTTATTCATTCTAAAACACCTAATAAAATACATACCTACATTACAGCTAAAGTCATGTATTATTCCTTAATCTACTGTCATCCTTCATATTTAAAGGTCAATTTAACAAAATCTTTTTATTACGGAAAAAAGCTGTCAGTTATTTCGGGAATCTATAGCCTGTCTCAACCTTAAAGGACAGTATGTAAGTAAATGGGATATATCTCTCTCTAACACACACGAATCCTCGATAGCTTCATCCTTTTTTACCCTTGCGTTGTTGCCACTTGCTAATTCAGTTTATTCATTCCTTATATTTCATACAGAGGAATACATCATTTTATAAGAAAACAAACTATCTAAAAGTCTACTATATACATTAATTAAAAACTAAAATGTAATTGTTTTTCATCTTTTTGCTTTGTACTCTTCCACACTATAAAAAGCTTGTTCTGACAAATACCAGTTGATATTCTTAATATTACATAGTTTTACCCTTGCATAAGTACTGCAAGTTAACAGAAATAGACACAAGTGGTATCACACAGCGGATAATATAAGCAATCTAAAAACCCAAACAAGCTTCAGAACATACATCAATAACTCGAAACACAAGAACATAATAGCAACAAATATAACAATAGAGGAAACGAGCCCAACAGAATATATTGATACACATTATAGGAATGATCTGTTATATACAATACATAAGCAAAACAATTCACCAGATGAAATGAGAGCAATAGCAATAGCCTCAGAAAATGAAAGATATCCAGAAAAAGAATGGCTCCAATATATGCAGATGGGTCCTTTATTAGCAAACAAGATGCTGGTGCAGGAGTATACTGCAAACATTTCACACAGTATCTAGCACTAGACGAAATTTCAAACCATTATGACGGAGAACTAACAGCCATAAAAGCAGCACTGCAGAATGTCCTATACAGACCGTACATAAAGCAAAACATAGCTATCTTAACAGATTCAGAATCGGCCATAGATGGGATTATAAATTCTAAAAAAACAAAATAGCAAGAAAGATCAAAGAAATAAGAAGTTTAATTTAAGAATTGAAATTAATAAAAAATTAAGCATCATTAAGCTTCATTTTAAAAGACAGCAGAGACTTGAAGATAAACTAAAAGACAAAGATTATAAGAACATTGGAGACAAAACTAACATACAAAAATTGCCAAGAAAAACTACAGTGACCCTATTTAGAATGGAACCTGGCCATGATTGCCTTGCAGAACACCTTTATAAAATACACTGCAACCTACACCCAAGTCCACTATCTATAAAAAGGATGTCATCATGAACAAATATCATTTGGACAAATTTAATGGTATTATTTGAAACAAAAGGTTAGAAACAGTGGTCTATTTAACATTTGAAAGTAATGAGTTGGTAATTCAACACAAACATACTTGGACAAACCCTTCTCTGAAACATGTCCAATTAAGCATAATTTAAGTGATGTTTGTGTTTGAATTAGCGACTCATTACTTTCAAATGTAATTGTCTCAAAAGCGAGAACCTGCAGGCTTTATATTGGGAAGCCAGGGGGAAAATGATGCAAATCAACTAATCCCCAGTGCCATTAGTCAACAACAACATATTACATAGTTTAGTATTTTTTATTTTTCCTGGCAATCTATAATACTTGTCTTCTCCAATATGTTCTAATGATCTATTGTTTAGTGTTCCCCTAAGTGTGGGCCTGAAGTAGTCAGCTTTATTTCTTACATTATATGAGTGTATATTACAGTTCTTTTCACATATATCCCTATCTATTACATATTTAATACTTTCATAAATGTATATACATGGAACTGTTAATTATGCTCTTTAAATATCTGCCTACACGTAGATCTTCTCTCCACATTTTCAATTATTCCGATAGTTTTCTTTTGTAATCTGAATATTTTTAGCGCCTCTTTTGAATTTATATTACCCCATAAAGATAGCCCATATTTTATATGTGAATAGATAAATGCTAACTTTGATATGCATAGAAAGGACACTGATTACACTATACCAATCCTTAATGAATGTTTCAGAGTTATGACCTATTAGAAGTCTGAAAGTTGCTACAGAGGATTTTCTTGGTAATGTATTCTAGGCATGCTGTTACATAAATTTTCCCATAGCTTTGCTTCTGTTTTTAATATATCTTCTTTAATTTTTTGAATATATGTTGATATAATTATTCTTTTTATAGCGATAGCTTAGTGGTTCAAATGATTTGGATCTAATTTTACTACCTTTTTTGGTTAGAAAGTCAGCTGTTTCATTACCATGAATTCTGCAATGTGCTGGTATCCATTGAAGTATTAATATTTTATTTAAATTAATTTTTTTTAATTTTACGGTATTCTGCAATATTTTGGTTTTAAGGTGTCATATCAGAAGGAATGGAGTATCAGATATGGCTCCTGCTTATTATGCAGGAATTGTGTAAAGCTAAGGAATTGTCATATAACTGAACTAAGTGGTCATCAGGATATTTGGGTCCTACAAGGTACGTCCAGAAAGTAAGCTCTGTTTGGTAATAAAATTAAATTGTGTACAGATACAGAAAAATTATTTATTGCACAAAATTCAACAATTCTTAAACTACTTTTCCACATAACTTCCGAAATTTTGCAGGCATTTGTCATAGCGAGGCACAAGTTTTTGTATTCCTTCTTCATAAAAGTTTGCCACCTGTGTCTTCAACCAGTTGGAAACATTTTCTCTCAGCTCTTCGTCATTGTTGAAGTTTTGACCGCTAAGGAAGAAACACATGAAGAAACGCAACATCTTTTGACATCGCAAATTTGCCAATAAATTTCAGTTGGTTTCACTTTCCTTGCATTCAGAAAACAAATCACAGATCTGATTTCACAAGTGGCGGGATTTTCAATCAACACTAACATTGTAAACAAGCTTAACAAAGCATATGTGGCTGACAGCGATCTCACAATGGCGTACGTTTCTACTCCTTGATACAGAACGTCTACCACGCATGTGCGGAACTGCGATCCCAGCGTTGCAGCGGAGATAAATAATAATAATAATTTATTTTCATCCATAATAACACTTACATGTTGTCGGATACTTTCTGGATGTCCCTTGTCTACCCATGAATATCTTTATTAGGGATGTTCTTAAATACAAAGTTTAATGCAAAAAGACCACATATACTTGAAGACATGAGCAGTTCATGCCAAGAAACTCATACAAATAAAGAACTTGGTGGTAAAATGTGCTTAAGTGTCAAATCTAGACTATGGCACTGTGTAAATATTTCAGAGCAACAATTCAAATATTCAGAAGAGAATATTTTAATTCTCTTAATATATCACTTAAATATATATCATGTTATTTTAAGGTTTCTGTGCATCATTCATATTTCATTACTATATACCTACTTTTGCCTCCTCCTTTATGTAAATATTTACAGAAGGGCAGGCATGCTTAAGTGCTACTGTTTAATGTTCTACAGCATTGTTTAAGAGAAATATAAAATGTTTATCTGTAAACAGTTCTAGCACTTAGGTGTGTATAACCACTTTCTTTTTATTTAAAATTTTCAGACTGCTGCTACTTGCAAAATTGGATTAAACGTTTTGGAGAAGCTTATCTCTGGAGTACGCCCATCACAGCATTTCCCACTCACTGTTGGAGAGAAGTTGGATAGCATGAATGTGGAGCAAGAGAACATGGAACAGGATATAGAAGATGAAGTGGAACAGATAGAAGATGAGGTAGTAGAAGAGGAGCAGGAAGATGATGTAGAGGAAGAAGAGGAAGAAGAAGAAGAAGAAGAAGAAGAAGAAGAGGAAGAAGAAGAAGAAGAAGAAGAAGAAGAAGAAGAAGAAGAAGAAGAAGAGGAGGAGGAGGAAGAGGAAGAAGTTGAATATGAAATGCCAAAAATAAAAATAGGTGAAGCTATAACATTAGTGCCAAACAAAGCTACTCCAAAACAAATGTTGGTAGAAGAGGAAAGATCAGCAAAGAAAATAGAAAACAAAACATTTCAGCAGCCTGTAGATAAGCCAGAAGCTAATAAAAAGGATGAAGAAGATGTAGTGGAGGTTCTAACAGAGGATGAAATGCCTTGGGATGTAAGGAAAGTTAGAAAAGAAAAAATGACTTCTAAAGCTGATGAAATGTTAGAAGATGAGGGAGAATATGCATCAGAAGAAGATGAAGAAGGAATGGAAATAGGTGAGGATGAAGAGTTAGAAGATGATTATGGGGATGAGGAAGACATTGCCGAGGTAGAAAGTGAAGGTGAAGAAATGGAGCATACATTCATTGCGCACAATAAGGTTATTAAAAGTATGCCTGTTGAAGTGGAAAAGAAAGATGTCACAAAATCTGAAAGTATATATAACATTCAGAGGACTTTAGTAACACACCAGGAAAATGTAAATGAAGTTGCATTATCTAGCACTGAACATATGCATTCTCAAGACATAGTGAGTCTTCCAAGTGCCAATGGCACCCAGGAGAAGGCAAAGGAACTAGATTCTAGCATAGAAGCAGTGCAAGAAGAAATTGTGGAGCCAAGCAGTGAAGTTCTTCAGAGTAGTGCTGAAGAAAGTCAAGAACAGAATGAAGTAGTAGTACATACTGCTACAGAAGAAATACAGATGGTAGCATCTCCTGCTGAGCAGGAACATTTCACAGAGAAAATAAGTATAAACAGCCAAAATGAGATTGGGAACAACACAGTAGTTGAAGAGGTATCAGAGGTCCAAGACTCAGAAGATCTTATACCTGTGTCAGTTGTTGAAAACAAAAGAATGAGAAGGGAATATGAAGATGTTGATGATCCTGATGTAGTTCATGATGAGGACAATGATGATGGCATGCATGAGGAGTGTGATGAACAGATGGAGAGAATGCATATGAAAGTAGAACTGATGTTCCTGTTGTGCACCAAGAAGAAAATCAAAATGAATTGCGTTATGCATCAGATAAAATGACTACAGAAAGTGATAAAGATATTACAGAAGAATCGGCGGATGAAGCTCTCGTGAACGAAAATGTTTGTGAAGCTGCAGGTAATGAATTAATTCAGAATGATGATGCAACATTTGAGAGTGAAGTAGTACAGGAAGAAGATAACACTACCTTAAAACCAGAAGTTTCTGATGAAATTGAAGAACAGGTGGCTCTAGAAGAAGGTAGTGATGGCAAGAAAGAAGATACTTGTGAAGAAGAGGTTGCCTATGAGCAATATAGTGACATTCCAAAACCTGAAAGTTGTGTGCTCAATGATAAGAATTGTATTGATAAGGAAAACACTGTTGTGGATAGTGGTGACAGTGAAGTAAATATGGCAACAATTAGTGAAACAAATTTAGAAGCAGACGATGTACAAATGGATGATAAAGAAATACCTGAAACTGAAATAAATGCTGCAACAAAGAAAGTGCCCCACACCTCAGAGCATGAGGAACCAGAAAGACCATTAAGGAAAAAGAGACGAAAAGTTCATTGCACTTTTTGTTCCTATCTCCAGACGAATTAAAGTGACTCATGTAGATGTAATAAATATTCAACTTTTTGTTTTGGCTGTATTACCCAAGTTCACATTCAATTTTTGCTGAAGCTCCTATTAGCATGATTGTCAGTACTAGTGAATGGCACATAAATAAATGTGATTTTTCGTTGTGGGATATTCATAAAATTGTCGTGCAACAGTAAATGAATTCAGCATACAAGATTCTGATATTTTGTTTTTTAAATATTTCCACATAGGACATCATTTCTTCCTTAACTGGAAAGGTATGTACCGAAAAAACAAATAAAGAAGATAACGAAACTTTTATGTTTTATTTGTGGAATCTTAAGCACAGTGCTTACTATAATTTTATGTATTATATTAAATGTATATTATCAGAGCTATGTTTTATTAGAAATTAGCAGTATTTATATTGTGAATGTAAAGGACAGAAGGAAAGATTTCAGAAACTTTTGGAAAAATATTTGTTTTCAAATGATTATTTTCTTTGTAATCTTCAGGGGGCCAAAACTATTTTCAGCTCTTATTTAACAGAAAACTGAATAGAGCCTTTTTATGTTTATTGCATGGAATTGAACAGATAGTTTGCATCAAATAAAGATATAGCAGGTATTTTTAATCTAAAAAGTCAATTTTTAAGAAAAATATCTGTTAAATTAAGTGAAAATATGTCATAATTTAATTCACTTATAATTGGAATTGTTTTAACAGTAGGTTAATCATACTATTGGTTGAACATTTGTTATATTACTACCTTCCTCAATTTTGTAAACTCAGATCATCTTTTTGGAATGTTATGAAATTTTAATTTCATTTTTTCGAATTTCAAATATCACCTGGAAGCCAACCTACCTAGGACAGCAAGATGCACATTGAATTCTTAGTATGGGAAAACCTCCACATAAAAAAATAAAATAAACAGAATCAAGAATCAAGTTATGAACTTTGGATACCCACCATTGGACAAGCTCAGCAAGTTCATATCACCACACCAGAGACCTCAACCATCAGTACAACTAACTAGTCATGGATCAACAAATGCAAAATCAGCAAACACATGCAGCAATGAAATTAGCAGAAGTGAAGTCAGAAGACAGTGAAACTGAGCAATAGAAGAGGAGAAAAATGGGAAATGCTGACAGAAGACAGAGAAATAAAAGAAGGGATTATTAATATATAGATGAGTCATATTTATTACACATCTGCTTCACTTATGTACCTATTTTGAGGACATGTTTCGCAAATCATCGTTTGCATCTTCGGCTCTTATGCGACTAAAGCTTGATCCAGTGGTGTGGGTAATTCTGAGTTGCCGCCGCCATCTGTTGATTTAGTGATGAACTTGAATGTGGGATTCCCTTCCGGCAGGATTTCAAAGTTCATTAGTTGGTTTTTATGTTTTTCTATGTAAATTCTCTACCATATGAAAAATTCACTATGGTTTTGTACGTATTTTAGTAATTCGGTGCTATCTTCAATTTCGTGATTTTCAGACCAGAAGTGAGCTGCTATTGCAGACTTATCAATATGTTTGTATGTTAGGTGCCTGAAGTGTTCTTTCTTTCTAGTGCCTATGTTTCTTTTTGTCCTCCCTATTTAAAATTATTCACAGTCTTTACACTTATTCTTGTAAATGCCTGACTTTTCCTCTGGTTTTACCTTATCAGTATTATTACTGTTAAGTAGGTTTTTAATGTTGTAATTGTTTTTTGGTGCCAATGTTATATTGTATTTCTTGAATACTTTTTGGAAATTTTTTGTGGCCCAGGGGTGGTAAGTAAATTTAGCAAATCTATTAAACAAGAAATTACATTTGCTAAATTTACTTACTACCCCTGGGCCACAAAAAAGTTCCAAAAAATATTCAAGAAACACAATATAACATTGGCACCAAAAACAATTACAACATTAAAAACCTATTGTATTTATTTATTTATTTATTATTATTACTTAACAGTAATAATACTGATAAGATAAAACTGGAGGAAAAGTCAGGCATTTACAAGATTAAGTATAAAAGTGTGAAAAATTTTAAATATGGTGGACAAAAAGAAACATAGGCACTACAAAGAAAGAACACTTCAGGCACTTAAGATACAAAAATATTAATAAGTTCACAATAGCAGCTCATTTCTGACCAAAACAGCAGGAAATTGAAGATAGCACCGAATTACTAAAATATGTACAAAAACATAGTGAAGTCGTCATATGGGAGAGAATATACATAGAAAAACATAAAAACCAACTAATGAACTTTGAAATCCTGCCAGAAGATAATCCCACATTTAAGTTCATCACTAAATCAACAGATGGCGGCAGCAACTCCAGAATTACCCACACCACTGGATTAAGCTTTAGTCGCATAAGAGCCAAAAATGCAAACGATGATTTGCAAAACATGTCCTCAAAATAGGTAGGTAAGTGAAGCAGATGTGTAATAAATACGACTCATCTATAAATTAATTATTTCGCTTCACTGTGGTGTTCCAATACAGTTAAATCTCGATATAAAAAGAAGGGATGATATCAACATAATATACAAGATGAAGTTGAAGTGGCTAGATAACATATTTGTAGTAAACATGGATGCAATGATATGATGTACAAATATTTTGAATGGATAGATAAGTTAACAGGGGAGAAATATATTTGTTGAATGGGGAATGGAGGAAATGAGAAAAATAAGAAGTATAGGTTATGGAAAGATGGAAAAGGTGAATGGTGAACAGAAGAGGGATGCAATGTTAGATCATATAAGTAACCAAACAATGAAAAGAAATTGAAGAAACATGGCATGTGACAAGATCTAGTAAGTGGGATAAGATGGGACTAAATGGAAAGAAGAGCATGAGATTATGAGTAGTGATGTGTAGGGATTAAAAGAATGGATTACATTGATAAGGAAGGAAAGTGGGGAAATAAAGGAAATAAATTAGTAAATGTAAATGTAAAAATACAAAGAAACTAAGTATTGAAAAAAGAAGAAGAAAGAAACAGAAATTTGTAAAAGAGTTAGAAATAAATGTTATATAGGGTAGGTAATGAACTTTAGTTAGGGAAAGATAAACTGGAGAAACTTTTTGTGCAATGCGAGAATATTTTCTAAGTCCCAAGATACACGTATACACATGTGCAAGCAGACAAACAGCTGGTTTGGGCGTTGTAGCCAACATGAGAAAGATATGTAAAACTTGTAGCCAACCTCTGCAAAAATGCCCCAAACATGGTAACGCAGTCCATGTGCAAAGGAACAGGGTTTGAGCAGGCTAAGTTAGCGCCCGGTCAAATTTTGTTACTCTTACACTGCTTTGCGCATAAACAATCCTATGACAAAACAATAAAGGAGTGCTCCATAGGAAATACATATATTAGCTCACGGACTGTATCGGATTGGTTTGGCTACTGCCACGAAGTGTGCATGATGTAAAATGAAACCAAGTATGCTGCAAGGGCGAAAATTGGTAGTCCCGGTCTCATTCAAATTGACGAATGCAAAATAGGACGACGCAAGTTTCATCGTGGGCACGTCATAGAGGGCAACTGGATCTTGGGAATGATCCACGTGGAAAAGAATCAGGTGTGGATGACGATATGTCCCAGCAATAGGAGGGATGCAAATACGCTCTACAGTCTAATTGCAGTGCTCACGATGAAACGTGTTGTCCAATTTTACATTTGTCGATTTGAACGTTACCAGGAGCACCAATTTTCCCTCTTGCAGTATACTTGGTGTCATTTGACATCATGCACACTTCACGGCAGTAGCCGAACCAGTTCATACAGTCCGCGAACTCATATATTTAGTCTGCTAGATAGTGTAATTTTGGGAAAAGTAAGACTGTTGACAGCATTGCTTTCAGTGGAGAAACAAGCATAGTTTGGCTGCACTGAATTCTTCAGTATGGCTACATTATGCAGTAAGTAAATAAACAAACAATTATTAACATTAAAAGAATGCTCTCCAACACGAAATTGCACTAAAAGTAAAGAAATTATATTAAAAATCATGCTTGTATATAAAAACATCTAAAAGTGTGAAGGAATTAGAAAAAAATTGCTGTGTCGCATATTAGAAACTAGAGCCGATAAACTTTTGTTAATTATAGAAAAATTTATGTACGACTGAGAAGATAGACAGTGATGTGAGGTAGTAATATCAAATCAAGTTAGAGAAGATTAGGAAAGTTATAAAGAAAATTGAGTAGTAAGAGCAAAGCAACGGGGATAATTTGAGGAGGGAAAGTGAAAGAGAAGGGGGGGGGGGGGGGTAATAGAAATAAAAGGGAACAGGGTGGGTTAAACTGCAGAGGAGTAAGGGTCATTATATAGAATATAACCACAATGTAATTAACAAGATTATTAATGACAAAGGATTATGATACAATGAAGCACAAAATTAATGTAATTTTGAGTCGAACTAGTACTCCTTGTTCCATATATTGCTAGTGTTTACCTAGAATTCATTTTGTTAGGACCTTCCTAACATCCTCAGCTAATGTCAACTGTTGGTTTTTGATTTGGTGAACTCCTTGGAGATGATAGTGACGCCTCTCTTGGTATCTTGAAGTTTGGGTTCTCTTCAAAGGTACTATCAAAATTAAACAATTTTCCTTCATATTTCTTTATAAATATTTTTTTGAGTGTGGTTAATGCTTTTGGACCCTGTACACCTTTTAATAAATGGATTTCTTGTGATTCTCATTAAAAAAAAACAAGATGGAATATATCAAAGAGTGCAATCATATAGCTTGCATTGCTGAATACAATGGTTTCAGTGTTGAATTGGTCAAAAAGAAAATTGATAAATTCAAAGGATAACAGAGATGCAGACAAATAACTACTCTTTCCCCAATTAATAAAACTTCATACAGAAAATTTACATACCATCCCAGAGCTAAATACCTTTTCCAATAAGTCTTCAAAGAATACATTACTTTGGCCCCACAGAAGAAATTTAGTGTACACCTTTTAAAATCACATAATACAGAAGAGAAGTCCACATACAAAAATTCAGGTGTGTACCGGATAATTTTAAGGGCTGTGACAACTTTTACATTGGCAAAACAAAAAGGAATTTAAACATTAGATTTAAAGAGCATTTTAGGAACATCAAGAACAAAGAAATAGACAAATCCTCAGTAACATATCAGTTTTGGAATGAGAATCATGATACAGAAAAAGAAATCCATTTATTAAAAGGTGTTCAGGGTCCACCTACATTAACCACATGGGAAGCAATATTCATAAAGAAATGCAAAGGAAAACTGTACAATTTCGACAGCACCTTTGAAGAGAACCTGACCTTCAAGTTTATTAAGATACCAACAGAGATGCTCCTATTGCTTCCAAGGAGTTTACCAAATCAAAATTCAACAGTTGACATTAGCTGAGGATCTTAGGTAGGTCCTAACAAATCGAGTTCTAGGTAAACACTAAAAATTGCTCTTTATTTCTCTCTCCTTCCCCCCACAGTTTCAGGGAGCCTTTATCTCTGCACTGCACTGCCCGTCTCTTTGATCTTGTTGCCCACACTGCCTCGAATCAACAATGCGCTCGTGACACTGCTCCCTCCTTAAGGCTGGTTCTCCCAAGGAGCACCATCTCTAGAAATCCATCTCCTTCCCCCCACCGTTTCGGCGAGCTTTTATTTCCGCTTTACACTGCCCGTCTCTTTGATGTCGTTGCCCACGCCACCTCTAATCAACAATGCGCTCGTGACACTATAGATCATTGAGTACTAGTTTGAATCAAAATTGATTATATAATTAATAAATTCATTCATTTATACAACTAGTCCGTTGCCAGCTAATGATGGGAGCAAATATTCCTGAAACGTGTCTGATTTTACAGAAGTAACTGAGGTAGTGTAAACAAAACCAATGTTCAGTTAATTTTGTAATTTGCAGTATCATTAATTTTTAATTTCTGCATAATCAGTATAAGACTAACAATATAAATGCAGATTAGTAATTGTGCAAATTATTATTATTATTATTATTATTATTATTATTATTATTATTATTATTATTATTATTATTATTATTATTATTATTATTATTATTATTATTATTATTATTATTATTATTATTATTATTATTATTATTATTAGTATTAGTATTAGTATTATTATTATTATTATTATTATTATTATTATTATTATTATTATTATTATTATTATTATTATTATTATTATTATTATTATTATTATTATTATTATTATTATTATTATTATTATTATTATTATTATTATTATTATTATTATTATTATTATTATTATTATTATTATTATTATTATTATTATTATTATTATTATTATTATTATTATTATTATTATCATTATTACTATTATTATCATTATCATTATTATCATTATCATTATTATTATTATTATTATTATTATTATTATTATTATTATTATTATTATTATTATTATTATTATTATTATTATTATTATTATTATTATTATTATTATTATTATTATTATTATTATTATTTAATGTTATTTTGTTGGTATAAGGCTCATGACGGCTTTAATTCTTTAGTTGGCTTTCTGTGTCATTTATTTTTATGAATTTTGTTTTGGTGAAATAGTACCGAAAGATGCTGAAGGTTTTTCCTTGAATGCATAGTAGACGTGATGCTAAGTAAATGGTATAGCTACCTAGCTGTATATCTGCTCAAGGACCTTTAATAAATGGTCTTAGTTGCATAGTCACCTTTCTGTACCAAGAATTTTTACTTTCTGTACTAGTGCATACTAAGTGGATAAAGTATTCTATTGCACTCAAAAAAATTAATACTGGAATTTTACCATAAGAGTGGATGTTCACATCTGTACACATATAACCCAAAAACAAAATTTTTGGTGAATATGAGATTATTTATACTTAGTATGCTTCAAAGATGCACCAAATCTTACAGAGAGATCTCCACCTTAAATTACTGTTTATGTGGAAAGTTATTCATTATTATTTTCATCTTTATAAAAGTAACAAGTTTCATTAAAATACCCTATTTTTACAAAATTTACCTGATTAATAAAATATTTATCTTGAATGTTCCATGAATAACATGTCAAGTATTCATTTGAAAGAATTTGTATAATCTTCAAATATAGGAGATAAATAAAAATTTAGTGCACAAATAATGTACTAGATTTAATTAAAATACACAATTTATGTTCAATAAATTTTGTGTGATATTAACCATTTGCAAGATGCTCTTGATTTGAACTTTCAAATAATTACAATTTTTTAAGTACTGTCCATTTCATTTGTCTTTCTTGATGTAACACAGAGTATGGAATTTTAAAGCCATCATATAGCTACTCCTCTGTGCCCCTTGTACCTAAAATGAACTTTGTGATGAAAGCATTCCAGCAAATGTTTATCTGATTAAATTGAAGAAGTTGGGAAAATAAGCTTTTGTATGAATAGCTTTAGAAACGGTACAAAAATAAAGATGGATAAAAATAGTCAAGAGAATGTAATGCATAGGATTTTTATGCTTATGTTTTTGTTCTGTAGGGTGGTTTGGGTTATAGGTATTTAACTCACAACTGAGAGAAAACATGAAAAACCCCAGTAAGAAGATTATTATTTGGCTTTTCGGACTGCAACCTTCCAAACTAGAAATGTTATCGTTTAAGTCATCTGGTTTTTATATTTTTGTTTTGGATTAGATATGAAGGCAGTGTTTGTTAGTATTGTTTGGTAACTATTAGGTCCTGATTAATAGGTAGAATGAACCTTTATTTTAGGCTTCTTGTCTGCTTCAAATAGTTATTGTTTTAGTGGACCAATACAGGCTACAAACATTTTTATGTTTTTCATAGTTTTTTGAGATATATTTATGAACTTTTTTATGGATGTTTATACTTATCAAAGACAAAAACACTCAGAGAATACACAGAAAATGAAGCCAGTTACAGTGGAATAATAAATATTATACAAATAAAAATATTTAGTAATAACTAAGTATAATACTAACAATTTCCTATTATATGTAACCATTCTTGTAAGACCGAAAGTTCTTTCAAGAGAAGATGATGTCTTTGGAGCGCACAGCGCAGATTCTAGGGATAATTCCGTGTACAAAGACATGTTTGTCTTCAAGAATCCTTTGGAGCTTAAATGAATACGTCACTTCCAGTGAATAAGGTATTTCTTTTCAGGATACATATCTTAAAGATATTCAGGGCTGGCCCTATAGCTCAGTCGGTAAAGCACCTGCCTGCTATGCTAGGGGTCCCATGTTTGATTCCCAGCAGTGTATTTTTATTATTATTTCTTTTATTATTTTATTTTATTTACGTCCTCCAACATTAAGTCATATTGGACAAGGAATGAAATGGATGAAATGATGCTCAAATGAATCCAAGGTTTCTGGAGCCTAGAGTAACCCGACATTCATCTTTCAGGATGAGGGAAAATCCTGTAAAAAACCTTATCCAAGTAACTCACCCTGTCCAAGATTTGAACTTGGGACCTCTTGAATGTGAAGCAGATATGCTTCCAAGGCAGGCGGCAGTGGGGGTTGGGATTTTTCTCTGACCAAGATAATTCCTCATCAATGAAATCATAAAAATTTACATATAGTTTAATGTGAAAACGAACAGTTCAAACAAATTGGTGATGATCAAATTTATAATGTAATTGTTACTGCACACGCTTTCATCATAATTTTTTTTATAGTTATACATATTATAATTGGCATCACTTATCGCTGTTGCATGAATATTAAATTTTGGTAAATGAAATTATATTTATTATTTGGATTGTATAGTAAATGAAATTGAATTATGTTTAATTTCATTATTAGTTGTATTAGCTGGAATAACAAAAATTGCCCAGATTCCATTTTCAGCTTTCATTTGAGTCACAGGCTAACATTTTCGAAACAGAGAATAGCTTCTAGTTTAAAACAGAGATCTGTCTTAATATCTGCAAGTGCTACATTTGAAGGTAGTAATCTAATCTGACTCAGTCCTGTTGCTTATAGTAGTGATGAAAATTATTTTACTTTAAGCTTCACTGGAAAAGTAAAATTGATTTGAAGGAGGCAAAACAATTGTTACGTTCTCAATCCCTCATTTAGGTTTTCTTAACCGAAGTGAAATTTGTTATATATGTATGTTAAAACCTAAAAATAGGAGTCTTATTGATGACCTATGCATCTGTGATTATGACAAAACAAATAGTTTTGTGAGTTTATAGAAAAATAATTATTAAAGTCATATCTGGTTTTGCTTGCATTGCAAGTCTGCATCTCAAACAAATAATAACAAAATTAAATTTATTTTTGAAGTTTATTAAAAAATTATATGTCTTAAAAAAACTTAAAAACAACTCTTAATAATCATCATATATAATAATATTATGAGGGTGGTCTGAAAAGTTTCCTACCTCAACATGAAGATGGCAGCACTCATGAATAAAAGCTAGTGAATTTATTGTTCATCTGTTGACAGTTACTCACCAGAGTTTCAGCCATTCTGGATGCTCAGACAGACAAACTTTTGAGTGAGTTGATATGAGTGTTTTTATGAAAATGAACAATATCAAGTATCGAGCTGTCATTAATTTTTGAAAGGCAACGCCTAGGCAAATCAAAGATGTGTTGGATTCTGTGTATGGGAACTCTGCGCCATCATTTACCACAGTGAAATTTTGGGCAGCTGAATTTAAACGTGGCCGTTAGAACTTGAGAGATGAACATTCGGGATGTCCAAAACTGCAACTACCAACAAAAAAATCACGAAAGTTCACCAAATGGTTCTAGACGATCGCCAAATTTAAGTAAGAGAGATAGCAGAGGCTATGAACATATCAAAAGAACGTGTTTGTCACATATTAAATCAACATTTAGACAAGAGAAAGCTGTCCGCACGTGGGGTTACGTGTTTGCTCACGTTAGACCAAAAACGTGTTGGAATGAACATTTTCAACGATTTGTTGGCACAGTTTAGGTGCAATAAATCCGAGTTTTGGCGCCAGTTAATTACTGTAGATGAAACTTGGATACACGATTGTATGCCCAAAACAAAATACAGTTCAAACAGTGGACTGCAAAGAGGGAACCGGCTCCCAATTTTTGTTTCTGGGCAAGTGATAGTGATTGTTTTTTTGGGATAGTCATGAAGTTATTTTAATTGATTATCTTAAAAAGAAAAAACCATTACAGGAGCATACTATGCATCATTACTTCACGAGCTGAAGGCAGAACTTGCAGAAAAACGACCACATTTGAAGTTAAAGAAAATCCTGCTTCACCAAGACAACGCACTGTCTCACACCTCAGTGGTGCAATGGCGAAAATCCACGATTTACGGTTTGAATTGCTTGACCATCTGCCTTACCAGATCTGGCCCCAAACGACTTTTTTGTTCCTTCATCTGAAAATTTTGCGCTCGGATGTCAGAGATTTACATCAAATGAAGAGGTAATCAACTTTGTGAACAATTATTTTGCAGAGAAAAACTCGGAGTATTATTTGGGCAGGTTACAGAGATGGGAGCATTGCTGAGAGAAGTGTGTAGAGTTACAAGGAGACTATGTTGAAAAATAAGAAAAAGTTCTGAAAAAATATCTGGTATCTTTATTAGGTCAGAAACTTTTCAGACCACCCTCATATGTGACTTATACTTTCTCACTTGATGTTTTAGAAATGTTCTTCAGTAAGTTAGTGCTGAGCCTAGTTTGAGAAATGTATAAAGCACTTGTTTCAAGCTATTTTTATTTTCCCTACTGCCTATTCCATCAAAAAATTCAACATAATTTTTTCACCAGAATTACGTGTTTTGTGATACCCCCTGAATATAAAAGTGTTTTTGAAAAGGGTCCCAAAAAGCAAGATATAATTATGATAGATACAATGGCAATATATAATTATCTGCAATTTTAATGCCCAGCTAGGAGTTGATAATAGTGGATTTGAGCATGGCCTGATTGTCTTCAGTGATAATGGTAAACTTTTTTTTCCCCTTCCCAACAGTCTGGAAATTTTTTCTTACTATTGGTGGAACTATTCTTCCTCACAAGGTATCTTGGATGCCTCCTTATCATGAGACCCTAAACCAGAGAAATTATTTTGCAATTAGCAGGAATTTTAGATCATTAGTCATGGATGTAAGGAACAAAAGAAGTGCAGATATGAGAAATGCCCACCATGTAATGGATATCTAAAATTAAGATAAAGAATTGAATTACATTGTTAGCAGAAGGAAATCAAGTAAGTGTCTTAGATGTAAGTATTGAACACAATGGCCTAAAACAAAATGGACTTACAACTAAGGTAGGGAAAAGTTTTATGTTATAAGCAAAGAGGCAAGGAAGTGTGAAACTCAGATAAATCTTGGAAATTAATTAAACCAAGGAAAGACCTTAAAACTTTAGCTAAAGGTAACTATGAGGGGTACTGTTTATATTTTGAGTCTAATAATTAAGGCAAAAGTAACTTCTGATTGAACACTGCTCTATTGTTTTTCAAAATATTCTTTTTTATGATCAATACACTTTTGCATCTTTTGAACGATTTGTCAAAGCATTTGTTCCAGTATTCTTGAGACACCTCCAAAACATGGTTTTTGAAGGCATCAACAGCTTCTTCTGCCAATGAAGATCTTTGTCTTAAGCAATTTATTCTTGATGTTCAGAAGTCATTGGTGGAAGTTAATGTTCACAGACAGATATGTGTGCGCATGCACACACACACACACTCGGTCTTATTGGCTCAGTTAGGAGCTGTCCTATTGATCTGAAGCTCATGGGTTCAAATCTGACTCAAATTGATGGTATTCATGTGCTTAAAAGTGTCAGCCCATTCAGTAGATTTAATGGCATGTAAAAGAATTCTTGCTGAGTGAGCTTCTGACATAACAGTGGCACCGATATAATTCTGGAAACAGGCACATTGCTAAGAAAACCAATTATCTTACTTACATATACACATACAGACTTTTTTCTAAAAATGATTTTTAGGTTTCAAGGTGCTGGTGAAATCTTTAACATATTTTTGAGTGGAATACAGTACCTCTGCGGCTTACTATGTGTCGTAGAGAAAGTAAAAAGGTGTATGTGGTGTTAGCTGCAAAACTTGAAATTAAAAGTATGTCAAATAAAAAACTTTGTATTTATGTTCAGTATCTTCAAAGAATAAAACTTTCTCATTCCCTCACATCAAATTGTTTTATTATACTAAACAGTTTTAATTCTTTTTATTTTCTGAAATGCCTCCCACAGTTTTGATTAAAATACCATAAGTTAAAATATTTACATTACTAATAAAATATTTTGAATTTTCTGCAAATAGCTTATGAAATCCACTTTGGAATGAATTTTGTATAATTGGTATAACACTACTACATTACTTTGGCTCCACAAAACAAGTTCATTGTACAACACCTTTTGAAATCACATAATACGAAAGAGAAACTTACAAACAAAACTCAGGTGTATACTGTATAAATTGCAAAGACTGTGACAACTTTTAAATTGGCAAAACAAAAAGGAATTTTTACACTAAGCTTAAGGAACATTTTAGGGACATCAAGAATAAAGAAATAAACAAATCGGCAGTAGCATACCATTTTTGAAATGAGAACCAGGATAAAGAACAAGAAATACATTTATTAAAAAGTGTTCAGAGTGCAACTGGGAAAAGATATTCATAAGGAAATGTGAAGGAAATCTTCAATTTAGCACCACCTTTGAACAGAACGCGAACTTCAAGTTAATCAGGACAACAGAGATGCCCCAATTGTCTCCATAGAATTTACCAAATCAAAATTCAACAGTTGACATTAGCTGAAGATGTTAGGTAGGTACTAACAAAACACGTTCTAGATAGACACTAGCAATATATATAACATGAAGTACTAGTTCTACTCAAAATTATATTAATTTTGTGCTTCATTGTATTGCATGTGAGTGTGTGTGTGTGTGTGTGTGTGTGTGTGTGTGTGTGCGTGTGCGTGCATGCATGTGTTGGAAATAAAATAAAGATGTAGCCAGTTTTTGCTGTGTTAGTCTAAATAAATTTAAAATTATGTTGTTGGCATATCACAGATTTACATTTCCTCCTCTCTTCTTAAAACTGGCTCTTCAGGTGTATTGTTTACTTTCCCAGTCATCTCCATAGCTTGTAGACAAGTCAGCAGCACTAAAATGAAATAAATTTTACTAAAAGTGAAGTTTGTGTATATGTTTAATCATTACTTATAAAATTTATGCTTAATTGTTGGCCTGGATGCCTATTTGTTGGGGTGGTGGTCTGCTAATCCCTAAGTCACAGGTTCAAACCCAGTTGACACTGAACAAGCATGCTTGTTTACTTATTCCACGTATGAAACTCCATCTTACAACTTGTACATTAGGGTTATAATTTTAAAAGAATTAAAATAGCATCATTATAGACATTTTACAGTGTTTAGTGGATGTGGTGAATACATTTTGCAAAATTCTTGTGACACCTACTAAAATTCAATGAATGGTTTTATAAATTCTAGACTTAGAATGTCCAGGATGAAATTTGGGCACTCTAGCAACACTTGAAGTAATCATAGCAATTGTTTGAATGCTTAGAAAACAAAATATTTTTAAGGACAGCTGCAACAAATGCTTCAAAAAGAGAAAGCATTTAAAAGAAACCAAATAAATACATTTATTTTTCTAGCCACTCTAATTTCAACATGTTTCTGTTTGAAAAAAAATACTAGAAAGAAAAGCAAAGTCAAGAGGCTGTAATTTTTTTTTCCTTTCTTTTTTGATATTTAACAACCTTTATCTGGGTAGGTGATGGATGGCCGTCACTGGCAAAGCATGGCTTGATATTTAGGGAAGCGGCTTCTGTATTTCTGCAACTCCTGGACTTGAGTTTGAAACTTGTTGCCTTATGTAGGAAAATGTCCTCAGGAGCAGCTTCTTAGAATTAAAAGCTATAACACCATTAGATCTATTTTGACAAATGCATTATGTGAATCTGGAAGTTCACTTCTTAGCTAACATGGTATTAATTTTTGCATACACATCATTGTGATAAACAGAAGAAAATTTGAAGCTGAAATAAATAATCGATCCAACCATGCACTTTGACATGAATTAAAGTCCAACCCCAAGATATCCATCTAGAGTGCGTATACAAACCTACAACAATATTTTAAAGATTATAATTCCTAAAAGGTAACAATACTAAGTCTTAAATATTAAAAGCAGAAGCATTATAAACAGTGAAGTATTCTTCATATTTGAGTTTAATTTTTGAGTCACTGTTTATACTCAAACTTCAATTACTTGTTATATAATTGAAACATTTTCGAGATCATTCGATCTCATCCTCAGCTGTGTGGTGACTAAATGAACATTCCTCTTCTTCCACTACTACTGAGCTCCGATCACTCTGCCATCTGGTACTAGGGGCACTAAGTTTTAGTACTTCATTTAATGCCAGGATTTCAAAATTTATAACTTTATCACGGTTTTTATTTATGAATATTGGATATTTGGGAAAAAATATTCATTAACAAAAACCGTGGTCCCAGTTGAACTGGGTAAATGAGGTTCTACTGTACTTTAGCAAAATAAGCTAGAAAATGAGGAAGAAATAGTGAATATTTAGCTACTACCACAGGATATTACAGTCATAGTCATATGCAGAAAATAACTAATAGTCCGTGATTAAAGAAACACCCTGAAGATCGATGGATAAATAGCAAAGAACTCAATCCATGGTTCAAATACATTTATTCTTGTAAACGGGAATCAGACTTAACAAAACATTGATTTAGCTGGAAAAAAAATGACTTGCTTTATTGCAGATTTGATTAAATGGGAAATAGTAGTAGTAGTAGTAGTAGTAGTAGTAGTAGTAGTAGTAGTAGTAGTAGTAGGTAGTAGTAGTTTTATTCATCCGTTAAGTCAATACAATGACATTGGATATGTCAATACAAATATTTAGAACAATACAAATAATATAAGTATAAAAATAAAAAAATAAGTTGCATCAAGTGTAATTAATAAGATCTAAGCATGAACTCATAAATATATATAGTTGCATGGCTCTACAACTACACAGCATTTAAAATGCATCACAAATATATACAATTATATGGCCAGCTACAGTGTATCTAGAAATTCACCTATATCATAATATGAATCACTTAATAAAATTTCTTTCAACGATAGTTTGAAACACCTCATGGATTTTATGTTTTTCAGATTGGCCGGTAGTTTATTATACAGAGTGACTGCTGACTATCTAACTCCTTTGGAATAAAGTGTAGTTCTATGTGTTATTGTTCTTAAGTCTATTTTACCTCTGGTGTTATGATGATGTATTTGATTATTTGTGGTGAAATTTTCAAGGTTTAGAACATATGTTAATAGAATGAAAATTATATAAGAAAGAAAATGTTTAAATCCTTGTATCATTAAAAAATATAAGCATACTAGGATGTTAAATTTAACATTTAAACCTTAAATTACAACACTTATGTCGAAAAAGATAATACAAGGACCTATTAATATTACTAATAGTTTGAAACATAACCCTAAGTGAGTATTATAGTAAGTTAGAAGGGTACTTAAAGACTTTATAGGAGGATTGGGAGGAGAAGGAGCAGGAGGAGGAGGAGGAGGAGGAGGAGCTGGAGGTGGTGATGACAGAAGTTATACTTTCAAATATCTAAAAGCATTAAGTTCTTATTACAGATGTCAGCTATAAAGCCTTAAGGAGTTTTAAGCTGGTGCCATATAGTAATCAATATTTTTTGTTGGTAGAATCTTTGTTATGCTTTAAAGTATAATAAATATCTTCAAAATTTAACATTTTGTAATATTCTTTGGAAAAGAATGATTAAGATCCTCAGTGATGAACTATATAATTCTAGCTCTGAAAACAACACATTTTACAATGCATGGAGCTAACAAATATATAATAATAATAATAATAATAATAATAATAATAATAATAATAATAATAATAATAATAATAATAATAATAATAATAATAATAATAATAATAATAATAATAATAATAATAATAATAATAATAATAATAATAATAATAATAATAATAATAATAATAATAATAATAATAATAATAATAATAATAATAATAATAATAATAATAATAATAATAATAATAATAATAATAATAATAATAATAATAATAATAATAATAATAATAATAATAATAATAATAATAATAATAATAATAATAATAATAATAATAATAATAATAATAATAATAATAATAATAATAATAATAATAATAATAATAATAATAATAATAATAATAATAATAATAATAATAATAATAATAATAATAATAATAATAATAATAATAATAATAATAATAATAATAATAATAATAATAATAATAATAATAATAATAATATTAATAATAATAATATTAATAATAATAATAATAATAATAATAATAATAATAATAATAATAATAATAATAATAATAATAATAATAATAATAATAATAATAATAATAATAATAATAATAATAATAATAATAATAATAATAATAATAATAATAATAATAATAATAATAATAATAATAATAATAATAATAATAATAATAATAATAATAATAATAATAATATTAATAATAATAATATTAATAATAATAATAATAATAATAATAATAATAATAATAATAATAATAATAATAATAATAATAATAATAATAATAATAATAATAATAATAATAATAATAATAATAATAATAATAATAATAATAATAATAATAATAATAATAATAATAATAATAATAATAATAATAATAATAATAATAATAATAATAATAATAATAATAATAATAATAATAATAATAATAATAATAATAATAATAATAATAGTAGTAATAATAATAGTAGTAATAATAATAGTAGTAATAATAATAGTAGTAATAATAATAGTAGTAATAATAATAGTAGTAATAATAATAGTAGTAATAATAATAGTAATAATAATAGTAATAATAATAGTAATAATAATAATAATAATAATAATAATAATAATAATAATAATAATAATAATAATAATAATAATAATAATAATAATAATAATAATAATAATAATAATAATAATAATAATAATAATAATAATAATAATAATAATAATAATAATAATAATAATAATAATAATAATAATAATAATAATAATAATAATAATAATAATAATAATAATAATAATTAATAATAATTATCTGTCAACCAATTATGGAGCCACCCAATAAATTTGGTTTGTTTCCAAGTAAAGGAATCATAGGTTTTGGTCTTGTGGTGGTTGATGAAGAAGTTAAGGTGCTGTTAGGGCATTGTACATTTCCTCTGATGTCAATATCTGGTCGATCAGAATCAGGACTGGCATTTTCATTGCTTAACAATGAGCTTACTAGACCACCAGTATTATTTAGAGCTTTGACTGTGGTGGTGGAGGAATTAGATGTCATCAAAGAACTCTGATTGCCCCTTTGAGGAATCACTGGTTTGGAGATGTCTCCTACAGAAGATAAGATTCCACTTCCTAGAATATTTATTGGTTTTTGAGAGAATGTTGAATTTACAAGTGACAGTGCACCTTGTTCAAATACTGCCAGTGCCTCCTCACTAAATTTATTGACTCCCAATAGTGCTTTACATGTTGCTGACTGTAATCGTATTACTTGTCCTGACCAAAGTGCCATCTGACAGAAGCAGAAATTGGCTTGTGATGTTGGCTTCTCTGTAATTGTTACAAAATGGCTGTTCTGCTCTGTAAAAGGTGGCCAGAGTTGCCAACCCTTGGTTTCCTGATGCCCTAGTTGTCTGAAATTAAACCAGAAGTTAATAATGTGTATGTGCAATATTGGTTATGTAACAGTTAAAAATTAAAAGTAGTATATTAAACAGAAAGAATATTATGTAAGTTTGACTAACACAGTAGGATGCAAGCTCTAATATGAGGATGAGTCAATAAGTGCCTATGTTTCAAAAGAAATGACATTTTTAAGGCAAGTTTGTGTTGAAAATCATACATATATACCATCATGTACTGCCGTTTGTTACATATTCCAAGACCGATTTGATATTGATTCATAGGTTATTTTGGATGTGGCAGGCATTTTAGTTAGTTCTATGTGTTTTCAATAAAATGGAAAAAGTGCAGTATCATTTACTTTTGAATGGGAAATCTTGTAGGAAAATGTATGTGAAATTGCATGCTGTTTAAGGTGACCTTTCACCATCAGTATCAACTCAGTTTTTAATGAGTGCCCAGCATGCCCACAGATGTGGTTACTGAGGAAGTCATTAGAAAAATTCAGGATAAGATTCTTGCTGATCAATGAAGAAAATTCACAAAGTAGCAGAGGTGAGTTGAGGGGAATGGCAATTCATATTTTGAATAAGTTGGGGATGCAAAAGAATGATAGTTTACACCATGAAAATCATTTTTTATTTATTCATTTTGTTAACATAATTACTTAATCTAAAGAGAATAAATCAATTGCTAATTACAACAATATAATATTAATGTAGGATATAATATCCAGTGCTGTAGTATTATTCTCTTTTGTTTCATGTAATGCTTTTACAAACACATTAAAAGTAAAAGTTTTAATACTGAGCGGGATGGCTCAAGCGGTTTTGTCTGTGGCACACATTTTGGAGGTCCGAGTTGGATTCCCATGGCAACCTACCTGATCAATGGGTTATTTCAAGGGTTTTCCAGGTCACCAGGCGAATGGTGCGTTGGTTAGTAACTTTCCTCGAATTTCCTGCCCGTGCATTTCATCTCCAGTTATATTTCACCTCATCTCTCATCTGGAGGTCTCTTTCAAGGTAAAAGAGTTGGCAGGTGTCTCAGCACTGCATGGCAGGATGATATGTTCTTGGTAAAACTTCCTCTTCCAATAGGACAGTCTGTTATCTTAGACCAAATCTGGTGGGACTGTTGTTTGGCTTGCCGGGGAGTTTCCAACTGATAAAGTATATGGATTCTGCCCTCGGCACTGTCGTGGTTCCTGGGATGACCACCCTCTGTCTCTTGCCTCATCCTTCCTCCCTACGTGCCCCACTTAAGGGCATAGGTACAATAGACTAAGTTCGGACCTCCATGTCGAATCCCTTCTGTAGCATAGTCCAGTCCAGGTTTTAATTCTCTGCTGAGGCAGTGAAGATGAAGACAATACCAAACCGTATATTTTTAACATCCTCAGTTAATTGACCTATGTAAAATTCATTGCTTAGGGAGGAGCTACAAGGGCAACTATTACTAACTAGCAACAATAAATGCGCAGAAACAAAAACATTCTTGTGTTACATTAACCTTTCTCCATCCACTTTTGTTTATTTTAATATACTTTTGAAAATTATTCTTGCAAAAGCATATTCTTCTATTTCAAGTTAATTAAGATAAATTTTTGCATACATGATTTTGTCACTTTCATTTGTCATCCACCACTTGTGATTCTAGATTTCCTTAATCACTGAGGGTATGACATGGCCAATGGCCATACCATGCTGAAAGCACCAGTTCTTGTCTAATCACTGAAATTAAGTAACATTGGGCGTGGTGAGTACTTGGATGGGTGACCACTTGGGATCACCATGTGAGCCCACCTCGGTAGCGTGGTGGTAGCATGTCTGCCTCACGTTCAAGAGGTCCTAAGTTCGAATCTTGGTCAGGGTGGGTTACGTGTATAAGGTTTTTCCCGAGGTTTTCCCTTATCCTGAAAGATGAATGTCGGGTAACGCTAAGCTCCATGGACCCCAGGTTCATTTGAGCATCATTTTACCTATTCCATTCATCGCCCGATATGGCTTAACGTTGGAGGATGTAAATTACAAAATAAATAAATAATAATAAAAAAAGATCACCATGTGGCGATAGCATCAGCTTTTAGGGGATTGGTAGGCAATACTTTGTACAGGCTAAACTATTAACTGTTGTATCATACATATTTGTTGTAAATAAGTAACACTCTCAGTTAAAATAAGTAATGAGCAATGAAAAAGGAAGATGTACACAGAGCTAAGCACAGCTTCAAAGCGCATAGAAAAAAACCATTTGCTGCACATCCCTTGATATGCCACCTCTCCCACTTATGCATGGATGGAAGTATTTATGCCACTCATGCGCATCAACTTCTTAAAGTAGAGGACTACCAAATAACATGCTAGGACTGACAGACATTCTATCTTGCTGTCTTCCAGGTTCTCATAACCCTGCCTAGGTAAGTATCCTCACTCAAATGTATCTAGTATCTCAAGATTTCAGGAACTGCTAGCCAGCCAAGTCCAACCCAATCTGAACTACTGTCTTCCAGATGAGCTCAAATGTTCAACTCATTGAACTTTTGGTAATATCAGAAGTGCCACAAGTACTAGGTGTACACAGCACTCACACCATGGGAACTGGAGGAACCAAAACACCTCCTCTATCTAGGATCCATTAAGACCTGAAAGGGCTGCATACTTCTGATAATGTTAGAAGCATCATGAGTGCAAGGAACAAACAATATGTAATTTACATAAATATATCTTATTCATTTATAAACAAATATTGCTAAACAGACTATTTAGTTTATTTTCTATTTCTTATTACAATATCTAGCATATACAACTTCATACATATATAACATAATACAATATCTTATATACTAGCACAAAAGTGAATCGAGGAGATATTGACACATTGCTTCACTCACACTGTTTATTCACAGGACATGTTTCAAGAGCTCTTGCTCCTATCATCATGTGATACTTGATTAGTGCAAGTTGTAGTGGTTTCCTCTTTCTCCGTATTGTCAATAGATGGCGTGATGTACTTATCAAAGGCGTCCCGTGGTGGAGTTTCAAAATTCATGACTCTATGACGATTTTTGTTAATGAAGATTTTTTCCCATATGGAAAGGTCTATGAGGTGATTAACATATTTTATTAGAGATGTTCCAAGTTGATATGTCTAGTATTCAAAAAATGAAAAGCCACTGCTGATTTTTCAATTTCATCATTTTTAATGTTTCTTACATGTTCTTTAGTTCTGATGTTAATATTTCTTTTTGTTTTTCCTATATAAATTTTAGGGCAAGTTTCACATTTGATCTCATAGATTCCTGGTTTTTCTTTGGTAGTGATTGAATTTTTGGGAGGGCCTTTTAACAAATTTCTGATATTAAACCTATTTTGAGGTGCAAGAGTTATGTTGTGTTTTGAGAAGATTTTTTGGAATTTGTTATAGGCTGATGGCTGGAAGGTGAAATTTTTAAAAAGTGTTTTTCTCTTTTTCTCCTGTAGGTTCTAGGGTGGTGGTTTCTTTTATTTTCTTATATTTGCTGAGTCTGTTAACTGTTTTGTCTACTAAATTTGGGTTGAAACTGTTGGATATAGCTACTTTTTTATGTGTAGGTATTCTTCTTGATAATTTTCTCTGTTTAGTGGAAAGTTGATCATCTGAAAGATTAAACTGTTGAAATTGGCATGTTGGTGTTGTTTTGGGTTGAAACTGTTGTTCTTATTATAATTATCTGTGTGTGTCGGTTTCCTGTAAATACCTAAAGTGAGTTTGTTGTACATTTTTTTGATCTTGATGTCCAAAAAGGGAAGCAAACCATCCTGTTCTGTTTACAATGTAAATTTTATAGCTGGATTTTGTATATTCAAAAGTCTAAGACCATCTTGTATGAGTTTTTTAGGTACTATCTTATATACTCCTTATTTTGGATTTGCATATTTCCATGCCCCATTATAATTAACCCACGTTGTGTATATAATGGAGCATTTTAAAACTTGGGATCTATATTTCAGTTTCCCTTTATACCTTCTGCTATTTTTCCTAGTTGTTCTCATTAGTCTTCCCCGTTTTCCAAAGCCATTTTTGTCTTACCTTGCCTATACATTTTCCCGGTCTTTTTATGTTTTCTTCTGATCTCAGATTCAATATTCTTTTGCCTCCTATTTCATTTGATATGTTTTCCCACTTATGCAAAAGAAATTTGTCTCTCCAATATTTTGTTTTTTGATAGTCAAAAATATAATGCCAAGTGCTATCTTTTTTTTTTTTTTGAACATTGGACATCTTCCCTTAATATATCCATTCCTTATACCCCTTAAGTATATTACTCCTGTTCTAAACCATGCCAACCCTTCTCTTCCTATTTTAACACAGATGTCAATATATTTTTCTCTTCCACAATCATTTTTTAATGTTTTATATACTTTCAGAGATCTTTGGTTATTAAAATTAGCCCATAATTCTTGTTTTTCAATATTTTCAATTCTTGTTTTTACTTCTTTCCCGAATCCCTTTTCTTTTCTTCCACTATCTAACCATAATGAACCCATACCTACTTCCTGTAAAATCTTTTGAATTTTATATATTCAAGTCTCTCTCCCCTTTATTCTAGTTTTTACTACCAAACACGGTTTAACAATATTTTCCTCCTCTAAATTTCATATTCTGAGCCAATATTAGAATTCTTTCCATGACCTTGCTTTTGTAACCTAATCTTTCTAATTCCATTAAAGCTGCCTCATTTGGTGAGGATCTAGGTAAGCCTAAAACAAGTCTACAAAATAGTCTATTTATAACATTTATTGCTTTCTATCCTTCATCTGGCCTCCATATTGCTATTCCATATAGCATTCTGCTTTCTACAATTGAACCAAACACCCTTTCTAACCATTTTACTTGCATATTTGGTATTTTGTTAATACATGATCTAATAACACTCACAGCCATTTTTCCATCTGCCAGTGCTTTCCTTTTTTGGTCACTCCATTCACCATTACTAGTTAATCTTACTCCTAGGCAATCAATATTCTTAATCACCTTAATTTCTGAACCTTCCCACCACCATTTTTCTTCTCTAAACAGACTATATAATAGTCTGTGGCATTTGCCCTAGCCACTCTTCCCAAAAACATCTATGCAATATGTAAATGTGAATTATTGCAGAATGTAGGTACTATGTAGTTGGAGAAACAAGGTTGCAATGGCTGTCTAACTAAATGAGTGGCCAGTTTCAGATTTACTACTTTAATTCTGAATATTTTTAGTATATCTATGCATCCTCCATTTATTCATCCAATTAGTTGTGGAACATGTACGTACAAGGGGGATCCAGAAAGTAAGTTCTGTTTCAATTTACCTCTACTGCAATGCTGCGATCGCTGTCAGCCATGTACGGCTTGTTATGCTTGTTTACAATGTCTGTGTTGATTGAAAATTCCGCAGCTTTGAAATCAGATCCGTGATTCATTTTCTGAACGCTAGGAAAGTAAAACCAATTGATATTTATCAGCAAATTTGCGATTTCAAAAGGTGATGTGTTTCTTCACGACAACACATGACTACGCACTGCAAATGTGACGAAAAACATCCTAGAGGAATTTGACTGGGATGTGTTTGAACACCCTCCGTACAGCCCTGATCACGCTCCTAGCAACTTTCGTCTGTTTTTGCATCTCAAATCTTTCCTTGGCGGTCAACACTTCAACAATGACGAAGAGATGAAAGAAAATGTTTCCAATTGGTTGAAGACACAGGCGGCAAACTTCTATGAAGAAGGTATGCAAAAACTTGTGCCTCGCTATGACAAATACCTGCAAAATTTCAGCAGTTATGTGGAAAAGTAGTTTTAGAGTTGTAGAACCTTGTGCACTAAATAATTTTTCTGTATCTGTACACAATTTAATTTTATTGCCAAACAGAACTTAACTTTCTGGACGTACCTCGTATATTACAGGAAGCTTAGCTGCAGAATAAAGTAATATTTGATAGAACGGCCTGTGTTTTCAATTAAAACTACAACCTGCAGTTAGCACAGATATGAATATCTAGAAACAGTTGATGCAAACCAAGTTAAAAAAAAAGTAAAAAAGTATTTTTGTTATCAATGCATTGTTCATTTTATTGAATACTAGGAAGAATCTTTTTTAACAGTCCAAAACAGTGATACAGAAATTATGGATTCATTGAATAAATTAACACTTATGATAAAATTAAATATAAATATTTTATGAATTTGTTAAGAGATTGTAGGTTTGACAATAGATTATGAGTACAGTTTGGCATGGGGTAAAATGACATTAAATATGGTAATTAGCAAAAGCTGGTTTTCAGACAAAAAGATTTTCGGTTGGTTACGTGATGAGAGGCTAAGGTCACTAATTCAAAGTTGCCAGAAGAAAAAATTTACATAGCATGGAAAAAAAGAAACAGGCACTAGGAAGAAACAACATTTTAGGCACCTAAGATACAAAAATATTGATAAGTCTACAATAGCAGCTCAATTTCTGGTCTGAAAATCTTGAAATTGAAGATAGCACTAAATTACTAAAATACATACAAAAACATAGTGAGCTCGTCATCTGGGAGAAAATATACATAGAAAAGAATAAACACCAACTAATGAACTTCAAAATCTTGCCAGAAGATAGCCCCTCATTTAAATTCATCACAAAATCAACAGATGGCAGCAACAACTCCAGAACTACCGCCACCACTGGATCAAGCTTTAGTCACATTAGAGCTGTTGATGCGAACGATGGTTCGCGAAACATGTCCTCAATATAGGTATGTAAGAGAAGCTGATGTGTAGTAAATACAACGCATCCATAATTTAATAATTGTTTTGCTTCACTGTGGGTTCCAATACAGTTAAATGTTGATATATTGCCCGAAGCGGTTTGGCATGCTAGCTTAGGATTTGTTAAATATAAGAGTATTTCTTAGAAATTTATAGAGACTTTAAAATGGAAAGAAGCTAATTTCAGAAATGTATAAATGAAGTGGCAATATCATATATTAGAAGCTACTAATGGGAGTTTTTGAGTCATTAGCAAAAGGGGAGGTTATTAGAAGAATTTGAAACTGAATAGCACATTCTGGGCATAATCTCAAACACTTTTGATTGGATCGATGGTGAGACAGGATATAGCTAGATTAGGCATCATTCTTGCCATAAGGGTAGAACCACATGTAATCGCTTGGTAGAAGATCTGGATACTTTAACACCAGACATTCAGATAATAGTTTTCAATGGTCGACAAATTCTCCATAAAGTGAATACTGTTTATTAAAAGTTTCAGAGTCAGACTCTGGTGTCATCCTTTCTTTGATCAATATTCACCCATTTATACCCTTAGGTAGGTTTCTCTGCTAAAGTGTGAAGAAGCAATAACTGCTTCAGCTTGGCAAAGCAACATGAGGCAGAACCAGACAGCTACAAACTGATGCAACGTTGTGAAGTAAGGCCCATTGTCTTCAACAGAAGCATGATTTTTAGCACACAAACATGGAATGTTAGGAGCATTGCAGTAAATTATTTTTCAACTTTGAGAATATTGCATTTACTGGCCATGACTTATAAGTATAAAGAAAGACTGAAAAAATATTATCAGGCATCATTTAAAAACTTTGCTGAAACAAATGTTGGTATTAAAGCTAATTTTGTAAACTATGTACATAGTGTCATGAACCCATTATTTACAATAGTGCGCTGCAGAGAGATAAAGGACAGAGAGTGCCGGCTGGAGATAAACAGCTTGCCTAAGCAAATAAAGATAGCGCAGAGTAAAAGGCATGCCAAAACAGATAAGTTAGAAAATTCTAGTAACATCTTGATTGTCCTACAGAACATTCAAATTCTTGTTTGTTACAGAATATTGCAGAAATATATAGTGATATCAGTAGTGGTATATATAAGAGGCGAGACGCCAGTCATAGTCGTAAACAGTGGAAACTCTTGGAACAAGAGTTGCTGTAAACAGTGAAAGTTGAGTAAGCTCTTTGTTGTGGTAAACGTCCTTGGTAGATTGTAGTTGTGTATGTGATGTAACTCTGCTACTGTGAGGATATTCCACAGTGTATTGCTACGGAAATAAAGAACGTTTTGAATTTTTGCAACTTGGACTTTTAATTCTATGAGCCCACAAAGTCACAGTAGTAATAGTAGAGTACAAGATGTTTTAAATAAAATGAATTTTGATATTTTGCAGTAATGTCGCTGAAGAATTTAACTTGACAACTATAGATATGAAACCACTCACCCGTATCTAGCAAATTGTGCTAGAATATCTGTGGTGATATCCATGACCTTTTGATCTTGTGGGTCAGTATTGATATTGCCATAATTCTCTGGGTAGAACACAAATGGTAGATCATCTCCATGGCCAATTCCTGAAAAAAAAAATAAATAAATATAAGAAAGTCTACATAAAAGCATGTGTATATTAAAAGCAAAGGAGACAAAGATGGCAATTCTGTAATATGTATGCTTCAGATAAGAAGCTGAATACTAACCTTTCTTAGGTTTGGTTTCATTTTTGCTTGCAGCGAGAGTTAAATCTTCTGGAAAATAAACACTGCCATATCTTTTATCTTTGGATAGATGGTCAAAGCTATAAAGGAATGTTTTTGGCACCTTTTTAGACCACAACTTGGCCATTTGAAAAGCTGGAACATTAAAGAGAGCATCACATGTTGCCTGAAATGATAATAGAAGCATTTTCAGTTAATATGATGATTACCAATATGCAACCATATTTATAAGGATAGTATACAAGAAAATGTTCAACATTTAATTTTTTTTCCTTGTAATTTACGTCCTTTAACTTTTTAAGTCATATCGGACTTTGAATGCAATGGGTGAAATGATGCTCAAATGGGCCCAGAGTCCATGGAGCTTAGATTTACCCGATGTTTGTCTTTTAGGATAAGGGAAAAACCCAGAAAATACCTTATCCAGGTAACTCACCCTGACCGGGATTTGAATTCAGAATCTCTTGAACGTGAGGCAGATATGCCACCATCTATGCTACCGAGACGTGCATTTAATTTTCTATCTTCTTATATCGATGAAAAGTATGCTGTGGTTGTTATGAAGAATAAGAGAGGGAGCAGCGGAACTTATGCTTGTGTGTCAGCATCTTATTTTAATTCTGTTTAGAATATATTTTTGAAGATTATTGCAGTACATATGCTTCTTTTTATAATTTTACTTTAAATTAAATTATTTCATGACAGTAAGATGAAAGAATGCTGATAATGAAAGAGATGAAGAAGTAACAAAAAAGTAATGAAAAAATAATTAAATGGAGTATGTGGTTTCATGCTACAAACAGTAAAATAAAGACAATTTCAATTTCACCATAATATTGTTATTTTAGCTTAAGCTTTTGTCAAACATTCTATTATATATAATATTCTAATTATATTTATTACACTAATGAATAAAAGTTTGTAAACTTGTCTTAATTACTACTGCATCCTCTGTGTCCAGGTATGATGTTTTTGGAATTGACATACATAGTGATTGCTTTCTATCCCATACAACACTTATGCACGGAATTGTCTACCTTTTCCTTATAAACTGTTATGCAAATCATCCATTAGAAGGCATTCAAGAAGGGCATAAGTCACGTATGTTGCTTAGCACGTTGCATAAATTAAAAAATAAATAGGGGTAGGTGACTTGCCTGGTATACTTGACTTTCTAAAATATATTGTAAACTCCCATAAAGAAGACCAAAATACAAGTATTCATAATATTAGAACAAAGGAAAATTACTTGAGAAATTCATTAGAAAAGAAATTTGTTGAAAGTAAGGCAATAGATTTATACATTTACCTCACTGGATTAAAGAAATGGAGATGGAACAAAGCAAACCAAAAATAAAACAAATTAAGACTTATTAAGAATGCTTTCTATACAGTAAAAGAATATGAAAATGTAAAATCAAATAATGATCAACTTAATAAAATTGTAGAGTTAAAAGTTTAAATATAGATAGTAGTACCTCTTCATTTAAATTGTAACTTTATTTATACTTCACATTCATTCATTTATTATCTGCTTAAAAGAATACAAAACATATTCAAAGCATCATCAAGTTAAATATGTGTAACCAGAAAATCACATAGTTTAATATCTGCATAAACAAGTTCTAAAATAACCTAATTACAATACTAAATCATAAACTATACACTATTACACTTATATTATAAAATTACTGTTTATTTAGTCAATATTATCTAAGATAATCGTCAATTGAATAATAGCAACCTTCCATACAATATTTCTTTAATTTTTTCTTGAATATGTTAAGATTATGAATATTTTTCAGACAGGTAGGTAGTTTATTATACAGTTCATGAGCTGCAGCAGTAGGTCTGGTTTTATATAGTTGTAATCTGTGTGACTGTAAATGAAAATTTGTATTACCTCTGGTGTAGTGCTCATGTATTTGTTTATTTGTTTTACCTTTATCTTGCCTGTTAAATAATTCTACTATTGCTTCATATATGTAAAGTGTATATACAGTTAAAATATTTAGGTCTTTGAAGGTTTGCCTCCAAGGGTCTGTTTGTTTCATTCCCATAATTAGTCTTATTGCTCTTTTTTGGAGAAGGCATACTCGGTTAGTGTGTTTTTTAGCACAACATCCCCACACTGTTAACCCATATGATATATGCGGGTATGTCAATCCATAATATAACATTGTCTGTGTATTAACATCCACTATGCTCATCATTTTTTTTCATTATGAATAACCCTGAGCTCATTTTGTTGCATATATGATCAATATGTTTGTCCCATGTTAGGTTTTTATCCACAATTAGTCCTAGAAAATTTGCGATATCGACTACATTTACTTCCCTGTTTCCAATTCTTATCTTTGTATTTGATGGCAACCTGTTCTGTGGAGTTTGAAACTGAATATAATTGTCTCATTTAAGTTTATGTGTAAGTTATTGGACCTAAACAATCTCAATACTAATAGAAATGTGAAGAATGACTTACCTCAACAAGCTTGAGAAGCACAGCATTTGGATCCTTAAAAGCTCCAAAATATTTAGCAGTAACTTGTTGAAGGAGCTCATCAGTTCTGTTAAAGATTTTTCCAACCACAGCTGAAAAATGTTGTTAGTCTATTAGCTATATATTAAACAAATATTGTGTAAATAATTACTCTTACATCTGAAGTCCATGAGATATAAATTTGGTAATGCTGGCAGTAGCAGTAATGGAGATGGTGTGCAAATAACTTCTTTTGTCCAGAAATGTATTAATTATTGTAATAGTTAAGATATAAATCCCTTTACCAGCAACTTTCAGTTTGACTTCTGCAGCTACTGTAAATAAACATATTGTGAGACTGTTGTAAAGAAATACGTTAACTGAAAATTATAAATTCTATATCTGGAGTAATTATTTTATAGTGCATATTCACATCCACCAATATTAATGGAGCTATACCATTGCCTTCTTGGAGAGGATTATGAAAATCTGAAGGCTTCTCTCTGTCTTGGTTGAAGTGATATTGTTTTGTGTTTTTTGTTAACAATGCATTATTTACTTTGGCATTAAAAAATATTTTAAAATATTTTAATTTTAATGCCTCAATTGTGCACATCTCAACAGTGCTCATGTGTCAGAGTTTCGTCCATAGGAGTCCTTTTCATGTTAGTAAATCTACTGACACCGTTAAGCATACTTAAAAACCATTGATCTGATCTAGATTTGAATCTGTGACACTGGAGCGTACCTAACCAAATGAGTCACTCTAATGATACATTAGCACTGTTTTATCTCAGTGCTATATTACAAGAATTTCTTGTAATTGCCTTTCATTTGAATTGTCTTCAAAATCAAAGGCATATAAACAAATGTAATACTGAAAAAAGTGACTCTAAGCAGTTATTTTTTTAGCAATGCTACCAACACTTTAAAGAACATAAATTAAGTTGTGATTTTACTCTCAAAAAGCAGCGTTTTGCTGTGCCCAAGCTGAAAGTAGCAGAACTAGCCAGTAGATGGTACAAATCTATGATATTGCATTTCGACATTTTGTCCTTTCCCTCAGTTTGAATCTTCTAACACATAGCTCCTTTATTTTTTCATTAGTTTAAGCAGAAAGGCAGTATGCAATAAATATTGTAAAAACTTGTCTACATAACTTATTAATATTACTATTATTAATAAAAGCTGCCATTTGGCAATCATTTTGATAGACTTATTAAGCAAGCCATCCAGATTCAACTCCATCCATTTAAAAAGGGATTCGAAATTCAGTTGAGTACACCTTGGTCTCCAGCCATAAAATATACTTGTCGTAGAAACCCTGACTAGATGACAGACTGCGCAAAAAGCTCATGATGGGGGGACTCCAATCCAGATGATGGACCGCACAGAAAACTGTAAAACAACATGCGGCCATCCTTCATACAATGGCCGTTCAATAAAGCATGATCATAATTCTTTTTCAGTCATAATTTTTTGCATAAAAATTCAATCTTATTATATTCTGTTAGCTTAATGTGAAACAAACACGCCATAGTAGTTTCATTGTTGGTACTCCTGGTTGCCAACTGTGAGAACCAGGCAAGTTCAGACATGTTCAGTATCGCCTACCGCTGCTACAGAGGTAACATGCAGTTGAAGTTGATGTTAGAGGAAGATTCAGAGATTCTTTCCAATGTAATAACTGCTGATGAAACTTGGCTACATCATTTTCATCCTGAGAGCAAACAGAAAAGCTCAGTGTGGAAATCTCCATCATCACCAACCCCCAAAAAGCAAAAGTGGTTACTTCTGCTGGAAAATGTACGGCCATTTCATTCTTTGATATTCATGGAATGGGTTATCAGCTTGTTGTACCTGCACACACATCAGTAACTGTACCATACTACATGGATATCCCGAAAACATTGCAAGTCCATACCAGGCGCAAAAGACCACATTTCCGTGAAGCAGGCTGGATGTTGCACCACGATAATGCGCGGCCGCATATTGCCAATGTTGTTGCTGAATATCTTGCAAAAATCAACAAGATGTGCAACCCTCACCCTCCCTATAGTACAGATTTAGCCCCATGTGACCTTTTTCTATTCCCTAACTTGAAGAAACGCCTTCGTGGGAGACATTATCCATCATCAGAAGCAGTGGTGAAGGCTGCGGAGGCGATTTTGAAGGATCTCTTAAAAATGGTTTCCAGCATGTTTTTGAAGACTGGCAGAAATGCTGCGACAAGTGCATCGCATTCAGGGGAGACTATTTTGAGAAGGACCATCAAAATTATGAGGATGAGTAAAGGTACGTTATTGGACAGTCCTCGTATGTACCAGCCAGACCAATGGCACACTGCTATTCAGTGGGGTGACCCAAGCCTTATCCACATGAGGAAGGCTATATATATATGGGGACAGTCGGCCAGCTTTTTCATTCAGTTCCTTAAGAAGACCGTGGAGCTTGCGATGGCCGAAAGCTCAAAATGGGTAAATTTGATAGGGATGATCACCCATGAAGCTTTAATTATTAACTATATTTAAAACTAAATAGTTAGTAGCAAAAATGAATTTGTTTTTTTGGTTTTGGTAATATGAAAAATACATCATTGAGAATGAAAATAAAGGCAGAATAATTATACGTACGAGATTTTGCAACAATTCCTTTGATGAACTGCTCAAAAAATTGTGGAATGGTTTTGATTTTCTCCAATACCTCATTTTGATACTTCCCTGTAATGGATATAAAAAGAATATTAATGAACATAAGGTATATCAATAAATAGAAATTATATATTTAAATGGAATACAAGTATGATTTCACAAAAATCATAGGATTTGCCATTTTATATAGATTTAGTGACATATGTAATAGGAATATCTCATGAAAACCAATAAGAAATATTCTAAGAGTCATTAAATAATTTTTGTTACCAGTCATATGAAATCTACTCATAAATCTATTTCTTGCTGATCTATTTATATAGATAGTGTCTTACAATATAGATAGTGTCTCAGAAACTTAATCATATATTTTAGTTAATTGATGGTAGCTCAATGGGTCAGGCCACGCCGTGGCTCAGTGGTTAGACCGCTTGGCTCTCGCCCGGGTTCGATCCCAGGCGTCCGCAAAGTGAGACTTGTGGTGGACAACACGGCGTTGGGGCGGGTTTTCTCCGGGACCTCTGGTTTCCCCCGCCATCTCATTCCACCGATGCTCCATCTTCATCTGATATATCATCAGTGTCACCGCCTGTGGTGCCGTATGTAGTAAAAGCGGGCGTTAAACACTACACATTTCATTTCATTTCAATGGATCAGAACGACTGGATAGAAACCAGGAGATCCGTAGCCCAAATCCCGGCCACGGCATCAATCCCCAATGTGGACTACATTGAAAAGAGCCTTAGCCTATATACGGTCAGTGTGGAGAAATGACCAACCTCCATCAAATTAAATAAAATTATATTTGTTGACTATGATAGTGCTTGCTGAGTAGGGTATTGTTACTTTGTGGGTTCGTAGAATTAAAAGGCCGAGTTGCAGAAATTAAAAATCTCCTTTATTTCCATAGCAATACACTGTCCACTTCTCACGTTACAACATAACATCACACAATCTTCCAAGGTCGAGGACAATAATAAACACTTGCAGCTGATTACATTAGCTCTCGTTACAACTACACTGACTGTTACACAACAACTGCTTCACAACTACAACTGTCCTGCTAGCGTGTCACAATTCCTTTTATATCCCCATTCATGATTACCAGACTGTTCTGTCAATCACTAGAAGTTTCTGGAAACAAGGCATCTAATTACATAATTCGAACATTCTATCACCTTCGAGAAACGTAACTTAATCTACCTTGCAAGGCCTTTGACTCAGTTATCTTCCCTGCTGGCACTATCTGTTTACACACGTTCGTTATCTACGTGAAACCTATCCATTTATTTATCGATTTGCGCTGAAACTTCAATGCCCGTTACTGCGACAGTATCTAAGTGCCAACTTCTGTAATGTTTTGGGAGGAAGTGGCAATTTTTCTCCTCTACGAAATTTTATTCATATATTATTTTTATATTCTAATATTTAAATTACAATAAAGTAAATCCATTGAGTAAGTCAAGAATTACATTAGAAAATAATAAATATATCAAATCTTTACGTAGAAAATGAAGCTAGCTACAGTGAAGCAATGAATATTATACAAATATAAATATTTGTTACAAAGGCTTAACTTATCTTAAGAAAATGATGTTAATTCTTCTTTCTAATTGAGATCAATTTCACAAACTAATTGCTTGCATCGTCAGTCCATCAACACACTTTGTTGTCAAGGATTCTGGTTTTCATGTTATGTTTTTTCAGTATTACTGTGACGGCCGGTCCAGGCCGCGCACTTCACGCCTTAACACTCCCTACACAGGCTAAAATTAGGTGAGGAATTTAGGCCCTACAAACGCTAAACCTCAGAGGTCCAGGTAAGGGTACACGACATACAAAGAACTGACTCAATGTTGCCCCCAATAAACAACTTTAAATGCTTTAATTCATTATTACACTCCTTGATTACAACAAACATAACTTATTCATTATAGCAATATGTGCTCCCTTTAAATAGTACAAGAAACGAGCATCACAATCTTTATAAAATTACTCTGTAAAGAACATTTACTCCTGAAAGAACAATAGTAAAGTATGAGGGTAACAAGGGTCCCACAAAATATTTAAATTGCCGATGGTGCTATCCAGTAACTACACAGAAAGCATTTACCCAAATAAATAACTGAGTAGAACAGTTACATGAATAACATCTCAAATCCATTGAATACATAAGTGACAGTAAAATTCTGTCCCTCATTTAACGATAATTCTAAGTGACTAGCAGCCACCCCTGTGTTTTTAGACCCAGAAACATAAAGAGGAAGAAAAAGTAATAAAGCTTCTGGTCCCAGAACTAAAGGAAAGGGTCCATAAAACTACTATGGCTCACCAAAGGCGATCATCTAAACACAAAGAATTTTTAGCAAAACCCGAAATTTGGAGCACTTACCCTCAGACTTAAACCCGTCGTGCACCATGCACCAACTCCCTTCCCGATTCGAGGCAGTGCACACAGGAAGCTTTGGGAACTGCAGCGCTCCAAGACAGCAACGGTGGGATGCTGAAGTGAAACAGCAGCACCTCGAACTGGAAAGGCAAGGAGAAGTAAAAGAGGAGTCAGAGGGAAAACAAATGGCACATTACCAAAATCTGAAAATGAAGCAAACCTAAAAACAGAATCAACTGCTGGTATTTCAAAATGAATTACATGATGTTTATTTTTTAAAATAAATATCTTTTCCCAAACCATTAAATCTATCGGACAATTTCGTTGTTTTAATAATTTAATTTCAGGATTTATTTAATGGTTAAATGGTCAAAAATGATCTGCTATGGCCAATTTATCAGTTTGTTTATACTTAATATTACAAAACTGTTCTTTCGTTCTGGTTTCGAAGTTACGTTTCGTCTTTCCAATGTAAACCTGATCACAATTTAAACAATTATTATTTTTATTAAAACAATTAAATGGTCCAATAGATTTAATGTCTTGGGAAATGATATTTATTTTAAAAAATAAATATCGCATAATGAATTTAGAAATACCAGGAGTTGATTATGATTTTAGGTTTGTTTCGTTTTCAGATTTTGGTAATACTGAAAAAACATAATAAAATGGTAACTGGAATCCTTGATGACGAAGTGTATTGAGGGACTGACGATGCAAGCAATTTGTTTGTGTAATCTATCTCAATTAGAAAGAAGAATTAACATCATTTTCTTAAGATAAGTGAAGTTTTTGTTACAAACAGTTATATTTATGTAACATCAAATCTTAATCCTTTAATAAATTAAAGTAAATGGATAGTCAAAATGGATAGTTTTTAGACAGGTCCAGCGACTGGTAATTGTATAAACTAAATTAAAGTAGTAGTAGTAGTAGTAGTAGTAGTAGTAGTAGTAGTAGTTTTATTCATCCATTAAGTCAATACAATGACATTGGATACGTCAATACAAATATTTAGAACAATACAAATAATATAAGTATAAAAATAAAAAATAAGTTGCATCAAGTGTAATTAATAAGATCTAAGCATGAACTCATAAATATATATAGTTGCATGGCTCTACAACTACACAGCATTTAAAATGCATCACAAATATATACAATTATATGGCCAGCTACAGTGTATCTAGAAATTCACTTATATCATAATATGAATCACTTAATAAAATTTCTTTCAACGATAGTTTGAAACACCTCATGGATTTTATGTTTATCAGATTGGCTGGTAGTTTATTATACAGAGTGACTGCTGAATATCTAACTCCTTTGGAATAAAGTGTAGTTCTATGTGTTATTGTTCTTAAGTCTGTTTTACCTCTGGTGTTATGATGATGTATTTGATTATTTGTGGTGAAATTTTCAAGGTTTTGTTTTGTATAACATAGCAAACAGTATTGTCACCCAATTAGCGGTAGGCTTGAGGGCAACAGCTGTCAGGAAACCAAAGGGCAGCCGTGCCACGCCTCCCATTAGTCTCTGTCACTAACTGAAGGGATGGTTAGGGGAGGGATGTCGGGCCCCTGAGCCGTCTCTTTACCCTTCTACTAGGGTCTGGAAATTACGGGACATTCAATTTAATCGAGAACCTTCTAGATGGGCAAGCGGACCCTTTATAAGCGACACGTCGTGCAAGGGGCAGTCAGTCAGTCAGTGTTTGACGAGCTAGCAAACGGACGAGAGGACTGTGTACGTGCATCGGAACGTTAACTTACGAACTGGTGAATTGTAATTGTGTGCATTACGCATTTCTGTGTAATTGGCAAGTGCTTAACTGTAAGTCGGTGGAAATAAAGAACATTGTTGAGTTTGTGTAATTGGACTTTTCATTTCACGAACCCACAAAGTCACAGTATATATACAGACTGGGCAGGGTCAAGATTTTCAACTCCTTAAAGAAGTTCCTGTAGGAGTCATATTTTTTTCCTGACATTAGGCATCTAACAATCCTTTTTTGTACTTTAAAAACCAACTGACTGTCTTTACTATCTCCCCAAAACATAATGCCATACCTCATTAGACTTTCTGCATATGCAAAATATAAGGTTCTCATGTCACTTGCATACAACTCATTTTTTATTACTCTTAATGAGAAGTAGAATTTAACTTTATTACTAGATATTTTATGTGTGCTTCCCAGTCTGAATGCTGATCTATCCATACTCCCAGAAAATTTGCTTCTGTCTTATAAGAAACACATGCACCATACAACTTGATGTCAGGTTTGCCAACATTTTTATTTTGTTTGTGACGAAATGATATTGCTGAAGATTTGTTTGTATTAATAATTAATTTGTTTTCAGCAAACCAAGTTTCAATTTTACTGGTTATGTGTTTTGCATTTTCATTTCCCTTTATTATAACATTTGTGTCGTCAGCAAACATAGTTACTTGAGTTGGATTTAAATAATTTGGGAAGTTGTTTATGAATATTAAAAAGAGGACGGGTCCTAGTATGGATCCCTGGGGAACTCCATATTTAACTTTTTTCATTTTTGAATAGTGATTACGTACGACATTCCGCTCATCGACATTTGTGATTTCCACCATTTGTTTCCGATTTTTTAAATATGATTGGAACCAACCCATACAATTCCCCTTATCCCATAATAGTACAGCTTTTGTAACAGAATTTCATGATGAATCATGTCAAATGCCTTGGTTAGATCTATTAGTAAGCCTGTACGGTTATTATCATTGTCAATAGCCTCCAATATATGATCTGTAAACTCAAAAATTGCTGATGTTGTGGATTTTCCTATACAGAACCCATTTTGTGCAGGGTTAACTACATTATGCTTCTCCAAAAACGAACTAAATCTTACTAGCATAGCTTTTTCTACAATTTTGGATAAGGCTGGTAAAATCGATATAGGCCTGTAGCTTTCGACTTTTTCTCTATCACCTTTTTTGAAAACTGGTTTTACTTTGGCAATTTTAAGTACATCTGGAAATTGTCCGGCTTCAAAAGATTTATTAATTAAATAACTTAGTACTTTATCCAAAACACTACTGCAGTATTTGAACACTGTTAGAGGTACCTGATCATGTCCTTCACTTGGTTTATTTTTTAGAGATTTCAGTGTTGTATTAATTTCTGCCTCTGTCACCGGTGTTAGAAACATACACATTCCAACTGAGTTTATGTGCTCAATATTTAAATTACAAGGCTGATTCCCAACTAATCTCTCCACCATCTCGCTATAGTAAGTTTGAAATATGTTGGCTATTACTTGAGGAATAGTAAAGTAAGAAAAGCAGTGTTAAGGACATACCAGGAAGAGCTGTTACAGTCTAATCTCTAGTAACACCAGTGAGTAAAGGTATGTCTGGAAAGTTGCCTTCTTTCAAAGCATCTGCAGGAGACTGGGGAAGAAAGCTGGGCAAAAATCTAGCATCATCTCCACCTTCAACATATGGAGCAGGACCAAGGAGACCAGTCAGGCCTGCCAATACTCCTTGAGCACCCAAGCGCCATTGCTAAAATGTGATACTGAATCTCAGTGAAAAGGTGAACTCATTTTTCATACAATTTTACATGTTTGGCTGCAACTAAAAATTGACACAATCTGCAGTAATAAAAAAAAATATATCTGTAAACAAAAAAATTAATTTCAATAAACCAGAAAAATTATATGCTTTTTTTATTGATGCTAACCTGAAACCCATTATCAGCTTCTATGAGAGATTTCACTGGTAGCTGTTGAAGACATTTTACCATCTCAACTGGAGATTCAGGGCAACCATTTCATCTTGCAAGATCCCTCCTTGTTTGTAGTGGATTGTAGTCAATAGCAAAAGTTGATAATGCAGTTCCACTCATGGCTAGCACTCCATTTAGAAAGCCTGGGTGAAGTAAAACAGAATTTAGTATAATTAATCCCTATCAGTAACAAAGTTTGGAAATAGATATTTGTATACATATAAAGTGTAGAGAATGTAGAACACAGCTTTATTTTTGAAAAGAGCTTATGTTATAGTTATATGCTTAGTTGTACTTTTATACAGTTATATTTTAATACAGTTATATAAACCTGTTATCATTATCTACTAAGTGCTTTTTATTTTTTTTTAATTTACGTCCTCCAACGTTAAGTCATATCGGATGAGGAATGGAATGGGTGAATTGATGCTCTCATGAGTCCAGGGTCCATAGAACTTAGTCACCCGACATTTGTGTTTAAGGATAAGGGAAAACCCCGGAGAAACCTTATCCTGGTAACTCACCCTGACCGAAATGTGAATTCGGGACCTCTTGAATGTGAGTCAGACACGCTGCCACTATGCTACAGAGGCGGGTGCCACTTAGTGCTGATATAAGTGTATTAAAGGACAAACAGGGAATTACTGAATCTGTGCATGAAGCAACAGAAAAGCATTAAGAACACAAAAAGTTGTTGGTCAGAATTGGAAAGAATGGTATTGAAGATAGGCATGGGATATCTTTGGAGAGGAGAGGAGATAAATTATAGCAGTTTTTGGAAGGAAGTGAGAACTAGAGTACAAGACATAGATAGGCAAGAGATATGGGAAAGTATAGAAGAAAAGATATCTTTGAAATTTTATAAGCAATTAAAGACAGAATGGGGTGGGGAAAAATATATAGATCAATGTGGCAAAACTGAAAGAGAAGGCCTAGCATGGATTAGAGTAGCAATAATATAGCTAAAAGGGTTGAGAAGTAATGAGGTAGGGATATGTGAATTTTGTGGAGATAAAGAGAGCACTGTTCATTATCTGATAGAATGTAAGGAGTTAACAAATTACAGGAGAAAAATATGGGATAAGAAATGGGACAGTGTGAGCAAAGAGGTAGTGTTATTACACCTTTCTTTTTTTTATATAATTTACGTCCTCCAACGTCAAGTCAGATCGGACGGTGAGTGAAATTGTTGAAATTATGTTCAAATGAACCCGGGTCCGTAGAGCTTAGAGTTACCCAACATTTGTCTTTGAGGATAAGGAAAACCCCGGAAAAACCCTCTTGAACATGAGGCAGACATGCTACCATCCATGCTACCGAGGTGGGCAGCCATTGCGCATACTAACGGGGATGGGTGAAAAGAAAAATAGGTGTATAGGAGAATTCCTATATAGGTTAAGAGAAAAGTGGTTTGGGGTAAAAGAAGAAAAGGTCAAGAAGAAATAACACCAAGCTGCTCAGGAAACCCAAAGGCTTATGGCCAGGGGACCTGAGTCAGCTAGTAAATCTTATGGTCAGCAATTTTATGTATTTGTACAGGATGTATAATAGGACATGTTTGATGTTAAAGTTATTGTAGTGAAACTGTAGTGGAAACTGTACAAATAAATATCAAATAACACATATCTACTTAGTGGATCAATAAAACTAAAGGCAACAAAAAGAGTTCATTATTTGTACAACTTGCTTTTTGATAGGCATGTCCAAAAGTAATTTTGCTGAACAGTTTTGCAGAAGAATCAGTATGGACATATCTTTTAGAGCAATCATTAAATTAATTAATCCATGGCATACATAACAGCCCAAAGTGGGCCTGGGTCTGCCAACCCAACTGGTGGTTTCATGTGATTACACATAGCAGAGGTGGTGATCATCGAACAATATTGGGGAGGAGATGTAATCAGCATCTCTGCACCCCAAGTTGGAAAGTTGGCATTCTTTGAACAGGATTTGCTAACTATAGCAGCTCCTCAAATTCCTTATGATGTTAAGTAGGTACCGATCCTATGCCAAGGACTTAAAATCTGCACCCCTACAGTTGGTATAAGACCTGGGCACATTCTATCCCGGAGTACAAAGCTCCAGCTCAGCATGCTATGGTGCACATCTTAGAGCAATTATACTGTAATCATAACTAAGAGACAATCTTATCCCATAAGCTCCATTAATAAAGGAGGTTCAATGGTTAGCGGAAGAATCAGTGATAAAGTGTACCTGATTTAATAAAAATATTAGATGAAGCTACCTTATCATGGAAAAACTCCATAGAAAACTTACAGGCATCTCCATTATGTACTTCAGTCATTAGAGGAGGCTCTTTGAAAACAGATAATGATGGTAATGCTAAAATGCAAGATGTTCAATGTTTTGCCATTTTGGAAATGATGGAGAGATTGAACATAATTCTCAAGGTCAGTTTTCTTGATTTATATTCTTCCTTCTTATTTAATTAACTGCATCCCTTTGGTGTCCATTTAAATTTAACAGGGGTCTCTTGGGTTCCATAAAAATTAAAAAGATTAAAAGAGGGTAATAGATAACTGCAAACCAATGAAGGTAATCCATCCATCCAAGTTAATTTTTGAAAATACTGCCTCTCTGAACTTGTTTCATGGATCCTGTTCATCTAGAAGATGCACTTCAGCTCAAGAAGGAGCTTGACGACAACCTCCAAAACCAAAATTGTACTCCACATTATATTGTCACCTAATTATCGGAAAGCACAACCAACGACAGCTGAGTAAGGGACCACAGGCCATGCCACACCCACCCATTAATCTCAGTCACTAATTGAGGGGATGATTAGGGAAGTTTCACTTGTCGCTGGCCGCCTCTTCCCCCTTCCTCTGCCGTCTGGAACCTTCGCGGTGATTCACTGAAAACGAGAGACGTCTAGAAAACAGTGATATTCCTATAAAAAGGGCTGCTATGAGTGAGTTGAGTCAGTGCTTGGCAAGCAGCGAAGGAGCGCCGTGTTAGTGAACGGACGAGAAGACTGTGTTGGAGGAGTGTACGTAATTGCGAGAGCAAAAAGGGAACTGTAACGGACGAACTGGTGAATCGTAATTGTGTGCATTATGTAATTCTGTGTAAGTGGCAAGTGTTCAATTGTAAGTCGGTGGTAATAAAGAACATTTTTGAGTGGTGTAATCAGACTTTTAATTTCATGAACCCACAACGTCATAATATTTTAGTACTCTAGTCACCTCAATTTTAAGTATAATGCATACAGAAATCTAATATGTTTAAAACGTTCAATTGCAATTGTATACCTGACTGAGGCTTTTTCCGAGGTTTCCATTAAGGCAAATGCTGGGTATCTGTGCTTCACCTTCATGCAAACTTTTGTTATTTTCTTAAACATTGCATATTGTTAGATAGAGTCAACATGAAAAATTCAATGTCACAGCCAGGATCTGAACCATCGTTCTCCTGATTTCCATCCAGTCACTCTAACCCATTGAGCTACCATGGCCAACTTGCCCTCATGACATTAAATCCTCCATTTGACTCAAATATTTCCCCGGTAAACCACTAAGGGCTCTCGCATTCGAGATACACTGTTTGTGGTGACTTACTATCGTAAGTAATTGAGTCCCAGGCTCCATCATTTAATTCTTATTATTTTAGTTAATTGAAGGAAATTAATCATTTCTTCCTACTAGCTGTATATAGGGTAAGGTTTTTTGATAGATAGAGTCAACATGAAAAATTCAATGCCACGGCCGGGATCTGAACCATATGGTGAACTCAGTTGGAGATGCAAACTAGAATTTGCAAAACATATCAACATATAAGAAGATTAAAAAACGTGAGGCAAATGAATGATAATGCAACTTACCAAAACTTTAATACTTTTGCTTTATTGTGAGTATTCCAACAATGAAACATTTAAATGCCAAGTTTAGTGGTGATTATGTTCAAAAATAAAAATTTTGTATTTTTTATATATTTTTTGAGCTTGTGTTTTATTTCTCACACAGAACTTTTTAAACAATCATTAAGTAAAATTCAATGCAACAGAAAGACATCATTGGCTGTTTTCTAAAATTGCAAACATATTTTAATTTAATATCATTTTAATCAAAACTGTCCTGTGCCATGGCATAGTGGGTTGGAGCATTGTGCTTTGGTTCCCTGCCACGTAATTCGGCTGGGATTGATCCCAGTCAGCATCATGAGGAAATTGAGGAGCTACGTTAGGCGGCAAGTCCTTGTCTAGAAAGTCAACTTTCCAGCTGGGAGTGCAGTGATGCTGACCACATCTCCCCTGGCATATCAGTTGGATGATTGCCCAACTCCGCCTTGCATATGTGGGTGTGAAGCCGGCAGTCTCGTTGGCAGACTCTGGCCATCTTGCAGGCTGTTACACCATGGATTATGTTTTTTAATCAAAACTGGTACATCCATTTGCTCCGAAAGCAAACAAACACACAAGAAAAGATTTTTCTAGATAAAGTTATTTTCTGGCAGTGACAGAAAGGTGAATTCCTGAAAATTATTGTCTGCTTTCTTGTGGATTGTCCAACTTAAAGTTGGCATTTATTAAACCTTTTAGTTTTGAATCATGTTCACAGCCTGATACATATTGTGACTTTGTGGGTTCGTAGAATTAAAAGTCCAATTAGCGGAAATTCTAATCGTTCTTTATTTGCATAGAAATAGACATCGTAGCAGCAGAATCACATCACATACATACAGTTTCGATCTACCAAGGTCGATGGCCAAAACAAACAGCGTTCTGATTACATCTGTTTACAGTACCCCTGTTACAACATCTGTACACCTGTTTACTACTACTGCTCTGTTTACGACTGACTCTTGGCGAGTCATCGCTTCCTTAAATACCTCATTGATAATTCTAGATATTTCTTGAACGAACAAGAAATCGAATGTTCTATACAACAATCAAGACGTCACCAGAATGTTCCAATTACCTCACTTATCTGTGTCGGCTCCTTATTTCCACACTGTCTGCCTATCAGTTCCTTTGTGTAAGCAAGCCACGCAAACCCTTTTGGTGCATACATCGCCAGTCGTAAAAAGGGATTTGCAACAATGTAAACATAATTTCTTTTAGTTTTGAGGAGGCTATAGAGGTAAATTCTTAATGAAATATGAACTAAAACTTTTGAATTGAATGCTATAATTAACAACTGTAATTAAAAGTTCAAATAATTTTTTTTATCTGAGAGTCAGTTAATTTGAAAACATACTTAAATGTAAATTACACAAACAATTATGGGTAAGCAATGACTTTATATACCTTGCTGTGAATACATGTGATTCTTAAGCTTTAGGTAACTTCATTAGTGTAGCCAGGAAGCCGACTCAGGCAGTATTGAAGAATAAAATTAAAGTCAAATGTTACTCTTGAGGTTGTATTGCAATTTAACCATAATATAAATCCTGAAGTTAAATTATTAAAACAATTAAATGTCCTGATAGATTTAATGGTTTGGGAAAAGATATTTATTTTAAAAAATAAACATTGTGTAAGGAATTTTGAAATACCAGTAGTTGATTCTATTCTTAAGTTTGTTTCGTTTTCAGATTTTTGTAATACTGAAAAAACCTAAAAACACAGTAACTTCCTGAACTGCAAATTTGTTTTCTCCTGTCGTTTTCTTTGACTGATGATGGGGACAAGAATTCATAAAATCAATTTCAATTAGAAAGAAGAATTAACACCATTTTTTTAAGAAAAGTGAAGTTTTTGTTACAAATTATTATATTTGTATAATATTCATTGCTTCAATGCAGCTAGCTTCCTTTTCTACGTAATCATTGTATCTTAATTGTTACTGATATTGTGCAACTGCATATTTCAGAACACCAGTTGAGAGAGAACTTTACCTTTTGTAACTTTAGACAGAGATAACCGCATAGCACTACTTGCTCTTGTTCCTTGGCCAAATACAGTCACTTTTTGAGGATTTCCCCCAAAAAAGTTGATGTAATATTTTATCCATTCAAGGGCTAATGCCATGTCAAACATTCCTGCATTTCCAGGCAGTTCCTTCACTCCAGCACTCAGGAATCCTGTGAGGCAGAATAAAGAGAATTACGAAGGCAGCTGTTGTGTGAAAAGCATCATAAGTAGCTTTTAAAATTGCCATATGAGTTATAAGAGCCGCGTTCTTTGCATCCCAGGCAGCATCAAAGCAAAAGCAGAGCTTTCTCTTCTGACCACAGATCCCACATGGGAGCAACTGCAAGTGTCTTCCACCCTCAAACATATGGGGTGGTCCTTCTCAATATGTTCACCAAGTTAAAGCGCTGTTGCAATATTTTTCTTGTGTCCTCAGAACTTCAATTCCTTCTATTAGCTTAGACTGTGCACACATGCTTCTTATGTGTGTTAATTAAGCTTATATTTATAGAAGTTACATAGTGTTTTACTTAGTGTAGTTTTATATATTTATTAGTGTCTAATAGTTACTAGCATTTAGCACTTGTGTAAATTAATTAAGATGTGGAGACTGTGGGAATGGAACCTATCATGGATATATTAACATGGATTTCCATTCATACTTGTAATATACACCTAACAGTATTTCTAACCTTTCTCAAGTTCTAAAGCATTATTGACATATTTAATTATTATGCGGAATGTATGTGATTATTTATTTAAATTGTGTTTAACAGAGGCCCCCCCACAAAAAAAAGAAAAAACTTACCCTGCTTAACTTTATTCAAACTTGTAAAATTAGCAGACAGCCTTGTAAAATGCTTTCAGCATTTAAAACGAGTAATAGATTTTCCTTGATAGAGTCAACATGAAAAATTCCATGCCATGGCCAGAATTTTTCATGTTGACTCTTTCTATCATAATCCTTAGTCTATATATGGCTAGTATAAAGAAATGATTCATTTCCTACAATTAACTAAAAAATATTTTCCTTAAATCCTTTCATGGAAGTGTTGAAAACAGTGTAGTTGGATAAATTAAATTTATTGGGAGTCGATTAATGACACTAAACAACACTTTTAAATTTTCCCGGAACTAGTTTCAGAGGTCTTCCCTCTATCTTCAGCCGGACATCAACTGGTTCTCATTGGTGTAGCTGGCAATATTTTGTCATCGGTCTCCTCTGGTGGCGGTTCCAGGAACTTGCTAAACAAATACCGCCACCAGAGGAGACCGATGACAAAATATTGCCAGCTAAACCAATCAGAACAAGTCGATGTCCGGCTGAAGATAGAGGGAAGGCCTCTGAAACTAGTTCCGGGAAAATTTAAAAGTGTTGTTTACTGTCATTAATCGACTCCCAATAAATTTAAGATTTTCCTTACTTGTTTTTCTTTAATTGTTTAGTTTGTTTCCTTTTTTTTTATTCATCATCTGTAGCTGCCATAGAATATAGGATGTATCGCAAAACAATAACCAACTGAAATTCGCAAGACACATCAGTGGCTTCATCCGCGATAATTGCAACATAATCCGTACGCTTTATTTGTTTGCGAACTTCCTCGTGATACACTTCCATCATGCACGGCAGGAGTTCGTTTTGAACAGTCCTAAAAATGCCTTTGAATACTGATGACTGACTGAGATTCACTTGAAGTTCTTTATCCAACTCCGCACTAAACTGAATGAGCTCACGAAAAACCCTCTTATTTTGAGAGGCGTCAGATTTGTCGTACCCCTAAGAGCCAGGTCCAGAGCACCACAGAACCGAATACAGTTTATAATTACGTTCAATATATATCTGTTCTTGTCTACTTGTTTGTTATGGCTCTTAACTGCCTATACTGCAAATCTAATTTGTCCTGAATATTGGTTTTGCCTAGAAATGAAAGACTCAGAACATTGTCCATGTGTCGCTTCGATGTTTCATGCACTTTCATTTTAGACCATAAATGCCCAATATCAGTTATTCCAGTCTTACAAAAATGGACATCTTCCCCAAATAACACACAAGGAAAACAAAAAACTGCATTGTTTTCATCACAGCCGCAAATCCATTTGTTCTTTTGATAAATATCTGGATTAAACTTACGGCATCGATTTTTTGTTTGCTGCTGCAGATTCAGATTCGGGAGTGGCCTATCCATTGTTTTTATCTGAATTTTTTCACTTAGAGTCCTGTTACTAAATGAAGTTTTCAGTAATTCACTCACCTTGTTCATGTTCGTAACTTTACTGTGAATTTTAACTTAAAGAAAAAACATTGAACACTGTTTTAAGAATCCTTACTCACGATCAACTACAGCATTACAGGAGCACATACAGAACGACTCTACCATTGCTTTGAAAACATGTGTCCAACACATGCTGGACGCGCGGATTTTATGTTCTACCAACAAAACTGCTGCTGTGAAATATGCACATGTTGAAATACTGTCTCTAAATTTTAAAATCTAATACTATATTCACATTGAAACCCAATTAATTTTATTTATAAGGATATCTATGTGTTGTGTTTCTACAAGTGATTTCATTAAGCTTTAATTTGCGTTTTGAAGTTCCTCAGAATTAACTGCAGTAGGATGGTGACACTGAATTAAAGGAAGGTATAGCGCGAAATGTATTCTTACCATTGTCTTTCGCTAGGTGGCAGGATCGTGGTTCTCTGAAGTCCCGTGTTTTACTGCACTCTAACGGGCAAAGCGTAAGTTATGCGCCAGAGAAATCCCGGCACTACCTTCTCTGACTTTCTTCCATAAGAAGCCGTGTATAAGCAGACATCTTAGCCCCTAGCCCTAACACAGGCGTTTATGACCGTAGACGGTTTCGTTCTGGAATCGGCACCAAACTACGGAAAACAACCAAGAGAGAGAGCTGGCGTTCAACGCGCCTATTCAAACGAGGAAGCAACTACTCATAAACAATTCCTTTTGCGCAATTCTTATACACTTCTCTTTCTTTCGCTTTCATACAGATGGTGCCATGGCACAGCGGCACTACCTCAGAAGCCGCCCCTGAATTTATCACTAGTTAAAAAGGTGACTGTCAAATTTTTTATGGAACTGACCATTTTCAAGATTCCCTTTGTTTGAATTTTCAACTTATTTATGCTTTTCAGGTACTAATTCACTTGCCCTTATTTTCTCATGGTCACTCAAAAGAATGGAATTTCAGAGCCATCTTTTATTGGTCTTGAAATTGGTAAGATTAAAAGTGTTGTTAAAAGTGAAGCTAACCATATTGAAGGACTTATTGAGTCATAATTTATTAAAACTTATAACTTCACTCACATCAGCTATTAAAAACAGGAACATTTTGGTACTGTCCCAAAATGTTTCAATTTTTAATAGTTGTCATGAGCAAGTTTTTAATAAAATGACTCGAACCCTTTATTATTTTACTGGCCTGTTTGTTAAACATTTTAATATTGCTGTAGTCCCTTAATATTTCTCTTGTAAGTGAAGTGACATGCATTTCTGGAAACGTTATCTCTGTTGAGTAGATGGAAAATATACTTTGTAAGAGTATTACACAAATAAAAATATTTGCCACTAAGGCATCAGTTATTTTATGAAATTGGTATTGATACTTCTTTTCAATTGGAAATCGATTTTGCAAACAAATCGCTTGCATCCTCAGTCCATAGATAAACTCTGTTGTCAAGGATACCGGTTATCATGCCTTTCTTGTTTCTTCTCAAACCTAAAATTAAGAGCTTGTAAGAGTAGTTTGTAGAATGACTGATAGGAAGTTACTTTTGCGACTGAGATGCTGATAACTACTTCATATAAACTAGGCTGAATATTATACAATTAGATTTGATGTTGCTCAGAAAATGGAATTACACAATTTTATTTTCATTAGTAAGCCATCTCAGTAAATGTTTTTGGCATATAAAAGAGAACTGCAGGATGAAATATCAGCACATCGGTAGTGCTGATATGATCCTGGTAACTGACAGCATTGTTAAACAAAATTTTTTAGCAAACGTTGCAGAGTGTTATTTAGAGACCACCTTAGTGTTGAACTTCAGAATTGTTGAATAGGAATAAATGTTCTACTGCTGATATAGGTTATAATTCCCTTGCAACCAAGGTAGTGATTCCAAACAGAGATCAATTAAGGAATTGGACAAAGCAAATGTGTTCAGGGACCACAAATTACTAGATGAGCTTGCCTTCCAAGCATATTCTATAGCAGTAAGTATTTGTAAACATTTAAAGTAAACTTTACTCCATCTCAGATGGTTTAATGTGTAGTTCCTATGAATCTCAGTGTGCTGAGAAATGTATTAGTATAACACTAAAACAGTTTGTCAGGATTCAAGAAATTTTGAGCCAAGTAGATATGTTAATATTTCCCCACTAATGTGGAAAAGTGTTCCACTATTTTCAGTCAGTACTTCACAGTGCCATAACAGCTCAGATAACCGAGGTGGTGGTTTATGTTCGCATAATGAGGTGTGAGGTTTGTGTGGAAAGTGATGAGAGGTTTGTAATGCTTAAATACTGTGTCCTTCTTGGAATGACTGCTTGTGATAAGAGAATCCCAACATATGAGAATTTTGTTTAATCCTGTCCATGTATGATCAGGTAGTGAACAGAGCTGTGGTGGAGACTACGGAGGCAACAGTGGTGGCCGTGGAAGCTCTAGCGGAAATTATCCTAACAGGCATAATGAGGGAGGCTATGGAAGCAGTCAGCCATATGCCAACGGTGGTGACTGCTGGGGTGGAGACAGTGGAAGTGGAAGCGGAAGCAGCAATTATCGCTCAGGAGGAAATAGGTGCTGCCATTTTTTATATAAGCTATTAACTATTAGGCTGGTTTCGTAGTTTATGCTAAAGGTTTAAATCAGGTTTATCAGATGCTTACACTACATTGAAGTTTTATAATGGGAGTAAAAGCAATAAGCTGAGCTCATAAACTATGATTTGAGTTGAGGAGTCTTTGTATTATACAAAAAAGAATTTTAGTAATAAAGGTATGCAAATTATTTTAACACATTTACAATGGAATGTATAACATTCATTTAAATCATGTTTACATATGAAAGAGCTGAAGTTTCTATAAGATTATTCATGATTAGAGAAATTTAGTAAGTGCAGTCAAAATTAATTGAAAAAAGTATTTGTAGTCTTTTTAATACTTCACTTACATTTATATATTATTGAGGGACTAGTTTTGGAAACTGTTGTGACCATTATTAACCTTGGTCCAACTATTTTATAACAGTGTCTTATCTTCAATTATACTATCCCAGATATTAACTGAAAACTAATGCTAGAGAGATCTTCTTGTACTGTGTGAGGACTTTAAAAATCCATGTGCGATTATTAAAATTCTGCTCACCATTGTGTGTGGAAACATGCTTAGTCACTAGAACTGATGAAAAATTAGAATTGCACGCACACAATTGCTCCCTTAGCCATTGACAGAATGCTATTTTAGGTAGATAAATATGTACTCATTGGTGCTGCACTCTTTGAATAGGATGAAGATAATTGCATGATAAATTTCTTGCTTAAACTTGAATGTACATTTCTTGTTAAAGAACCCTATACTTTCATTGAAAACGTGGATGCACTCTGTTATTTTCAATGTATGTACATTATTTTTAGAGAGAATGATTGGGGTAACAGAGGAAATAGCCTTTGGCAGGAAAGAGGCAATGAGCCACCACCAACACGCAATGATTGGTGGCAGGAACCACAGAATCGAAGTTATGGAAGTGGGAGTGGAAGCAGTGGAAGCCATTGGAAAGATGGCGGACATAACCAGGATGTCGACTGTACAATCCCTACAGCCAGAGATGAACACTTGGAGTATGAGCTCTTCGGTTCAGGCAACACTGGCATCAACTTTAACAAGTATGAGGACATTCCCGTGGAGGCGACGGGTGATAATGTGCCTGAGCACATCATCAGTGTAAGTGATTATTGAGGTATTTGCTCACACTGTTTGTCATCTTCCGGTTTAGTTTGAATAAACCAGAGCATTTGTTCATAATCACAAAAATGGACGAATTTAAAAAGCCAATAAATAGAAGTGTACAAATATCAGGTCTAAATATTTCATGCTAAAGAAATGTAGTACAAGAGTTGTTAGCACCAATTAGTTTTGATCTTCACAAGATACTTTCTGTTGCTTAGCATTATTTCGGAAATTTACAAGTGAACATTTTTTTATATGAGAGAAAAGGTAACAATGAGTAAGTCTCTCTTTGCTTTTAGTGATACTCGTATATGGTGATCATGAAACAATAAATTAAGTCATGCGTGATGTAACGTCTGAATATTTTTTTCATTAATTGTATATTCTTATATGAAGTAACATTTGATGTGCATGCACATCAAGCCCGCCTTGGTAGCGTAGATGTGTCTGCCCCACGTTCAAGAGGTCACGAGTTGGAATCTTGGTTAGGGTGAGTTACCTGGATTAGGTTTTCCCTTATCCTGATAGAATGTCGGGTAGCTCTTAAGCTCCATGGACTGCGGACTCGTTTGAGCATCACTTCACCTACCTCAGTCATTGTCCGTTATGACTTAACGTTGGATGTAAATAAAAAACAAACAATCATGCAGACCAAATAGCGTTTTGTTGCTCCTTTTTGATTGGTTAAAGTTTCCATTAAAGTATGCCTTATGAACTTGTGGAAGGTAACTCAATTATTTTATTATTCAAATACATAAGTTAACATGTCAGTGTTTACACATATGTATATGTTTGCATATTGATATTCATGATCTTATTTTGATACTTTTCAAATTACTAAAGATATTCGGTTTTTTTATACTGCTTTTAAAATCCATTTACTGTTAATAACTTAAGTTTCATGAGTGTCTCAGTGAAATGGTAAGTTTGTAACAGAAATATTGTGAAGGAATATTAACCTTTGACCAGGTTGAACCTGTCCTTCCTTTTATGAAGTGAAACTAATACTGTGTTTTTGTGAAGTGAAGTCGTTATGTTTACCATTAAAGAGAGCTGATGTAGTTGATGGTGATAGGTATGGAAGTGTAAAAAGAAGTTATTTGAAAATGTTGCACATTTGTTATGTTCTTGTCAGAATACTTCTAATATGCGATGCTTCAATTTTTTTCTAATTCCTTTACACTATTTGATGTTTTTATATACAACCATGATTTTTAATATAATTTCTTTACTTTTAGTGCAGTTTGATGTTGGAGGGTATTCTTATAATGTTATTGTTTGTTTATTTACTTACTGCATAATGTAGCCATATTGAAGAATTCAGTGAAGCCAAACTATGCTTGTTTCTCCACTGAAAGCAATGCTGCCAACAGTCTTACTTATCCCGAAATTACACTATTTAGCAGACTAAATGTATGAGTTTGCAGACTGAATCAAACTGGTTGGGCTACTGTCGCGAAGTGTGCACGATGTCAAATAGCACCAAGTGTACTGCAGATCGGAAAATTGGCAGTCCCGGTCATGTTGCTCAAATCAACGAATGCAAAATAGGACGGAAGTTTCATCGTGGGCACTGCAATTAGACTAGATCATATTTGCATCCCTCCTGCTGTTAGGACATATCGTAATCTGCAACTCATTCGTTTCCATGTCGATCATTCCCAAGATACAGTTGCCCTCTATGACGCGCCTATGATTAAACTTGCGTCGTCCTATTTTGCATTCGTTAATTTGAACGATGTTACTGGTACTGGCAATTTTCCCCCTTGCAGTATACTTGGTGTCATTTGACATGCACACTTTGCGGCAGTAGCCGAACCAGTCCGATACAGTCCATGAGCTCATACATGTATTTCCTATGGAGCACTCCATTATCGTCACGTCATAGGATTGTTTATGTGCAAAGCAGTGCATGAGTAATGAAATTTGACTGGGCGATAACTTAGCCTGCTCAAACCATGTTCCTTTGCACATGAACTGCATCACCAATTTCTGGGGCATTTTTGTAGCGGTTGGCTACAAGTTTTACATATCTTTCTCATGTTGGCTGCAACACCAGAACTGGCTAGTCTTCGCCGCATGCGTATACGTGCACCTTTGAACGTCGCACAACAGAAAGTTTCTCCCTAAATTCTATGAAAGTGAAATTGTATATATGCTCCAAAAATGGTATGCCTGAACGTTTAACAAAGATTAAACTGCATGCAATTTCAGATATAATGTCAATCATTCTAAAGCGGTGCGTAAATTAGCACAGGTAATGAGTCTCTGTATAGTCAAGACATAAGAGCTTCAAGCAAGGGACTGAAATTGTACCACTTGAAGTTTACAGCTGTCCACGACTTAAAGCAGATTTTAAGAGGAGAGTACAATATTGTTAGCGGTTCCAGTCACTCATTAGTTGACAGTAACTTAAGTTCTGGCAGAAATTTTTCAATGAGCAGCGTTGTTTAGCCTATCTGGATATATTAACAGCCAAAAGTAGTTCATTTGATTGTGTACCAACCCCTTTGAAGAAAAAAAAGTTGTGCACAAAAAAATCAGGGTTTGTATTATTTGCAGAGAGCAAATCATAGGACTTATTACTTCAAAATCCATTGTTCAGAGATTCATTCATCACCAGTCTGAAGACGAAATTTGAAATATGTTTTTCAAATAAGGCAATGCGACCCCTCACACGTCCAAACATGCTATATCTGTTAAATTTAATCTTTGGGGAAACAGGTAATCAGTCAAGGATTGGCCTCATCATTCCTCCGATCTTACTCCCACAATTATTTCATCTAGGGTGCCACCAAAGTCTTTGGTGCACAAGAATAATCTGAAAACAACTGAACTAAAGGTTGACAAATTATGTACGGTCCAGTACATACAAAATTACAAAAGTTTGGAAAACATTTGCAAGAGAGTTGAACAAGGACAGCAATTCCAACATTGTTCAAGAAAAAAAATTTTATCTCCATGATGAGAGGTGATTCTTTGAAGAACAAGTTTTGATTGTTTTGAAGATTAGTACAGAAATGTCACGCAAGGTTAAAAAGACAGACGTTAAGGTTCTCACCTAAAGGGTTTTCGATAAGATACCTTTCTTATTGTGATATGATATAGTACTGTATATCATGGTGAATTAAGATTAATTCAAAATGTTTTACATGCATGCAATAATATTTGAACTATATATTTAAAAGACATCTGTATCTTTGCTTAAAAGCACTTGGTGGCATGTGATTGTCTCTTGTACTCCTATCTGCTTTCCCTCACAAGAAACCAACAATAATTCACCATCATTACTGGATTTTTACAACCTTGGTACTCTTCTCCATGATGGAAATGTCCTGATGAAACTGCTCTCTTTGTTCATCACTAACATTCAGATTTTCTGGGAATAGTCTTAAATGTGAATGGCAAAAATGGAATCTCAAAAACTATTTGTAATTGGTTTATTGACACCCTGTCACTTTTTAATATTAATGAGAGACTAGTTTCAAAGGCAATCACCTCCATTTTCAATCTCTTTCCAAAATGGAGGTGATTGCCTTTAAAACTAGTCTCTCATTAATATAAAAAAGTTAGTGACGAGTATCAATAAACCAACTACAAACAGTTTTTGAGATTAATTTTGACGTCACTGCTACTAAATTCCTGCAAACACATATATGGCAAAAATGGATTTTCAAGGACATCTACAACCTATGTCATTGTAGCATTGCAACAAATTTGAGACCAAAGTTTTATTTTTTCCCTGTGTTTTTAAGAAAATCCCACACGACCTTCTAAATGATGACCAAGCTGCTAATTCCATTGTTCGTAACACTTTTTCCAAACATTTCATCTCAGGAGTTTTTGGATTTCAGGTCCAACAAAAATTCCTTCTTTTAATTGCATAAGTTAACTGGAAACTTGCTTTGCAAATATTCAAATTGATTACTATTCTTTTTTAGTGGAGGGAGAAAATTGTTATCAAGCTGAACCAATGTAAAACTTTTGTTTTACACTACTCTCCCATGGGATATATTCCTGCTCCTTGCAGGAATATGTTGTACCACATAATGTTTTTGCATATCATAATTTCCCCATAAAAACAAGCTTTATGTTTTGAATCCTCTGTGTAATCCAAGGGGGATTTGAATTTGAATTTCATATCTTGAAATTGATTTGCATACTTGCATATTTTTATTGATTTGCATTTTTTAAAACCTTCTGTAGTTTTCTTTAAGACCTACAGAATGGAAAACTGGAACAGGTGGAACTATAAATATTAAAAGCAGAAGCATTATTAACAGTGAAGTATTCTTTATTTCTGAGTTTGATTTATGAGTCACTATGTTTACACTCAAACTTCACTTGTGTAATTGAAACGTTTTCAAGATCATTCGATCTCATCCTCAGCTGTTTGGTGACTTTTTGAGAGTCACATCTTGAAAATGTTTCAATTATACAAGTAAGTGAAGTTTGAGTGTAAACATAGTGACTCATAAAACAAACTCAAAAAAGGTGGAAGTATGTTACTTTTTTGAAGTAAAACAGCTTTTAAGCTGAACTTTGATGAATTTGTAAACAATTGTGTCACCTTATGTACAATTCCTAGCTCACTCATTAAACCATTGATGTCTGTAGGGACATACATTCTCTTCCGTTGAAAAATATATTCAGCATAATTGCTAAGGAGAAGGCAGCTATGGTAAAATTGAGAACCTGTAAAGATAAGTTAGACATGCTGACAAAATGGTTACAGAGGATATATGAGACAATGGTAGAGGCAAAAATGATATATGCAGTAGAGATTTGGGGAGGCTGAGAGATAAGTAGCAAGGTTGACAATATGTACAAGTTATTCTGTAAAGAGGCTCTCGGATTGACAAGGACGGCTCCAGGTGAAGTAGCACTTCTTGAAATGGGCAGGACTAGGAGAAAAGGAATAATTTTGGAGAGAATAATGAAATTTTGGTTTAGTTTGAGTAAGGAGGATGGAAATATTTTAAAGGTATCCATAGAACAACAGAACATTAGTAAATAAGAACAGTTGGTGGAAAGTGCTAGAGAGAACTATGGACAAAATAGGAATGGGGGATATATGGAGGGCAGGTGCAGGTAATGAGAGAGGATTTTGGAAAAAGGTAAGGACAAGAATGGAAGACATAGAAAGGCAAGAGAATGGGGAAGGGTGGAAAACAAAAGTTCATTGAAGTTTCATAGGATTTTGAAAAGGGACTGGGGAAGAGAAGGTTATATAGACAAATGTAGTAGAATTGAAAGGGAGGGATTAGCATGGATAAGAACAGGTGCAATATTTATGAAAGGATTAAGGTGGAGTGAGGTAGGAATATGTGAATTATGTGGGGGGGAAGAAAATGTAGAACATTCTGTAGAAAGATGTGAAGAAGTTGAGAAGTGGAGGAAGGTGGCATGGGAGAAAAAATGGGACAAAGTTGAGGGCAAAATTGTAACAAGAATGCTAACAGGGAAGCAACAGAATAGGAATAAAAATGTAGGAAGATTTCTTGGTAAAATTAAAGATAAATGGTTGATGATAGAACCAAAAGTTATGAAGGGGAGAAGGAAGTAGGGGCGGAGGAAAGATTTTGTAGGGAAAATTAAGGGATACAGGTAATCCCTCAGTGAAGCATAAGGCTGTTATGCCAAGCTGGCTGAGGGGTGAAAGAAGGTAATCGCTCAATTCTTGTACATACGTTAAGGAAGAATAGTATGTAAATAATAAGGTTCTCTGTAATATAATTGTAAATTATTTTCTTATGTACAAGTATCATATTTTCAAAATTTCTGGTGTCTATATCAACTCTGTACTTTACGTACTAGTTATAAGTAATTTCCATTATTGCTGCCTGGAACCTAGAATTTCAATTCTTTTGACAAATTTAAGTTGCATGCCAATTCATTCAGGTCTACTTGCTTTACAAAATGTTTCGCAGTTTCAGAATTTTCTGGTTGAAAGTCAGGATGTTTTGAAGTAGATGCCTGGTTAAATTGTTTTCATCCTTGCATTTTGTAAAGCACCTGCATAAATAATTGTATAGGTCAAGTGTGTGCAAACTATGACATGCATTATCAGCTGGTATACAAACTTATTTTCAGTAATGTATGCTTACAAATTGTGATGTGATGTACCATTTTAAGCATCACTTTCAGAACCTGATTATGACAATGGACTAAAAGCATTATCTTCAAGGAGGTAAATTTCAGGTTGGCTAGTATAATTAGCTGGCCTCATTACCAATGTACCAGTGTTTATCATACTAGCACATTCCTCTGACTGGGGAGAATCATTTGACACACACATTACTTCAGTAATTGGAAGTATCCTTAAGTTTGATTTGAGATATTCATAATTGTTAAGGAATATATTGAAATACTATAATTGTTTTGCTTATGCTTATGCACTACAGTATTTTTTATGCTTTTATATAAGTAGAAAATACTGAAACTTTTTAAAAGTGATATATTCAAATGTTTGTCTTCTGACTTGCTAATTTTTATACTAATTTTGTTTACAAATCTGTGCTCTAGTAGACATTTCTTCATTAAAAGCCTGTTTTCATCTTTTGAACCACTTGTTAAAACATTTTGTTTGTAATGAATAATTCAAACTAAGCTATAACTTATGCTTTTACAGTTTGATGACGTGCAGATGACTGAAATAATTGCAAACAATATTACACTGGCTCGCTAGGATAAGCCAACACCAGTACAGAAATATGCCATTCCCATTATAATGGCTCGTCGTGACCTGATGGCTTGTGCACAGACTGGCTCTGGCAATACTGCAGCATTTCTTGTCCCGATTCTGAACCAGATGTATGAAAGGGGACCACAGCAAGTAAATATTAATGCAAGAGTAAGTATCTTTCATAACCATGTTTTTCAGTTTTTTGCACACTACTGATACATGAAATATGATTACAGTGGAAGCTCAAGTAATTTAGCAGCATAATTTTCCTATATTTATTAATCTGATACATTTTTAATTTATTTCCATGGCCCACATTAAATAAAGCCTGTTTTTATATTTCCCAAAACAATTTTAACTTAAAATATTGTTTTCCTGCATCATTTCTTTTGAAATTTGAATCCTTAGTAACCATTATTGAATGCTGGTTTTCAAAACCATGATGACTGAAAGGATAATTCTATTTTGTAATTGCTGACCTATTTTAAGCAGTCAGGAATCTTAATATAACGCCTAACGTGCCAAAGATCTGCCTGTTTTAAGGGCCAGTGTCATTTACTTTATGCTGTTGATAAGCAGGACAGAACCAATAGAACACCTCTTCCTATGGCATTAACTTTGTTCATGCATCATTTGAGTTTAACCTCTATCTGCAGTGAATAACAGAGCTAACTCAGTGAGGGCTCACAGCATCCCACGTGAGGACTGATCCAAAATGGAGTGCAATGTTTTTGACAAACCCGTAAACAGGTGGTAATTACAAAGCAAGTTGTAGTACTAAGAATGTTAGTGATATTTATAGCAAATGTGATATTGTAAAAGTGCACTGCTGGGGAGGGGCATGATCTAGTGTCCTCTTTCTACCTCCTTGATGTCTTATGAAACCTCTTACCCATCTCTTCACTAATGCCTAATTTCACCAACAGATGTTAAGACTTAACACAGGTTTAACAATAGTTATTACAAAAATTGCATTTCTCCAAGTGTTAGCTTAACACACCTGTTAAATCTCTTGTTAAACTAACAAGTCAAATTTCTGATGTTAAGTCCTTAACAACTGTAAAAGGTCAAGATGGCAGGTGTGAGTGCAGCTGTTGTTGATTTGCTCTATTTAAGACCATGTAAATGGCATTCATAATAGAGTATGGCCTATGAGGACAAATCAACCTCACATTTGGTTATTTAATCATTAAATAAATCCAGGGGTCAAATTAAAACTATATGAATCCATAAATTTAATGGTCTGGGAGAAAATTTATTTTAAAAAATAAGAATCTTGTAATGAACATTGAAATAATTTATTTCTAATAGATGGGAATAGGATAATTCATTATTTAGCAACAGTAAATGTAACATATTTGTAAGTATGGTTATTAAAAATGACAATTGAATTAAAAATTGTGAAACATGTCCGTTGGAAAATATGTTTAAAATACAAGATAACGGAGACTATGTTATAAAATACTGTATTACAATACTTGTATTGCTATGCTGTCATAAGCTTCAGTTTTTTTCATTTGCTAGAAAGGCATTTTATACTTGCATATTTGAAAATTCAATTAAAATCTGTGCAACATTAAGTGAAGATTATATGGAATGTTTGCTGAAAAGTAAGAAATTTCAAGGTTAATTTCCTAAAATATTTTGAATCAGATTACACTACTTAAGGTGTACTACTTCATCATAAATTGCATGTGTCTATCCAGTTGGTAGGAGATTGAGTTATTTACAATATTAGGAAAGCAACTCATGATACTGATTTTCAAGCGTTAGGTATTTTGTTGCAAGACAAGCATATCTGAAATTTATTAGTGCTCATGTACTCATGCCTTTATGATTTTGGCTTGATTGCAGTATTACGAACAAGGCTTTTCTTAATGCATTTTTAATCCAAAAATGGAGATTTGGTCACAAATTTGATTAGCCAAGCATTCTCCTGAAAAAAATTACTGCCTCTTGTTCTTAGCAGTTTGCCCATACAATGCCTTGGTGTTCTCTGGTTTCTTTCCTTCAGCTGTCTGTTTGTATGTATTCCATCAATGTTCTTTTTGTTGTGAGAGAATACTTACATTTTTTACAGAATTAGATGCTAAAGAAGGCGTAGGCTTTACTGATATTTTAATTTTTTTTTATTTATTTTTTTTTTTTTTTTCCAGTCATACCATCGATGCAAACAGTATCCACTAGGTCTAGTGCTTGCACCCACTAGGGAGTTAGCTACACAGATATATGATGAAGCTCGCAAATTTGCCTATCGTTCAAGATTGCGTCCATGTGTAGTGTGAGTAGACCATTATATTTGCAGAATTTAATTTTAAGTACATTATGTAGTTTCCACATACGCAACTAATTTACTAATTAAGGAGAAAGAACACTTTTGATATTTGGTATTCTGTAATTTTTTTATGAAGATATAATACATGCAGATCAGTAATGGTTAAGACATTTGAAACCTGAAATATATTGTGGATAAACTAAGCTGAGATCTGTAAATATAATAGTAAAATTTTTAAAAAGTTAGCTACAACGTATTTTGAAAATAATTTTCATATATTTTTTAAATGAATGGTGTCCTATATTGGAAGTAAGTTTCTAGATAATTTAATAGGCTGTATTAAAACTTAAAGTAAACATGCTACTTGTAGAGGGATTCAATGGTTGCTTTTAATATTGACATGTTTTAGATATGGGGGAGCCAATGTTGGTGACCAAATGAGAGAATTAGATCGTGGATGTCACCTGCTTGTGGCAACACCTGGGCATCTTGTGGATATGCTGGAAAGAGGCAAGATTGGCCTTGAAAACTGCAGGTAAATTCCCTTGAACAACTACAGTGAAGCAATGGGATTGAAAGAATCTTCCACTGATGGGTTCTCTTAGTTGCAATGCGCAAATTTGAACCTTGTTCAAAAATGTAGTACAAAACACTGTTTCCATGTACCAGTACTTTTCTGGAATGCAGTGGTCAGTGTTGATGCTAAATTTGTTTTTGGAATATTTTTCTTAACTTTGCAAATGAATAAAATTATTAACTGTATTTGTTAATCAGGGACAGGCTTTTACTTGTGTTAAATCCGAATCTGTTGTATTTTGGACCACATTGTTTCTGGCTTCTACTGCATCAGTAGTTGTACTTCAGCTATTGATCATCAGTTTAGCATTTATAATGCAGATTGTGTGAATATAATTATTTTCAAGTGTGCTTAAAATCTCGAGAATTAAGTGGGATTTGAAGTAATGGCATTTATTGCAGTGTTATTGTTTCAGATACTTGGTCCTAGATGAGGCAGATCACATGTTGGACATGGGTTTTGAGCCACAGATCAGGCGCATTGTGCAACAGGATGCAGTGCCTAAGACAGGCGAGAGGCAGACATTGATGTTCTCTGCCACTTTCCCAAAAGAGATTCAGGTAGGACATATTACATAGTTTGTACATTCACTAGTTGCTATCAGCTGTTTTAATGTAAAGCTGATTTGTTATGGCCTATAGGGATGGTTAAGTCATTGGAAAATCCACTATCTTTCCAATATTAACTTGAAATTTTTGGGATCAAAGAAAAAGAACAGTGGTGTAGTTTGTTTATAGGATGTGTCTATGCTTATTTAAAACTTCTATTGTTATTTATATAATCCACTTTGTGGGGAGATCTTGGAATTAGAAACCTAGCCTTATTTAGCATTATGCTGTGATAACAAGGATCTTGTCAATCTCAAGATCCGCTACCTAGAACTGTCCTTAATTTAACCAGTCACTTTCCTCTCCCAAGCAGCTACACTCCAGCAAACAGATAACACTGGTTGCTCTTCAAGCATTGCATTAGCAACAGATCTCCCAAAATGCCTCCAAGGTTCATATGGAGCAATATTCACCATCCACAATGCCTGCCTCGGTAGCATAGTGACTGCCTCGCATTCAAGAAGTCTCGAGTTCGAATCTCTGTCAGGGTGAGTTACCTGGTTAGGGTCTTTTTCCGGGGTTTTCCCTTATCCTGAAAGACAAGTGTCAGCTAACTCTATGCTCTATGGACCCTGGGCTCATTTGAACATTTTACCCATTCCATTCATCGTCCGATATGACTTAACATTGGAGGACATAAATTTAAAGAAAAAAAATCCATTGTGAAAAGTAGCATAATTGCAAGACCTTCACACCCATGTATTTAAAGGAATGCATTCATGTAGTCCGCATAGTGCATGAGATTGCAAATGCCAAACTTTATGTATTTAAGATGAGTTGGTACTATAAACACTAACACCACTTTTTTAAATCTTTATTAACTTCTTTCGGGAACATGTGTTCCCATCTTCAGAACACATCCTACTGACCTGCGTTTCTGCAGTGGTGGTTGTCTTTGATGATGGCATCATATAGCGGTGAAATGTACTTCCAGGTGTCCTTGGTGGTGGTAAATAGAAACTCATTAAGTGTTGGAAAGAATCATTTCTTCATACTAGCCATATATATGCTAAGGTTTTTGATAGATTGAGTCAACATGAAAAATTCAATGCCATGGTCGCGATTTCAACCACGGATCTCCTAGTTTCCAACCAGTTGCTCTAACCCATTGAGCTACCATGGCCAACGTTATGTCCTCACATTAAATTCTCCATTTGACTTGCATATTTCCCCGGTAAACCACTAGGGGCTCTTGCATTCAAGATACACAGTTTGTGGTGACTTACTATCGTAAGTACTTGAGTCTCAGGCTTCATCATTTAACTCTTATTATTTTAGTTAATTGATGGAAATTAATAATTTCTTCATACTATCCATATTTAGGGTAAGGTTTTTGATAGATTGAGTCAACATGAAAAATTCAATGCCATGGCCAGGATTTCAACCATGGATCTCCTGGTTTCCATCCAGTCGCTCTAACCCATTGAGCTACCATGGCCAACATGCCATCCTGACATTAAATTCTCCATTTCACTCGTGTATTCCCCCTAGTGGTTTACCGAGGAAATACACAGGTTAAATGGAGAACTTAATGTCAGGACGGTACGTTGACCATGGTAGCTCAATGGGTTAGAGCGACTGGACGGAAACCAGGAAATCCGTGGTTCAAATCCCTTCCATGGCGTTGAATTTTTCATGTTGACTCAATCTATCAAAAACCTTAGCCTATATATGGCTAGTATAAAGAAATTAATTTCCATCAGTTAACTAAAATAATAAGTTAAATGTTAAAGCCTGGGGCTCAAGCACTTGCGATAATAAGTCGCCACAAATGGTGTATCTCGCATGCGAGAGCCCGTAGTTGTTTACTGGGGAAATATACGAGTCAATGTCTGAACGAAACCAGGAGATCTGTGATTGAAATCTCGGCCATGGCATTGAATTTTTCATGTTGACTCAGTCTATCATTAAGTGTTTGTGTTTCAAAATGACTATCTTTTCCCATGTATCCAATTCTGCTGCATGACTGGTCATGGTATAATGTTTGGTTTGAAATTATGGTTGGTCCAGAAATGGTGTGAAACTACAGATTTATCCATTTGTCGTGTTTTTAGCATCTTATATGTTCCTTTAGTCTAGTTACCGGATTTCTGTTTGTTTTTCCTGTATATACTTTATCAAAAAGTAGTTGATTATGTTAATTTCAAATTTTTGTCTTGCAGTGTAAGGTCTTTTAATCTATTACAAAGTAATTTCTCTATGCTAAATTTTTTCTGTGGGGCTAGGCTAATATGTTTTATGAAAATTTTCTTAAATTTTAAAAATATTTTTGGATGATATGTGAGTTTCTTTAATTTTAATGGTTTTTCTTCTTAGACGAGATTTGTGGTAACTTTGACATGTTTCTGTTTAAATTTTGTAATTTTCTTGTGGATTGTTACTCTATTGAAATTGTTTTTGTCTGTGTTTACTATAAATTCATATAGTTGTTTGTTCAGGGGAATGTACACCAAACTGTGTTGAGCTGTTCGTTACTGCATGTTTGTGTTAAGTGATTGAAACTGACATTCTTTAATTATCTGAATGCAAAGGTTTCCTGGTTAACAAAGGTCATATTTTCTTGTTCTGATTATCTTTAGATCTAAGAAGGATAACAAACCTTCTTCCACTTCCATTGTGAATTTATGAATCTAGAAACTATGGCAAAGATTAACTTTAAAGAGAGTCGATTGAAGACACTAAACAACACTTACTTTTAAATTTTTCCGGAACATGTTTCTGAGGCTTTGCCTCTATCATTGGCCGGCTCTTGACTCAATAGTCGAGAGCCGGCCAATGATTGAGGCAAAGCCTCAGAAACATGTTCCGGAAAAATTTAAAAGTAAGTGTTGTCCAGTGTCTTCAATCGACTCTCTTTAAAGTTAATTGATCATAACAACACTGTTTTCAACACTTCCAAGAAAGGTATGGCAAAGATGTCAATATATCGCTACCATATTTTGAAAATATGTGGGAAGGAAGTTACCTGTATGTGCAGGTAGCTTATAAATTCTGCAAGGAACAGTGAGAGCGGATTCCCGTTGTTGCACCTGTCGGTTGCTGGTAGATTTTCTGATTGAAACTAAAGATTCTGTGTGATGCATAAGTGGATTTTGCACTCAGGAATGGTAGTTGGATGGAGCCATTTCTTTAGTTGGCATCTGAATTGATCCATTTGTGTACTTGAACACAATGCAGTAACATCAAAATAAACTAGTTTATTCTCTGGTTCGACTAGTTTGATCTTTTCTATTAGGTCTCTGGAACTTTTTATGGTTAAATTGTCAAATCTGGAAATGAACAGAATCTTTGAACTAACTATTTTGCAAATTTATAGGTGGGTGAATCAATATTTTTGACCATTGATCTCATCTTTTTCCAGGTTTGTGAATCTTTGGTAAATCATACATTCTTGGTAATATGGAGTGGTTTGGGTTTAATTTTGATTTTTCTTTGCCCTATTGTTTTGACTGCTTGGATGGTTTGGCTGAAGGTCTTCAAATATGATTTTAATGTGCTGTCTGGAATTTCTATGTGTTCCCACTGTAGCATATTGTGACTTTGTGTGTTCTAGAATTAAAAGTCCGAGTTGCAGAAATTCAAAACTTTCTTTGTGTAGAAATACACTTGGTACACCAGCAGGATTACGTAACACACAAATGCAATCTTCCAAGGTCGTTGAGCACAACAAAGAGTTCACTTCCAAAACACCGGTTTAATTACACCTCTCGTCACGACTCTGTTTACGACTGTCTTGGCGAGTCTCAGCTTCCTTATATATACCACTCTCCTTACAAGATATTTCTGGACCAAACAAGAAACCGAATGTTCTGTATCAATTAATGTCACTAGAATGTTCCATTTACCTCACTGTATCTGTTTTGGCATGCCTTTTATCTCCGCGCTATGTGTCTCTGCTTAGTCAAGGTGTTTATCTTCGCCTGGCACAATCTGTCCCTTATCTTTCTGCAGTGTGCCATCGTAAATTATGGGTTCACAACAATATTTTCCACTCTGTTAATGTATCTTCCTGGAGTATAATTAGTTTGTTGCCTTTGTCAACTTTGGTGTACCTACACTACTGGTTGTGATTTTAAGATTTTAATTGTTAATTTCAAGAAAAATTGAGGTTCTCTGTTTGCATTTTTTGAACGATCACTTCAGGCTTGTTTAATTGAAGTTGTTTTGTCTTCATCTAAATTGCAAGTGACAATTTTGGTGTCTGCAATTATTTCATATATTCCTTTCATGTAGCCCACATGTTTTGAGGTCTAGGTTAAGTACCATATTTATAGAGGTGCTACTTCACTTTAACCACAATTTTTCCTTCCTTTCCATTTTCTTCATTTGTTTAATTTTAGTGTCCCAGGATATTAACTGTTGTAGTTACCATCTTTTAGCTATAATATTTTATTCTATTTGTATATCACTTTCTCAGGGAGTTATAATGAAGAAAATTTAACTAAGGTAACATTGTGCTTATTCAGCTTTAGGTTAAGTACCAAGAGTTCTATCTTTGTGTCATTTTCATTGGAGAGGTTAATTACACCAGTCATTTTGTTTATTTTAAAGTAATGTGTTGGCGTTTCCTGACATAATTGATTCTGTCTCATATTTGAAAAGGCTTTAACTTAATCACACAGCACAGTTGAAAATTTTCCAAAATACTGATTAGTGAGGAAATAAAGAATCTGGGAAACATAAGAGCATTCCTGAACTCCCATAGACTTCTGATAATATTGCTCAAGTTTCCCAGAAGGTTAGAAAAGAAAAGTTGACTCAATATTGACTTGGCAACACAGACCATCAACAAATGTCAATATAATTTTTAGTATAACTAATACTCAGTGCTCCATATATTGCTAGTGTCTCCCAGAACATGTTTTGTAGTAGCTTCCTAATATCCTCAGCTAATGTCGACATTAGCATGTCAGAAAAGTCGTAATGAAATGAGTTCTGTGTAAACACTAGCAATATATGGAGCATTCAGTACAAGTTCAACTTAAAATTACATTAATTTTTGACTTCATTATATCATAGTCCTACTCATAGAAACATACTTCAAGTTTATTCAACTGCTTTTCAATTTGACTCATTAACTTCAACGTATTTGTCAAATGTTAGTGTGAATTTGACTGAATATATTTTTATATAGGATGATAATAGCATTTTTGCTTTGTTTCTTCAAGTCTGTAAAGAAGTTAATATGCAGATGCAGAAAGGAGCTTTGTTGTAAATATGTAAAATAGACCTTAAAATAAACGGTGCTAGGTAGAGAAAATCAGATGCTATAAATTCTGTTGTTTTGATTGCAGATGTTGGCTAGAGATTTCTTGGACAACTACATTTTTTTTGGCTGTGGGACGTGTTGGATCCACATCAGAAAACATTACACAGAAGGTGGTGTGGGTGGAAGAGCACGATAAACGCTCATTCCCTCTGCATCTGCTCAATGCTGCCGAACTTCATGATTCAAGTAATGTGGCCCTTTAATAACTTTGTTACATTTAAGCTGTGTCATTTTAGCTACAGTAAATAGCATATAAAATATATGGTTAGCTTGTAGGCACTCCTATTGAATATCTATGGACTGATTCCCAGAAATGGGATGGTGATACTAAATCTTCCCTACTTTGGTCTTAACCTCTATTTGCTCATATGAAGTATTCTCGAGGGTCCAATAGGTTTATAGTCCATGGTACATGCTTTGCATACTCATGTTCCACTGCTATCATTTCCTACCATCAGAAGTAATGGAGAAACACTACTGTGTTCCTATAACAATAAATTGTTTGGGCTTATTTTGTTTGCATTAGGCTACTTTTCAAACAGACATAAGCAGAGGGTTTCAATTCTGAATTTCAGTAACAAAAAAGAAACTATCCAGGCAACGTTGACATTACTTCAGTTATGTATACAAATTATTCATAAATATTTTATAAAACCATCTTTCGTTTTCTTAAGAAATAAGTCATTAGTTACCAATATGGATATTCACTTGCAAGAAACAAAGTACAAAACACTTCGTCTTCTGTGGTCTAAGAGTCACATGTTATCTATCCTCTGGTTCCTGAGTTTGCAGGTTCAAACTCAGAGGACAAAAATTGTTTCTGGTGCAAATGTCCTTAGCATTACTTCTTTTAGAAGGGAAGTAAAGCCGATACTCCTATGTTTTAGATTTATGGCACATCAAAGAACCTCAAACCTAATAAAGAGGCCTCTGAACAAAATTGTCTTTTGTGCCCAGTATAGGATGGGATGCTAAAATCTACAACACTTAATGTCCATTAATATACACTCAGTTTCTCAATTTCACTTCAACATTTAGAAGAATCAAACAAATGAGAAAGCCAAAAGATTTAAATTTAAAAAATATGTAGTAACAAATGTCACAGCTAGAGAACACTACCTCCCTGCCTGCACTGCTTTGTAAAACCAGTAATTAAGAAAACATGTGCCTATAATGCAAGGGACGTCCAGAAAGTAAGTTCTGTTTCAATTTATCTCCACTGCAGCGCTGCGATCACAGTTCCGCACATGCGTGGTAGACGCTCTGTATCAAGGAGAAGAAATGTGCGCCATTGTGCGCCGTCAGCCACATACGCTTTGTTGTGCTTGTTCACAGTGTTGGTGTTGAAAATCCTGCCACTTGTGAAATCAGATCTTTGATTTGTTTTCCGCGCAATACGGAATAAGCGCCGAAGAATGCTGTCAAAAAGTGTTGTGTTTCTTCACGACAACGCATGACCACACACTGCAAATGCGACGAAAAATATCCTACAGGGATTTGGCTGGTACGTGATTGACCACCCCCCCCCCTCCTGTACAGCCCTGACCCCACTCTAGCGACTTTCATCTGTTTTTGCATCGCAAAGCTTTCCTTGGCGGTCAACACTTCAACAATGACTAGCTGAAAGACAATGTTTCCACTGCCAACAAAAAAAATTGATTCAAGCAAGCACTCATTGGCTGCAATGCATCACTTCAGTGCAAGAGTTACACAAAGGAATTGAAGTAATTAGGCATGTGAAATTGAAAAAAAATGGATCGTTTGTTACAATATTCTGTTTATTGATCTACTGGTATACAAATGCAGAAAAAGATTCTTGTTGCATGTGCAGCTTCATTTTCTAGACAGTTTTTAATGGCTTGAGATATTTTTACATTATGATAGATATCCCATACCTTTTATAAAATCGCTTTCTATTTAGAAACAAACAAGTTCAAAATTATTATAAAGAATAATTTTCACATTTCAAAATCTTCCTCTTTGAGCTTCATGGAATTTGAAACAGTGTATTTTAATTGTATACCTCTAAAGACAAGTTATTTTTTTGTAGGTGGCTGCACGTGGTTTAGATATACCACATGTGAAGCATGTGATTAACTTTGATCTGCCATCCGATGTTGAAGAATATGTGCACCGTATTGGACGAACAAGGCAAATGGGCAATCTGGGTAAGCTGTTTTATTCTAAAAGCTTTCCATTCTAAAACCTTTATAACTAAGCCTCACTTATGTTACCCTTCTTAAAAATTAGAAATTTTATAAAACAAATTTTTGGGTTAATGTTTCAGGTTTAGCAACCTCATTTTTCAATGACAAAAATCGCAACTTGGTTCGTGACCTAGTGGAACTCATTTCTGAAACCAAACAGGAGCTGCCACCTTGGCTTGAATCGATGGCTTCAGACCAGAGGATGCCAACCAACAACCATCGCACTGGTGGTTCTGGAAAGAGGTATTCATTTTAGTTCATTTTACTATGTTTTAATTTTATAAGTTGAATATATTTGAACATTTTTTCTTCATCGACCATAGTTTGCAATAACCAATAGCAAATATCTTTTATTGGTTAGGATAACTTGTTTTACAGCAGAAGTGTCATTTGCAACACATTTTAAACATATTTTAGTTCCAAAAATTGTTTTACATTGCTTTTCATAGATTCAGCGGTGGTTTTGGTGCAAGAGATTACCGACAACAAAGTGGCGGTCGTTCTGGATCATCTGCAAGAAGTGGAGGAAGGAATCAAGGTGGATATGGTGGCTATGGAAATAGTGGCAGTGGAGGACATTCAGGTAATATTGCAATGATAGAGGATTAGCATTATTCTCCGCTTTTACAGTTTGGCTCAGTTTGCCAAAGTGGAGACATTTTTGTGGCTCTGGAATCAGATTCAAAATGTCAGTTTTTCACCACAGACATGAAGCATTAAATGCAATTGCATTTTTTATTATTGTAAGATTTCTAAGATAAAAGCCAAAATTTACAGTACTCAAAGGCTATGGTAGGCCAGTGTATGTGTATGGATATGTCATTGTCATGATCCTCTCTTCAATAGGCTACAACAAAATACAAAGCATCTTGGCTTTGTTTTGTGAAGGCTGCAACAAAATGCATGTTTGGGCTATATTTTGTGGGATCTAAAATTCATTGCAACAATAAAAACCTCATTTGTTGGAGTATTGAAGTAATTACACTTATTTACACTCACCTAACTTTAAATACTAGAACAAATTTAAAACGTTTTCGAGGGTATTCGTCATCTTCAGCTATTGGGTCACTGAAGCTCTCTCCATTTTATTTCCCCTTCTGCTGCAACTGATCTTGCTGAAATCTGATGATTGCGGACACAAAGTTTCAGCACTTTGTTAATGGCAGGATATCAAAATTGTTTGCACTATTGCAGGTTTTAATGTGTATTTTTTCCCAGGTATTTAATTATAATGGTTTTAGCAGTTTTATATTTTGATTGATATGATTTTCTGTCCTAAATGTTATGCTACAGCAGATTTGTATGTGTGGTTTTAATTTTATATTCTTTGGTGTTCTTTCAGTCTTGTTTCCAAGTTTCTAAACTTTTTGAAGATTCGTTCAAATTTTTCAAAATCCAAGTGTGCTAGTTGAACTTTCTGTACTTCCAGTCTATATTTGTTAATGGTATTAATGTGGTTGTTTGTGAAATGCTCTATAGTTTATCCTTTTTAGCAAGTTCCTTCAGAGGTCTGCTTTGAATTCTTACTTAATTGCTATTTCCATTATATGCTGCTGTTCTTTCCAAAACTTTTCATTGCTTAACGAAATGTGTGGGGTTATCAGGTTTAAGATTATATTTTTTTGTGGTTAGTGTTTTGTTGACAGACAGCTTTAACTAAATTTGTTCTCCTGTCAGAACTTTGCCTGAATGTACCATTCAGTACACTACTCTGAAGATTTATGGCTCTCTTTGCCTTTTATTACCAGAAGAAAACACTTCCTTTGATTCAAGGTCCATTTCAAGTTTGTCTGACTTGCATACAAGTTTTTACAAGAGAAATAATTTTTTAACATGTAGAAACATATATCATTTATACATAACATTGGTTGACAAATGTTTTAATTAGCTTTTAACATGTGATTATTAGGAGCAGAGAGTACTGTTTCAATACCAGTTTTATCCATATAAAGTATGAGGTACACCACCTACCTATAGTAATGAATGTGACAGTATTATTCTAGGAATAATCAAGATTTGCCTGTAGAGAAGTTGGGAATTTAAAACTGCCTGAATTATAATTGAGTATATGTTAGAAAAACTAAATGTACAGTAAAACACTGTAGAACATTTGCAATATATTATGTGGAAACAGCCAAAAACACTGGTAATTAAATATTTTTTATCATCAGGAAGTCAATCCCTCTAAAATTTCTGAAAGTACCTAATGTCAGAAAACATGTTGGGACAACTTATTTGGAGATAACTTGATGATTTTTATGCAAAGTTTCAACATTAAGCTCCCAGCTTCTTCTAGACATGGCACTAGTTTTGCTTTGTAAACACTTTTCAAGATGCTATATATATTTGCACTGTTAAAACAAACCATACTAAATTCTAAATAGTGTAGTTTGCTCATTTAACGTGCAAATTGTCTGTCTTTAGAGATTATTAAGTTGTCCCCTTTGCAGGTTTTTACAGTGGAAATAGTGGTGGCAGTGGTTATGGAGGCTCTTACTCAAGTGGAAATTGTGGAGGTCCAGATAGGTGGGGCAGCTAAATGTTCCTTCCTCTATTTGGCCCACGTTTCACCCCACCACCAGCCTGGATATTTTCAGCAAAGTTAAATCCTGATTAAACAACCTACTTCCATGATTCATGTGCTCTCCTAAATGTATCAGAAACAAAATTGTTCAGTCATAAAATTGTAAGTGCATTAAGTTGGCCAGTTAGTGGATTTTTTGGACATATTTTTCTTGAAATCAACGGTGTGAAGAACAAGAGGTTAAGGATACCTGTTTTTCCTCTCTGTCTCAAGTTGCTAAACATGCATGATGTGTATTCATTTATACAGTGTCCAACTTAAAGTTGTTTTAATGTTTTGCTGCACCTAAAACTCGGAAAAATCAGCACATTTGTTGCAAATTATAAGTTCAATACAGAATAGTATACACACCATTTAAAGCTAAAAATACTGAAATTTATATGCTGAAGAAAAGTTTTCTCTCTGTTGAGATATTACAGCATAAGGACTTTTTCTATTGTCATAGATAGCACTACTTTCTTCTTTTTTATGTGAAACTAAAGAAGCTTGATGTACAAAGTTTTAAGCATTAGCAGCAGCAGCCCCTGCCTGCCATGTGACCTATATTAATAGAGGAAATATGTTTGACAGCGTGTAGCAAAGAGAGACAATTACTTGTTGAGATTTCTCTTAATTGAGAATAATAAACATGAAAAGAAAAGAAAAACACCAATATTTGATTGCAGCCACTTGCAATATTTGAAAAAAATATTTCAAATACAGCTAAATGGACAAGAGATACCAATGATGTTCTGCATGTGTGTCAAATGCTCAACATGCTACCAGAAAACAGGTAACATGAGCTGTCTTGCTAATGTGACATAGATACATTGTGCAGCTGATCATGTTTTTCTAGTAACTACTTATGCATCCTTAGACAGAGGAAGTAACGTGAATATTATGTTCAGTGAGAAACCATCGACGTTTAATACTCTTAAAAGGTAACTAAGAATGTTTGGGGTGCACATGTTGCATGAGTGTATTTGTAATAAATACCCAAAAATTGTGTTCATTCTTACATTGAAAGTTGGACCGAAAGCTTTAACAGACATTTCCTATTTATATATAAGGGTATTATTTAAGTGCAATACTAAAGAGCTTCGAGACATATGTTGTTTTTCTTTTTTACTTTTTTTAAATTAAGGTAGTGAATGTGTCTCCTTTACATAAGGAGGCGGTTCATACTTCTTGTACAAAACTTACGGGTGGCCATGCTTGTGTGTAAAATAAATGGCTGAGCGCATGGATAGAACTAAACGGTAGTCTGTCCACGTTACAGAATGGAAGGCAATTTTTTAATTTCCATTTTCTGAAACATACACTGTAGCACATAAAGGTGCTCTGTGTTAGTTTATATATTATAATTATGATATCTGTGAGCATGCTTTCATTTCTTAATTGATAACTGCTTTTATTAAGTCTGGTAATGAAATTTACATAAGGAAGACAAATACCTAGATAGCATAATTGAAACACAATTTCATTTTTAATTATTAAATTATTTTTGGATCAATGCCTTATGTCTTTCGGGTTTCCTTACAAACCAGGTTCTGGCATTTTTAAATGTGTGAAATGTATCCAAATATTAACATAGAAAAAGCCTATTTAGATTGTCTTATAAAACATGTATATTTATCTATTTATGGAAAGCTAAAATTGAAAACAGTTCTGAAAATGAAATGCAAGATGTATAGCATAAAATCATATTTGTTCAGAGTTAGAATAAATGACTTATTTGGCAGGTTGCATTGCTATAAGGAGCAAAGTGCTGAGCCCCTCAAGTGGAAATCATGTATGCTGGAAAACACGCCAGTACCCCAAGCAAAATTTTAATGCAGAACAAGATGAGAGATTTGGAAGTTGAAGGGCAATCAGGGGGCTGTTGCACACTTCTGTGGAAGAGTTAACGAAAAATATGTATTGTCTCAATTATTATGTTCACTTGATGTTGATTGTAAACAGAAAAGAAAGTAAAAAACGGAAAACAGACTAAAGCAAAACAAAAATAATTACTTCGTGCATTAGTTATTTTTTAATATTTACATAATTAACGAAATAGTTTTAAAGAATGAAATTGTATCCAAAATGCCAGATTTATAACATATTGTACATTATTTGGTTACAAGCAACTTTGATAAAACAATTACTTTGGTGAATTGGGTCTTTCTTTTGTGATAATGTGCTTGAATTTCATTTTGTCAGGAGTAAATACAGATTTTCCATTGGTAATTTTAGGTACTGCCAGGATATCTAAAGAAACATACATTTCAGATTGCTAAATCATAAAGTGAATAATGTTGGATTCACTATACGGCACATAATAGAGCACATAGTTAATTACATTCTGGATAGTGCATTAATAGTTACCATTTAAATAGCAATAAATTACCAGGGTGTGAAAGGGGGACAGGAAGAGCTAATTTCCTTAAATGGTGTAGAAAATAGCTTATAATTGTGATCCATACAACTAAGTACCCTGATAGTGAGAGAAAAATCAGCATATTATTTTGTTGCTATTGAAGCAAACTACATTTTTTAATGATTAATTACTTTTAATAAGAATAAATTCACGCACAAACTACAGTTGCATTGTAGAAATTCTTAAATGTCATTTTTGCTACAAATGCACAATTTTAGACTTGCACATAGTGCTATGATTTTCTGTTCTCTAATTTTTTTAAGATGTATTTTACATCGCTATTCCTCAAGAAATCTACAAATGTGTATTTTCATAATATATTTGATTGACCCAATTTGCTAAATTTAATTGCTTTTTTGCATTAAATATTATTTCCAAATATCTGATCCTACCTCTTTGTAATCTTCTGAGCAGCTACTGAATTCAAAGAACCAGTAGAAGAGATTGGCAAATGTTAAAGAGTATAATTCTAAAGGTTGAAGCATTTCTTTAATTTATTATGCTTTAGAATGAATGGCTTGCATTTTGATTTCTTGAAATTTGAACAAGTAAGTTGTAGGGATGTGCAGCTGCCCCATCTCTTTTATTCTTGCTCATCCAGTATAGTTAAAGTTGCCCTTCTGGAACGGTTACCATGGATTTATCTTTGTTAACAGAAACCTCCACTGATTATTATTGTAAGAGTGAGGGGTACTAATGCGCCTCCTGTTCATGTGCTAAACACCAATGAACGCATCATTTGAGCCAATGGAATTTGCAGGAATCACAAATGACAGATATATGTTTACTCCACATGGAGTAGTCAGTGCGTTATCTAAGAAGTATCTATTACCAAAGATCCATGGTAACCGTTAGAACAGGGCGACAATACAAGGGTGTACTGTCCACTAAGTGTCTATTGAGCTATTGAGTTTTGAGCATAGGACAAATTAAGGGAATCACTGTAAGTTAGTCCTCTTTGATTTTTCTGCATGTGAGAGTTTGAGCACATCCCTAATGCTTAAAGTAAATGCTAGGAAAGCATTGCACTTTGCTTGTAAAACTTTCATGGTTTTTCCATGATGCTTTTTATTCATTTTGAGCAACTTCCTGGAAAATGCTATCTTATTGTTGTGTTATGTTGACAATGGGATATAAATTTGTCTTATGTTGAGGATGAATAATAAAGCACTCATTATGTGGAAGTTAAAATGGGAATATATGTGCAGAACAATCATTTAGGTGGTTCAAGCCTTTGTAATGAGTCACGTTATGTTAGTAATTCATTTTTTTAAATAGAAAAGTTCACTTTTTACCTGTTACAAAGGGAAAAAATCATTCCTGGTTGCTATTTTGAAACATGTATATGTGATTGTTCTATGTACCCTAGCCGAAGAATTTTATAAATTTGTTATTCTTTGTCCTTTAATAGATTTAAAGTACCTGCTCATTTATAATGCTCAAAGCAATATTATTAGATTCAGTTCTGCTTAAAAGCACGTCGTTAAGAATTATTTTCTAATGGAGCAGGTATTGAAATACAGTAAGTTCATAATATGTAGCACAACTATTTTGAAAGCATTTGTTTGGGAAAAAATGAAATATTGAATTATAAACTTATTTTTCACCTTAATTGAAATGTCTGCATAGTAGTTCAAATGTTTAGTGCAAAAGCATTTGACTTATACTCAGATTGCTCTGATAAGTAATGTATCGTGAAGGCTTTTAAGATGAAAGAAACGTGTGGTAGCTGTGTAAATTCAGGAATGGTTTGATATTTTGGGAGTAATGTTTTTAAAAAGTTTGAATCTTAGAGAACAAGCATCTTAAGATGCTTTGTAGATTGATATTTTTTCTGTGTGGCTCTTTAATTGAGAAATTCATGGTTCTGTGTCAGTCATGTTCATTATTGTGGATTTCCCTATTGTCATTTCTACTTTTTGCCATCCCTGCTTCCAAGGTTAGGTAAACTAGAATAACAGACATGTATATTGGCAGGTTCTCTGAGTAATTAGACATTTTATTCATTATAGACCTTTGAAGTTAACTGTTCCCATTTGCCACCTAAAGAAGTTCTCACTTCTAAGACTTCTGCCCACCTTAGTGTAAGACACTTTAATACTGCCAATTTAAGATAATTCACTGTTGACACGAAGGTTCATGTTATAGAAACACTAAGTAAATAAAAGTTGGTGACCATGTATAAAAATTGGTGACAGTATTTTTTGAGCTTTTAGGATTTCAGAAACGAATCTCTCCTGTGCCGGGAGTTAACTTAGTTATGCTGGCATTCATTTTCAGTTTTCAGATAAAAATTGATTCAGAAAGGTTTCGCGGAAGATGGTTTAACCAACAGGATTACCAAATTAAGCCGGTGATATTTTGTTCTTGGAGGTAATGAACAAATTCCACAAGGGGGAGCTATGCATTCTTCATATTTAAGTTTGAATTTATAAGTCACTATGTTTACACTCAGTCTTCACTTACTTGTTGTTGTATAATTGAAACGTTTTCAAGATAATTCGATCTCATCCTCAGATGTTTGGTGACTAAATGAACCTCCCTCTTCTTCCACTACTACGGAGCTCCGATCACTCTGCCATGTGGTGTTAGGGGCACTAAGTTTTAATACTTCATTTAATGCCGGGATTTCAAAATTTATAACTTTATCACGGTTTTCGTTTATGAATATTTTTTCCCTAAGATCCAATTCTATGGATATTACATCCCGGAAAATCACATACTGGTTTCTTTTGACGTTAAGGCACTTTTTACAAGCATTCCAGTAGAAAAAATACCTACATTCTTCAAAAAATAGCTAACCCAGACTACACCGGACCCCAGAGAAATAGATGACATTATCAATCTTACAGATTTATGCATAAGGAATAATTACTTCATGTTTAACCAAAAATTCTACAGACAATCAAAAGGATTAGCAATGGGAAGCCCACTTTTGCCTATTTTAGCAGACCTATACATGAGCTATTTTGAAACACACATAGTAAAGACCTTCCCACAGATTTATAAATTTTGGCAGAGATATGTTGATGATGTTTTTGCTATCATTCCGGAAAAACTTAGAGAAGATTCTCTAAAATTACTAAATCTGCAAGATAATCACATCCAATTTACTATGGAAGTAGAAAGAGACAACACCCTACCCTTTTTGGACCTCAAGATAACTAGAAATCGTCATGGTGTAGATTTTGGAATTTACAGGAAGCCCATACACATAGATAATTACATAAAGAAAAATGAATACAACCCAGTTTCACATCAACTAGCTGCCTTTAGAAGTCTAATTCACCGGCTATACAACATCCCACTGAGTAAGGATGAATTTTTGAAAGAACAACAACACATAAAAGACATGGCGGTATTAAATAGATTCAACCCAGCCATCATAAGGAACATGATGAAGAGGAAAGACAAACTGAAGATAAGATCAAAAAATACCACTCTCACACCACTTAATAACACAAATTGACAATATAGAAAATTCACCTACCATCCATGGGCTTTTAGAAAATTTGAACAAATCTTCAAAGGACTAAACTTAAAACTAGCACCCCAAAACAAATTCTGTCTGAGGAACCTGCTAAATAAACCACTGAAGAATACAATCCCCAACAATTTGAAATCAGGAATTTATCAGATTAATTGTGAAACCTGTGAAAAAAGCTACATAGGAAAAACCATGAGAAACTTGTTAACCAGGCAAAAAGAACACCAGAGGAACATTAAGTTGAAACAAACAGAAAAATCTGCAGTTTCACACCATTTTTGGACAGAAAACCACAACATTGGCCACAACATTAAACTGCTAAGATCTTTAAGTACACCCATAGAATTGGATATTTAGGAAAAATATTCATAAACAAAAACCGTGATAAAGTTATAAATTTTGAAATCCCGGCATTAAATGAAGTATTAAAACTTAGTGCCCCTAACACCAGATGGCAGAGTGATCGGAGCTCCGTAGTAGTGGAAGAAGAGGGAGGTTCATTTAGTCACCAAACAGCTGAGGATGAGATCGAATGATCTTGAAAATGTTTCAATTATACAATAACAAGTAAGTGAAGACTGAGTGTAAACATAGTGACTCATAAATTCTAACTTAAGTATGAAGAACACTTCTCTGTTAATAATGCTTCTGCTTTTAATATTTATATATGTCTTGTTCCATTCATGACTTTGCATACCTGGCCACCTTGTGTTTTTCATATTTTTCTAATGCATTATATCACTCCATCCCATATAGAATAAGTTACTTAACTATTGTGATAGTTCCTACAAACAATTTACACAGAGCCCCTACCCCACCCTAAAATAATTGCATTCCTGCCACTGTTTTGGTGATATTGTTTTAGTTAATTCATTCTTGCATATTAGTGGAGAATGGGGAATGTGTGATGAATGTTGCAAATTTGTACCACTGGATGAGTACAAAGTTTTAAAAACATTCCCGGCACACACCATGTTTCTGATTGGTATTGAACACATTTCATCCAGGGTGACTTTTATCAGTGGTGTTGGTATGGGAGGGATCCTAAGTTCCAGCAACAATGTAATGAGTTTTTTGTGTGCAATCTGAGGGTGAATACACCCAGATTGCTGTTAATCTGTGATGAAAATTTTATCAGTGCTCAAAGAATAATGTGCTTGGCCATTGAATGAAACCAAGCATTATGCTGGGTTGCAGTTACAGTGTCTAAGCGACAGAGCATCAGGGTCATTTAAAAAGTGCAGGCTGTGTAGATAAAGTTCATTAAGCATCATTGAATGGAATGTATGGCCCTCCAGATATTTGGACCAAACCATTTTCTTAACTACTTTTCCGTGCCAACAAATAAAAATAGAGATATATTAAAACAGCAGTTGAAAACAAGGTGGTGTAACAGGTACATTAATTTATTTGATACGAAAATGTGAATGTAGTGGTATGGATATTTGTGGCAACTAACTCCTTGTTGGTAAGGAAAACTTAAATTATCACCATTATCAATATTTTCACTTCCCATAGCCACTGCCAAAGAGGGTTTGTGTGAATATTATTAGAGTGAGTTTTGTGAGCGAATGTGAAGAATAAATGGTGTGTGAAGGTTACGAGAAGCATATATGAATTGTAGTGATAAAGGAAAGTTAGGTTCTTTCATAAGTTGATGCAACAGGGGAATACCTCCTTTTGTATATTGGGGAGAAGACAGTTGGTCTTCTATACTTATGGGGATCTGGGGGCAGATAATCCTGTATACCTGTGACAATCACATTCGAACGTTGTTCTGTGAAAGTTTCATGCAATTTACAAATTTTTGTATTTCCTCTTAATTATTTTGTTTGTTGTCCTTTTTAATTTATTTATGATCAACATTTTTATATTTTAAAGTTATTTTAGAATTCCTCTAGAACATACATTAAGTAACTAAATGTTTGATTTTGGCCAGAAAATAAATATCTGTGACTGCAAATCAGTAAGCAAATAAGTTCACCACATCAGCTTTTGTGTTAACAAGAGGGATGGCAAAAGTGGTAAATAAATACAATGAATATATATTATAAAGCTAAAGAAATTAACTCCTATTTATCAAAGGTAATTGCATTTACAACAGATACAATAATTGTCTCCTTGTTTATTTGTAGTAGTTCTCTATTGTAAGTTCTGAGTAATGACAAGAAAATAAAGCAAAATAAAGTGTTAATAGTACTTCTTATTTAACTAAGTGATTTAAACATATTTCTTTCCAAAAGATGCTCCTCATACTGTTTAGAACTGCAGCAACCAACCAGTGTACTATGGCATATTTCTGCTTTGTGCTGCTCACCCCATGTAGGGTTTACTGCAGATGGATTATTTTTAAGTATTCGGATGTTTAGGGTGTCTCATTTTAGAATGGAATAGATAGGAAGGAGCACGTTGCTCTTCAACTACTGTGTTAGAAGAGATACCCCATTTACACCCTTGTGTGTGAGTGTGGTTTTTCAAAACCTTAAATTAAACTGGTTATAGGGTAGAATTTAGAAATCAATCAGCTTTTGGATTGCATACGAAAATGTACCTCAGCTTGAAATTTCCCCTGAAGTGGCACATTTTGGGATTATAATTGCCAAGAGACCTAATCAGGTCACTTGATGTAATGGCACACTAGCGTAGAAGTTTGCTTCCTGTTTATTTCACCCATGTATGGAAAAGGTGGGAGCTTGTGAAGTAGCTTCCGAGAAAATGAGCAACCAACCAGGCACATATTCAGAATATATCGAGATTCAACTGTATTGGAACACCACAGTGAAGCGAAAAATTATTAAATTTTAGATGGCACCAAAAAACAATTACAACATTAAAAACCTACTTCACAGTAATAATACTGATAAGATAAAACCAGAGGAAAAGTCAGGCATTTACAAAATTAAGTGTAAAGACTGTGAAAAAATTTACATAGGAAGGACAAAAAGGAACATAGGCACTAGAAAGAAAGAACACTTCAGGCACTTAAGATACAAAAATATTGATAAGTCCGCAATAGCAGCTCATTTCTGGTCTGAAAATCATGAAATTGAAGATAGCACAAAATTACTAAAATACGTACAAAAACATAGTGAACTCGTCATATGGGAGAGGATATACATAGAAAAACATAAAAACCAACTAATGAACTTTGAAATCCCGCTAGAAGAGAATCCCACATTTCAGTTCATCACTAAATCAACAGATGGCAGCAACAACCCCAGAATTACCCACACCGCTGGATCTAGCGTCAGTCGCACAAGAGCCGTAGATGCAAGCGAAGATTTGCGAAACATGTCCTCAAAATAGGTACGAAAGTGAAGCAGATGTGTAAAAAAACGCGACTCATCTAAAATTTAATAATACATATTCAGAAGTCAATTTCTGGGGGCTCCAAAAATCTACGTTGAATTATTTGCTTTTAATAATTAATCAGGGATGTATTTTCATCATCTTAGTAAAACTAAAAACAGATGTAATATATTACATTCACATTACTTTCTCCACCCAATCTTCTACAAACTGTTCTCAGAGAAGCTTGTTTTTGTCTTGTTTCTTTGGATAAAGTCTATAGAAAAACCTTTAATTGCACACTTTTGTTCTTATACCTGGGATTAAGTGATATAAGCAGCAATCAGATATTTAAAAACGAACCACTAATTGATGCATTTAAAGTATTAGTTCTCCTTGAATGAAAAAGGGAATAGGATCGTAGAAGTTAAAAATTACATACCTTTAAGTAAGTATGTGAGAATTTTAATCACTAACAAATAATATATCGGAATTAGTTAACTTTGCAATACATTGTTATAATTGACATTATTTGTGTATTTTAACGAGTTACTTGTGCAGTAACTTTTCGTTTATCTGTTAAGTTTAGAATAGTTATACAGACTTCACTTCCAGTAAAGCAAACTTCAGGGTTTATCCTCAGAAAATTCACAATAGGCATTCATAAGTTATGCAGCTATCTTAAATATGTAGTGTTTAAATTGAAATTATTAAAGCCACTTTTGGACGATTTTATTGAAAGTCTTCGTTTTGCATCCTTGAAAGATAACGAAATTAAATCCTACATTTTATATTCCTCCAGTATTTGGGTTCTGGAGCGCGCGTGCAGACATTTATTTTTAAGTTTTATTCCCCCTGTTTTAGTGTCCTCAAAACTCGCATTCCTGATGACATCTCTATATCAACTTTTTAAATGAAATGTAAAACGTTTGTGCTTACTAAGCACGTGGTAGAGGCAATAAACATTGATCCCGTACTCCCGTACACTGACACGAGTCTCTCTGGTTCTCACAATTTCGCAACTCATATAAAGCACGATTGCTCCATTGCGTATCGTCATCAGGCAAACTGTTTGGTTATAAATGAATTCAACTGGAGCCCGCCTCCATAGTTTGGTGGTAGCGTGTCGGACTCCCAGTGAAGAGATCTTGGCCAACCTTGGCGCCTAAGGGGAAGGGGGTTTACCTCTACCCACTGTCTGCAAATATAAGACGCAACGTTCCATTATGTAGAGAGCGAGAAAAAGGGAAATGCTTTCATGAGGAGGTGGGGTGAAGTGAAAAAAATCCACCTTTGCTCATATGAGCGCAAGTTGGGCACCGCAGAAGCGATTTCCAATCAGATCAAGATAGTTTTCTCAATAGGACTTTTTACAAGATATTCCCTTATCTTAATAAGACGATTGTTGGGTAAATCTTATGTTCTGGTCGCTCTAGACTGATGTGATGGTATCACCCGTTTCATTTACTGCCCAATATGATTATCCAGTTAAAGGACGTTAAAGTATTCAAAATAAATAAATAAAATACTAGGTTTCTTATGAAATTATGCAACGAGCAATTTTGAGACTGTTAAATGTGCATAACAATTGTTATATAGGATGAGATGTTTCGAAAATAGCCAATACGAGGGAAGTAGAAATTGCGGGAGTTGCGTATTTTATGAGCTCCACGTTCTGTTTTAACCTGATGTGCTTGTATATGATAACCTGGTTTCTTAGTTAAATAATCATGGAAATTAAAGAGGTGTTTATCGCCTTTTCCCCAAACATTCAAAATTTTCGTGTCTCAAACATGCAGTATTTTAATCGTAATCAATAGACATGTTTCTGAGAACAGAAAATTGACGAAAGTTCTTCCATCCAAAAGAAGATATTCACTCACTTTAGTCAATGACCCTTTTTCTATTTTTTTATTTTATTTTATTGGCCTTCGGTAAAATCCCATATGGCCATCGTAGGGAAAAATAAGAAAAATAATGTAAGGGAAATTAAGAGGATGGGAGGAGACTAGATCTGTAGATCACTTTCTTTAAGAAATTGCAGAAGAGCTTGGTATACATGTTTGTGGCATAACAGCTAGCGGGAAAAGGAACAGACTGCTGAAGTAGGCGGCGGAGGAAGGAAGAACGGTGAGCTCGGTAGCGAGAGCAACTGAACAGGAGATGATTGAGGTCAGCGGTTACAACTAGGTCATCAGGACATACAGGGGAATCGAGACGTAGTCGGTGTAGATGCGCAGGGTAACATCCATGTCCAAGTCGCATTCTAATGATGTAGGTGAGATGTCGACGTGCAATTCTGAAGCTGGAGAACCAAGAGGTCGTGGATAGATGCGTCTGAACGGCGGTGTAGTGTTTGCCTTTGATGGACTGCGAACGAATCCAGGCTTCATTAAAGCGACAATAGGCGTCACGTTGAAGGACCGGGAAGAAATCCGTGTAGGGCAGTTGGAGGCCTTGAAAGGTGCCTTGGGTTACTCCCTATTTCGCCAGGCGATCGGCGACTTCATTGTAGCGAATTCCGACATGCCCTCTGATCCAAAGGAAGTGAATAATGACCCTTGGTTCAGTTTAAATAACTCATTTCTGAAGACATTCCTGAGGGCAGGCAAGAGGTGCACAGTCGGGAACAAAAGAAAGAGTCACCATTTCAAATTTATTTGATCATTTAGTCATTTTTTGCTAATATTTTTCTCAGAAATATTTCTTTCTTTTATAAAATTACTTATTAAGATTTTAGTTAATTGATGGAAATTAATCATTTCTTGACACTAGCCGTACATAGGCTAAGGTTTATCATAGAGTCAACATGAAAAATTTAATGCCACAGCCGGGATTTGAACCACGGATCTCCTAATTTCCGTCCAGTCGCTCTTACCCATTGAGCTACCATGGCCAACTTGCTGTCATGACATTCAATTCTTCATTTGACTCGTATATTTCCCCGGTAAACCACTAGAGGCTCTCGCATTCCATTGTAAGTACTTACAATTGTAAGTTGCCACAAACGGTGTATCTCGGATGCGAAAGCCTCTAGTGTTTTACCGGGGAAATATACGAGTCAAATGGAGTAACAGCGAGTGGACGAAAACCAGGAGATGCGTGGTTCAAATCCCGGCCGTGGCATTGAATTTTTCATGTTGACTCTATCGACTTATTAAGAGTTTTCATTGCACTAGGCGGCCTTGTTTTGTACAGTGAATAGAGATGTTAAGAAGAGAAACTTAAATAAACTTTTTCAATTCATTTTAAACTTAGTTTTATTTCAACTATTTATTTATTAAAGGTTCGGAATGACAATTCATTTGGGGGGGGGGTCCGGACTCCCTGGACCCCCCTCCTTAAATACGTCCCTAACTGCCTGTTATAATTAAAGTAGACATCTGCAGCCATGTCCCAAATCTTATAGGCATAAAACATGGATTGTGACAACAGCCTGTAAAAGGTACAACTTATGGCAAGCAGGTAACTTGGGCCTAAAGTTTGATCCATACCTAAAACCCAGATAGATAAAATTTCTCCTTTTGATCCTTTGTCTTCTGAATGCAAATGTGAGGCAGTTTACAGAGGTATGGCACTTAGAGTATAGTGTGATTCTTGTATTATCTTTTTGGTGTCCTAGCCAAATAGAACTGAAGGTATTTACCACTTGTGAGCCCTGTGTTCTCTAGTCGGTAGGCTAAAGACCAGTTACATTGCTTCTAAAGGTCACTAGAATGTTTAACATTCTTCTGTGAACAAAGTAAGTTCTGGAAACTAAGAGGTGGCAGAATTCATATATAAAATATGTCTAACCGTAAAACTAGCATTCATGCAATGACAAAACCATCTTTACTGTTATGTAAAAGAATTAATAGTTAATATATTTTTGTCAAGCAAAATCAACATTTGTGGGAAAGCATAGCGTCTGCTGCTTGCGTGTAGCAAACACTTGCTTTCATCAGTTAATGCTTAATCAGCAACCATTGGCTACTTATTTTTAATATACTTAATTTTGTATTTGATTTTGGTAAAGTTAAAAAGTTATTTTTTTAGTGTGTAGGGTCTCTAAGAATAAAGCATGTCTCAAAACATTTATTTCTGTAATACGTTTGTAATATATACAGCTGACATAACGAAACTTCTGATTATTATTTAATAAAATCATTAATGCAAATGCTAATTCACAATTTGCACATGGGTTAACATGTATGTCTACTTATTGCAGTGAATTACAACTGACATTTTCATATTTTCCAAAGAAAATGACTTTCCAGTAGCAGCAACTTGAAGTAAAAACAGCTGTTCCACATCTACTGAAACCATAGATGAATACTCATTTGTAAAATGTATTTTACACCGTATCTGGGTGTTTAAAACCACTGTTCTCATCTGCAATCATGTCAATCTTGAACAGCTTATGGTATTCCACTATTTTTCTGTGAAATGTTTTGCAGTTTTACTTACATCATGATCAATAACATTAAGCTTATTTGATAACCCCATTCATCACAGTTCTCCAGACACTTTTAAAGCTTAAATTTCAAAGGAGGAATCCCTCGTGATAGGGCTTGGCTGTGTATATTTTAATTGCAGCAAGACTATGAAAAGTCTGTATCATGTGCTTTAATGACATCAGGATTCACAGAATTTTCACAATCTTCCAGTTGTTATCCATGTGTTAGGATTGATATAGGAATAAGAAAAATACCAGAATAAAGATTTTGAAATAATGCCTGTGTCTATAGAGTAGGTGTTACTGTCCAATGCAAAGTAAGTCCCTGAGAGAAATGTGACACCCTTACCCAGTGGGCCTGCCTTGGTAGTGTGGTGGTAGAGTGCCTCACGTTCAAGAGGTCCCGAGTTCGAATGTCGGTCAGGATGAGTTACCTGGATAAGGGTTTTCCCGGGGTTTTCCCTTATCATGAAAGACGAATTTCGGGTAACTCTAAGCTCTGGGGACCCTGTGCTCATTTGAGCATCATTTCACGCATTCCATTCATCGTCCGATATGACTTAACGTTGGAGGACGTACATTACAAAAAATACTCAGTGGGACAAGGACAGCAAATGTGTGTGATAGAGAATGCATGCTACAGAAGCAGAACCATAAAAAAATTCACCCTATTCACTCTGTGCACTAAAACAGAAGATCTATTCAGAAAAGTAGAAGACGTCAGAATGTTTTTGAATGGTCTGTAATGGAATTGACATAAACCTGTTGAGGGAGGGTGAAGGAACCTTCTTCAACCCTCTCTGCATCTCATTCTCCAGGGACTTTATTTGCTGTGGTAAATTATACCTAGTGTGTCTCTGCCTCGGGTTCAAGATGTCCTGAGTTCGAATCTTGAGCGGAGTGAGTTATCTGGCTGTTTTTTTCAGGTTTTTTTTCAGTTACCCTGAAAGATGAATGTCGCGTAACTCTAAGTTCTATGGACCCTGGGCTCATTTCAGCATTTTATCAAATTTATTCATTGTCTGATGTGACCACGTTGGAAGACCTTAATTTAAAAAGAATAGATGTCTTGACTACAAGCATATCAATCAGGGCCATATTCCTAACAAAAAAGTGGGGGGATGAATACCTAAAAATTTTCCAGATGCTGGAGAACCCATCAGAATTCTGCACTTGTAGATTCGCCTTCCTACTTTGGTTGTCCTCAGCAAGCGTAAGTCTTTTTATCCATTCTGTTATGTAATCCTTTGTGTTCCACATATGTACTGGAGGTCCGTTAATAGTCATAAACTTTATTTGAATGTATATTTTTTGTATTTTTGCAGTATTTTGAATGTTAAATTAAGAAAGGCAATGAATTAAAAAAGTTTAAATATTAGTAAGGGGACTCGGTCCCCCTCTGAAAAATAGTGGGGGGACGGCATACATCCGCATTCATCCTCCACTAAGGCCCTGCTATCAACGGCAGTAGATTGGGAACGTACCCTTCCTGCAATCCTGTGGCATTGCATACGTAAGATACGTGACCCGTATAAAGTTTATGTAATTGATTAAAAATCAGTTTCCTTATTTACCGCAAAGTCAGCTGCATACTCTGTGTCACCTTCTACGACTATTAATACATCCACGGCATTGTCAAAAACTTCACTTATAAAAGAATAGTTCGCAACATGAAGCACACTTAGAAGATATGGTCCAATGGCGTGTTCTGCATCCAGTGCTCCTACATTCATCACAAATCGCCTAACAACGTCCATTGTATCGTCCATTGTATCATCCATAGAAACCCATGTTATTTAGATTCATTCCTGTACCATAGGTGCACTTACTATAATTTTGTACACATTACTTAATAAAATGCAGAATTGGTTTGTCACTGTACTTTTTTAAAAACGAACACAACTGTGTATCCTGCAGTTTATGGAACGGAATATCTGCAGATATTTCTTTGGCGTAGTGATGCCATGCTGCGATAATTTGACTCACACCTAATGTTAACCGTCGACTACTGGACGTACCTAAACAAATTCAACGGTTTTTCTAAATTTTACGTCCTCCACCGTTAAGTCATATCGGACGGTGAATGAAATGGGTGAAATGATGCTCAAATATGTCCAGGGTCCATGGAGTTTAGAGCTAGCCGTCATTCGTCTTTCAGGATAAGGGAAAACCCCGGGAAAAACCTTATCCAGGTAACTCACCCTGTCCGAGATTCGAACTCGGGACCGCTTGAACGTGAGGTAGACATGCTACCATCTACGTTACCGAGGCGGGCACAACGTCTTCAAGATGTCGCAGGTTCCATGGTGCTCATTTGAGTATATTCACCTAACTGCAATATGTTCATAAAACCACGGAATGCACACATCAATGCTTGAAAGCAGACCAAGCCGGTTGTTTCAGCTAATCATACTGCGTTATTACTGGCAGAAAGCGCACACAAAGGAGGCTTTTCGGTTCGTGAAGCAGCCACTTTGCATTAGGGGTGGAGAGGGGGGAGAGCAGCGGTCAGAAACGAAGTTCTGTTCGGAAAGCATCGGAAGCAATCGCTGACGCTGCGTTCACGACATACGCTTGGCAGAGGTAGTCAGACAAAAGTTAAGTGATTGGAATCCCAGCTATGGTGTTGAAGTTTTCAGTCTGACTCTACCTTTCCATACTTTGGCCTACATACGGCTTGTGAAAGAGCAATTAATTTTTGCAGTATACGCTTTGATACCACTCTGGCTTCATTTCAAAGCTGTGCGATAGATAGGGAGCTGCCTTGCGTCGTGTGGGGCCGCGCCGTGGCTGAGTGGCTAGACCGCTTGGCTCTTACCCGGCTTTCACCGGGTTCAATTCCAAGCGACCGCAAAGTTAGATTTGTGGTGGATAACACGGCGCTGGAGTGGCTTTTCTCCTTGATCACCGGTTTCCCCCACCATCTCATTCCACCGTGCTCCATCCTCGTCTCACGTATCGCGTCACCGCCTGCGGCGCCGTAAAAGCGGGCGTAAAACACTGTACATTCATTCTGTTTGCGTCGTGGCCGTTTGTATGGTAGACGAGCGGTAAAAGGATGTATCATAAGTGGACCAACATGAGTTCGAATCCTTGATGGGCCTGTTTCTTTTAATTATTGTTACTTTAATATGCCTTATGTTATTCTTGCAGAAGATCAGTATTATTTTAAACCCATTCATTTATAAAAGGCAAATAACGTTCTTATCAATTTCAAAATAAATGCAATGTTATTAGAAAATTATGAGGGTGGGTCAAAAAGTAATTCCACCTATTTTTTCCTTATATAAGTAAGTTATGTGAAAACTTTGAATTTGGCGCAATTCCTCAAACCATCTTCTCCAATCCCCTGGAATAGTAAATTTCTAAGTCAACAGGTGGTGGCAGCACTGCATCCTCTTGCAAAATGGCTGACATCGACATTCGTATTAGACGGCGGTCGTGATGGAATTTTTTACTGTGGAAGGTGAAACCCCAATTCGCATTCACGAAAGGCTAAAAAATGTGTATGGTGATGCAACGGTGGAGGTCAGCACTGTTAGACGATGGGTTCGTCGCTGTAACGAAGCTGATGAGCAAACAACATTGGCAGATGAAAAGCGAAGCGGCAGGCCGGTGACTGCAGTGACTCCATGCAACATTCAGCGAGTCGTTGACATCATTCGTGGTGATCGCCGGGTAACAACAGGTGAATTTTGTTCACGTTGGGTACCAAGAATGTTAACCGCCCAAAACAAAGAAACAATGTAAACAATAGCCTCCGAACACTTGCAGCGCTTCAATTTGGAGGGAGACGAGCTTCTGGAAAAAATTGTTGCTGGAGACGAAACGTGGGTTCATTTTTTTGAACCTGAATCAAAGAGGCAGTCAGTGGAATGGCATCACACAACGTCACCGAAGAAAAAAAAATTCAAAACTCAGCGGTCGGCAGGGAAAGTTATGTCGACAATGTTTTGGGATGCAAAGGGTATGCTTATGATTGATTTTTTGGAGCAGGGGTGCTCAATAAATTCTTTCCAATACGGCAGCACTCTCAAAGAGCTGAAAACACGTCTTCGCCGAGTTCGCCCACCGAAAACTATGGCGGATGTTCTTCTTTTGCATGACAATGCAAGACCACTCACCAGCCGTTACACCACTGCAGAAATTGAGAAATTGGGATGGCAAGTCTTACCTCACCCCCTCCCATACAGTCCTGACCTGGCACCATCAGACTTCCATCTGTTCGGACCACTAAAGGAAGGTCATCGTGGGATTCATTTTATAGATGAGGAGGCTGTGAAAACGTCCGTGCGTCAATGGCTTAGGAAGCAAGACTGTGTGATTTACCACACTGGAATACATACCCTATTTAAAAGGTGGACCGAAACTGTGAGAAAGGACGGAGATTATATTGAATAGTGACAAATTAATCGTCAATGTTGTATTTTTCAAGCTATTTAAATTGGAATCAACTTTTTGGGCAATTAAAAGAAAAAAATGGAGGCATTTTTTTACCCACTCTCGTCCTTTAATATTGGTTGTGTAAACACTTGGTCTCATTCATCTGTTACGAATGGCGCTGACTTATAACGTAAAGTACCTAGTGAACATTTCACTAGGCATTTGATCTCATCCATGCTCTGCAGAATGAGGGCAGTAATAGCATAGGGTTTACCCACACAATACTAATTTAATTTCTATTTTTATTTGAATTTGCTTATAGGAATAAAACATTTATTTCACTTTAAAAGCAGAGTTTCAGTTTTTATATGTGAGTATAAATGCCATAAAATCAAGTAATCCTTAGATATTGGAAGTTATATTACCGCAATACAAATTCCTGCAATAAAAAAAATCAAAATTATATCCGGGATTCCAACCTTTGTAGATCTAGCTCCTACATATTTGTCTATAACCGCTCGGTTATCAGTGCACGTTTAGTAACTGTGACTCAGCTATGAGACACTTTTTCGCACACTAATGTGAGCGAAAAAAGGAAGGATTCTCTGTGGATATACACGAAATATGAAAAAATACACAATGTGTGAACATCATTATTATTATGTTTTTATTTTATTACTAGAGGATTCATGAGGACGAAGCTAATAGAGACGCGTCCCGTAACACTATTGTAACCCACCGAGGACAGGATGTGAAACTTGGAAAAATGTACGCTTCCAGAGTTTTGCTTTTTTTTGGGGGGGGGGTCACATGGGAGATTATCCAGGGAGGGACTGAATGCCTCGTCTTGGTTTAGGAAGAAGACGTGTCCATTGTCAAAATGGATGCAGCTTGCAGTAGCGCAGAGGAGCACTTTCCGATATACTTCTGAAAGAAGGCAATAATTCCCAGTGTAGTTCGAACAGCTTCGAGGTCTGTAAACGATGCAGGTCTTCTTGCACGAATGGTGGTTAAAACACGCAACATCGGACAATCAAAATTGTTCATGTTCGGACTGGGTGGCTCATTTGGTAAAGGATGGTCAGCTTATAAGATAGCGATTTCATACCCGACCCAGACCGATTGTTAAGTGTGATTAAATGATATATTTATTTGTACAGTTTCCATTACATTTTCACTACAAGGACTTTGATATCTAACAAGCACTATTATACATCCTGCACAAATACATGAAATTGCTGACCTAACATTTACTAGCTGACTCAGGTCCCCTGGCCATAAGCCTTTGGTTTTCCTGAGCAGCTTATTGTCATTTCTTCCTGACCGTCGCTTCTTTTACCCTAATCCACTTTTCTCTTAACCTATATAAGAATTCTCCTATACATCTATTTTTCTTTTCACTCATCCCCGTTAACATGCGTAATGCCACTACGTCGTTGCTCACGCTGTCCCACTTCTTATCCCATATTTTTTTCCTGTAATTTGTTAACTCCTTACATTCTATCAGGTAATGAACAGCGCTCTCTTCATATCCACAAAATTCATATATCCCTACCTCATTACTTCTCAACCCTTTTAGATATATTATTCCTACTCTCATCCATGCTATGCCTTCTCTTTCAGTTTTGCCACATTGATCTATATATTTTTCCCTACCCCATTCTGTCTTTAATTGCTTATAAAATTTCAAAGATTTCTTTTCTTCTATACTTCTCCAAATCTCCTGCCTATCTGTGTCTTGTACCCTGGTTCTCACTTCCTTCCAAAAACCGCTATGATTTGACTCCTCTGCTCTCCATAAATCTCCCATGCCAATCTTCGATACCATTCTTTCCAATTCCAACCACCAACTATTTGTATTCTTAATGATATTCTGTTGCTTCATGCGCAGATTCAATTATTCCCCCTTCTGCTCTATAACACACTTATACCTGAATTTCGGTATTCTTTCTATTATTACTCCCCTCCGTTTTGTATTACCCAACTCTAATAATGGCACTTCTCTTGGTGCCGATTTTGACAGCTCTAGTAGTTCTTTACAAAACAATCCATACATCTGGTCTAATTGTGTTCCTATCTCTAATGTGCCCCATACCTCCACTGCGTACATTGTTCTGGCTTCAACGACCGCTTCATACATTCTTTCTAACCATCTAACTGACATCTCCAGTTTATGTTTACATATTCTTAACCCTGACATTGCCGCCCTGCCATTGGAAGTGTACTTGAAAGTTCCAACCCATGTCAATAAATTTCTTGCCATGTAAAAGAACTACGGGACGAAATTCTGGCACACCAGCGGCACTGGAGTGAGCGTGGTAGTTGACAACGTCCTTAATAAGAAAAATATTTATCGGAAATTAATTATCCTTTCACACTGCTTATGTGTAGGACAAGGTGTGGAAAAGGAAAGTTAGACTGAACAATTCAATGCCGTAGCCAACATCTGAAGCACGGATCCCCGTTTCCGTCCCCTTGTTCTAATCACTGACCTACCATGGCAACATGCCAGATTGCCATTCAATTCTCTACCTTTCCAAATTATTTTTTATTACTGCGGCACGAGGTAACGGTACACCGTGATATGATTCTGGCAATAGAGAACATCGTTTAAAAAATCGCATAATAAAATCAAATTCTTGTATTAAGTGACATTTTCTTCCATGTGCAAGGGCAAAGTGATTGACTATAGTCCCATTGTAAATATATTTATTAGTGGGAGTTCAATTTCCATTATTTCCTTCACTGGAGATATTAGGTTGTGTCATAAGAAATGTCGGTTTTTTTTTTATTTTGGTATTTTGGGAAATTTATTGGGTTGAGATGGCACTGAGGGGACCCTCACACTTAAGGACACATCATTTCTATTTGTTTTACGTTTTGCGAAGACATGCTAATACTTTTGTTATACTTACATATAAACTTATCTCGAGTTTATATAAAAGGGGCACAAGCAGCAGATAGAATAAACATTTTACAATCAAATGGACCGAGTGTATAAATACTGTCGAACTAAATCATGTAAATTGTAATATTAAAATAACGAGGATTTAAAAGTTTGTTGATCTGTTAAAGGTACTACCATACTTGTGACGAAATAGTAACCACCAGCAAGTAGTCTGTTCGAACATTATTGAATTACAACTGTAGCAGTGTGAAAAAATAGAAAATAAAAAACTTGTCAGGGTTCTTGTGAACAAAAGCACTTAGTAAGTGAATTGCACAATCTTACTAACTCTACTGTTTCCAAGAGTGAGAAAATAAAATTAAAAAATGTATCTTACCTTATAAATGTTATTCTTCCGTAGTCTAAGGGTAATATGTCAAGCTCTGGTTCTATTGGACGTGTGTCCCAATGCGACGCAGGGTGGTGGAGTTTTTCGGGAGTAAAAGTGCACATCAAGGTTTCCTTCGAAAGGTACGTAAAGCAGGTGGTCTCTGTCGTAGACTTATGTAAGAGAACACTAAGTCTGATGAAGAGGCATTTGAACAAAGCGAAGTGATTTTGACGGTCAATATAGAACGAGACGCTGAGAACCAGAACAAGTTTTAAAACAATGCGACTTACGTGAGATTTATATGGAGCGAAGCACAGAAGGCTACAGGCCACAGAGACGCAAGGGGGTCTGCAGTTCGAAGACCAGTATTTACAGTGTAAACTGCCTAGAGAGGTCAATGAGCAACCCGGTCTTGTGTCCATGGGATGTTACTGCACAGCAAGCCAACGTGTCATCTGTCCGGCACCACCATACGCCACATAACCTGGAGGTACACCTGAAAGAAAAGAGAGAAGCGGAATAAAACAAAAATATGAGGAGTAATCCCGGAAATCGGCTACCACACAGGGAAAACCACCAAAAACATAAAGTTAAATTAGGCGTTCGACGGGAAGAGATCCTTGTACCTCCAGGATTACAGCTTCCCACTTTGCCACGCAGACATAGGATAGGTATTCATTACCTTCTCCCACCACTCTTCTGTTTATTTGGCTACAAACAATACAACTGCAGGTCAACAAACTGAATGTCCATGATTATTAGTTAAAACAAATTAACTAATACCAATAGAGTACTCATTGTCATTATAAACATACATTCATTCTTACTGCAAAATATGATATGCTGCACTCACATGAGTTTCTGAACTCTTGCAGAACTATTAATACAAATGCTTATTCATCTATACGCACCAAGTTAATCGAGATAAACGTTATTTTAATTGCTAATTTATTTGTAGGTAGAAAGGCAAAATGGGAATGCAGTAAAGCTTTAAGGGATAGCTCTTTAAAAGGAGCTTATCGCTATTAAATATCTATGAAATTCCCTTGCCTTGTCCTGCCAAAGTGAAGGAATAATCAATAACAACTACCCAATTGAGAACAGAAGAATATCTCGGAAATGGTTAACTCAATAGAGAAATGCCAAACATTGTGTGCTTTAATGAGATCTACATTTGTTGTGCAGTAAGATTTTTTCTATCTTTTCAGGTTCACGAATGTTTGTGTATTTAACCCCCCCTTCTCTCTCTCTCTCTCTCTCTCTCTCTCTCTCTCTCTCTCTCTCTCTCTCTCTCTCTCTCTCTCTCTCTCTCTCTCTCTCTCTCTCTCTTCAGACCCCGCTTGCTTTTGTGGTGGGCAGAGTAATCAGTGTATTGCGATACTATATAAAGTGGTAAGCACTTCATACGGAACAAGGAAAGGTTGGAAAAAATGTAGCGCTTGCCCCAAGATTCTGTTATGTGCTTACTACATGCTTATTGCAAATTAATTTTTGCACTATATGTATTTATATCAATCTGAATGTTAGTAATTAGGATATTAGTTGAAATAATAATGAATGTAATTAATTGAAGACAAATGTTAGACTTTAGAAAGTGCATAACCTATATGTTTTGCTATGTAGAAATTACTTGGAACGTCAACTTACGATGTATAGCAACAATAACGATAAGTCTGGAATATTAGTTACATAGTGCAAAGATGCAATTTTACGACGTTTCTTAAAACAAATGCGACAATCGTCATTTGGACGATTTTTGTTACGAAAAATACGGTTTTTTGATAATCTCATGCTATTTCTCCTTTAAGCAATGTTGAACCAATTGTCAGCTTAAACATCCAGAACCCATAATCGAAGATAACATTGAATAAGGAACTATACTTTCAGCGTGACAATTAGTTTTACTGTATACCTCACTTCGTGCTCATGCTTTCTTCAGCTCCTCTTATTCCGAATATCGTCTGATAAAAGGCGTAACAACAAAGGCATGTCAACATCTACGGAAAAAAATTTCTGCATTCTGTTTTAAGTGTTATAAATTAGTTAGTTAGTTAGTTACTAACACTCCCCACATGGCAACCTTGGCCTTCGGGGTAACCTCACCCCACCAAGTGATGACCGGACCCATTTCTCAGGTGGAGGCACCCAGAGGGCGGTGTCCATTACCTCCGATGATAGGGTGATAGTGAAGAGGGCGGTGAGGTGAGAGGACCTACAGTTTTTACCGTGGACTCCGAACCACGTTGGGCATAGGGGATACTTCACGGGTGCTAGACAGGGGTGAAGGCGTGGATAGGGCCGACTTAAAATCGCCAACCCCAGAGCCGGGAATCGAACTCGGGACCCTTAGAACGGGAGCCGCGAACGAAACCACCGCGCTACCCCGGCGCCCTAGTGTTATAAATTATATATATAACATTGTTATATATAAAATTGTTAACTTAATGTATATGTGTGAAAGGGCAGTTTAGATTTTTTTTATATTGTTTAGAGATAAGTTCATTTATGGGCATTATAGGTGTATTAATGCAAATTGAGTAATGAATTTCTTTGGCTTTGTTTATATTTTATCAGGTTTTAATAACTGTATGGAAGTGTTAATACTATATATAAAGGGAAAATAAATCCATCTCTTATGAATTGGTATAAAGGATTAATAACTGAGCATCCACAGAAGAACAATTGCGAGCTCTTCATAATGTGAAAAAAAAGACAAGCGTTTCAGTTATTGTTAAAAGAAACGGCTTCGATGTCAAGTAACCAGTCATCTTCATTTTATAAGGAATTATGTGAAGTGTTTGTTAGTGCAAATATTCCGCCAGGAAAATTAATTCCAATGTATGAGATTTTCTGGAACGTCACACTGGTCATACAATACCAAATGAATCAACTTTGCGTGAGCTACCTACAAAAATGTTATTAAGACACGTTAAACGAATACCTGAATGTGTGACTGGGAAACAATTTATGTATCAATTGATGAGGCAACCGATTCAGCGAGGCGTTATGTGGCCAATGTTACGCTAAAAGCTACTAGTGTCGGACAAATGTTTCTTCTAACCTCAGAGGTTATAGAAGCTGTTAACCACTGTCAGATGTGCAAACTGTTCGATAAGTCGATGTGATTATTGTGGCCTAGTGGAATACAGCATGACAACGTGCTTCTCTTCCTAACAGACGCAGCGCCTTACATGGTAAAGGCGATAAAATCGGTCCAATTAGTTTACAGTAAGAAGGTGCATGTTACGTGTTTGGGCCTTGCTTTTCATCGAATTCGTCATGGCGGAGCACGTCGCATCAAAATTTCCAGAAGTAGATACACTAATTTCCACAGTAAAGAGAATATTTTCGAAAGAGCCAACCCGAACTATGTATTTCAAAGATAAAGCCCGTAATATAGCCTTGCCCCCGGTACAATTTTAACACGCTGGGGTATATGGTTAACTGCACTGTGACAATTTTCAAATAGTGAGAGAAGTCGTGAATAGCTTAGATAGGGTAAATCCTAAGGCAATGGCCACGCCGTGGCTCAGTGGTTAGACCGCTTGGCTCTCACCAAAACGGCCCGGGTTCGATCCCAGGTGACCGCAAAGTGAGATTTGTAGTTACCACACGGTGCTGGGGCGGGTTTTCTCCGGGACCTCCGGTTTCCCCCGCCATCATTCCAACGGTGCTCCATCTTCATCTCGTGTATCATCAGTGTCACCGCCTGCGGTGCCGTATGTAGTAAAAGCGGGCGTTAAACACTGCTCATTTCATTTCATTTCTAAGGCAACTGAGATGCACAAGATGTGTGTTCTGATACTCAAATCCAAGGTAAATTAGCTTTGATTAAATCAAATTTTACATTTTTGACGGATAGCATAACCCGTATTGAAAAAAAGTGGCATGACATTGGATAAGTCGATTGAGTTAGTGAGGATTGCGGAAGAGAGGATACAAAATGTAAACGGTGAGTTTGGGGACAAAATTAGATAAAAGGTAAAATTTGTGTTGGACAAAAGTAAAGGATACCAAACAGTTTGTCATATTGCCAATATCTATCAGGAGAGAAGTTCAGAACTGATATATTTTAACAGGATTTAACAGGCCGTGACATAGTGTTTTTTCAAATATGTAGCTATAATATCTGTGGAAGTGGAGAGAAGTTTCTCAAAATATAAATCAGTTTTAGCTGATAACCGCCGTTCCTTTATTTTTGATAACTTGAGGATGACCAACGCTAAGTAAGGTATGTTTTGGCTAAGGGTACATTAACTTATTGTTTCATATTTTATAATATGTAAAATGTCCTGATGCATTTTGAATTCATTTATTACCTATTTGGTAACAATAATTGCATTATTTACTAAGAAAGTTAATTTTATAATGTGGTTATTCGAACCTTATATGCATTATTTGTCTGTGACGTTATTAATTTATTATTATGAAAGAAATTGTTAATTTTTATTAGCTTATTTTTTTACATTTTATCTGCATTTTTTATTTTAAGGGAATTTTATAGCTCATTTTAGAGAATTTTTAGGTCAACAACTTCCGGGCCCTGGTTATTACATTACTTTCGTTTCATTAGTTTCACTGTCTACCAGTGGCGGCTGGTGGGTTAAATTATTGGTGGTGCACAAATGAAAAATAAAATACAGAGTAGTAACGACTCGCCTATTTATACAGATTCTCTGCTGTAGTCTGCTTAGACCTGGTGAATCTATCGATAACTTTTGCGTTGAAGTCGGTGATTTTCATAACAAAATCTCTCTCAATTGAAAGCATTGCTAATGCTGTCAATCGGTCCTGTGACATTGTGTTCCTAAGGAAAGTTTTTTTCTTTTTAAAGTTGAGAAACAGCAATCTGCTTCAGCGGTAGACATTGGCATAGCTAACAGTACTCGGAGGAGTTTGACATATTCGCTGACTGTAGCACTTAAATTGTTTTCCTTATTGAAGTCCATCAAGCACAAAGCGCCGGACATTCCACGAAATTCCTCTCGACTGTAAATTACAGTCAGTTCTCTACGAATTTTTGTTCCAATGATAAAAGGATAGAACCTTATTGTTTTTCTAAGGGAATCCTCTGGAAATGTCTTAGAAATTTTCCTGATGAAACAAAGTTGAGGCTACCAGATGCCCCGTGAAGCTAAATCTGTCCTTTGCTTCTCTAAGAATGTCATATACTTTAGAGCTTCTCTTCTTTTCACATCATGATCTTCTATTCTTCTCCTCTTAATTGCAGTTTCTCCGTGTTCCTCGATATCCACAATATTTCTTACCTTTTGCACTTCCCTTTTAAATGCGTTTAGCTGGGCGATGGCAAACGTTGCATTGCAGTCTCGTTTCTGCAGCTGATTGTACAAAATGTCCACTTGTGGCATGATCTTGTAGAAGAAAGACAGCCAGAATACAAAATTGTAATCTTTCAAAGTGGCCATAAACCCAGAAGCCTGAAAATGTGTGGCGTTGTTGTTTAACAGAGCTCTCTTCTGAATAACCAATTCTCCCTGTGTTCGAAAAGCAGAGCACACAGAAGCTAAGCCTGAAGATCACGCTATAGCCGTTGCTAAGAGTAGGAGGATCTAGGTTTATACACCTCAATTTAAGCAATGTATAAGAAGCCTCTCCCATCTCTTCACCTTCCCCCAACCCCCTCAGAGAGCTAGCATTTGGGCGAAATCTTTGGTTAACTCTTCACTGCAAACCTGCGGCTCCTACAGCTAATCACTGTTTATTTCGACTTCTGCGGTCATGGGCCGCTACAGACGATAAGCGTATTTGAAACATGTTTGTATATAAAACAATGCAAACAATTACAGCTTTTATGTGCAAAATACACCTGTTGTATATTCAGAATCAGTGGGTGTAGCGCAAACCTGCAACCTTATGGAGGAACCGCCCCTGCTGTCTTCTTTACGTAAGATTTTATATCGAATGTTTCGCTATGTTGCCAATACTGATGCTAAGCAAGGCAATAATTGAACATCGCAGCACGTTAAGCTTAAGGTCTCCGAAATAGGTAAAACAAACTATTTGTTATCTAAAATAAATCAATAAATATTCCGTACTGTCCAAAAATACTATATACCACTCGTGTGCAAAGTAATTTTATTCTCCTTTTCCCCACTTGAATCATAAGTAACTAATCCGCCATCATAAGAAAAAAACACATCATAACGCGATACTTTTGTTACTGAAAAGTAGGTCTTTTACTATTAGACATGCATAATCTCTGGAGAAAGTCGAATTATCTCTACCAGAGTCAATATAGCAGCTCAAACAGAACAATAATGTTAAAATTTGCGAGACAAAAACACATTATATTTCAGGAACACCTACTCCAATATAGTGTAAAAGACAATATGTTATAATCTCTTTGACTATCGATTACCTCGTAGATGGTTTAGTCCAGTGTTCAATTTTTCTTTAGTTAGATATATGAAAAACAAGAAACAATAATACGACATTAACAATGTACATAGTTTAAGAATCTTCTCTATTCAGAGCTTCCAGTATTATTGTGACTTTGTGGGTTCGTGAAATGAAAAGTCCCATTGCACCACTCAAAAATGTTCTTTATTTCCATCGACTTACAATTAAACACTTGCCAATTACACACAGTTACGTAATGCACACAATTACAGTTCACCAGTTCGTCCGTTACCGTTCCGATGCACGTACACAGTCTTCTCGTCCGATCGCTAGCTCGTCAAGCACTGACTGACTGACTGACCGACTGACTGACTCAATTCACTCACTGCAGCCCTTTTTATAGGAATATCACCGTCTTCTAGAAGTCTCTGGATTAGATCAAACAACCCGCACGTTGGAGAACCTAAGGGGAGGGTAAAGAGACGGCTCAGTGGCCCGCAAACCCTCTCCTAATCATCCCCCTCAGTTAGTGACAGAGACTAATGGGAGGAGTGGCTCGGCTGCCTCTGGTCCCCTCCCAGCTGTTACCGGTCGTGCCTTCCGCTAATTGGGTGACACTGCTCGCTCCTCAAAGCTGGTCGTCTCGAACAGCACCATCGTAGCGGGCTAGACGATCCAGGTGTACCACCATCTTTCCTCGGGGAACCTTCTGGATGCGGTACACCACGTCGTTAATCCTCTTCACCACCCGGTACGGTCCTTGCCATGGCTGCTGGAGCTTCGGGCAGCGTCCCTTGGTCCGGGTAGGACGGTACAACCAGACCAGGTCACCTTGCTGGAACCCTTGGCTGTTGGCTTGCCTGTCATATCTGGTCTTCATGCGCTCGCTCACCTTCTGGATGTTCTGGCGGGCCATCTCGTGCATGTCGTGGAGATGGTCCACCAAGTTCTCCACATACTCGGTCGCTGGCTGTTTCGCTTCCGGAGGGCTTCCAAAAGCCAGGTCACAAGGGAGGTGTAACTCTCGGCCGAACATTAAGCTGGCTGGCGTCATCCCAGTTGTGTCGTGTGTAGACGAGCGGTAGGCCAGCAAGAACAGTGGCACCTTGTTGTTCCAGTCTCGCTGATGGCTGGCCACGACCTTCCTCAGGTGTTCCTCTAGGGTCTTGATGTACCTTTCGACCATGCTATCCGACTGGGGATGTAGAGGCGTCGTGCGGGTCTTGTTCACCCCAAGCCTTTGTAGTGCCTCCTTCATTAGGTTGGACTCAAAGTTCGTACCCTGGTCACTGTGTAGCTCTAACGGCACACCAAATCGACAGAACACTTGCTCCACGAGGCAGTCTGTGGTTGTCTTTTCCTCTTGGTTTGGGATGGCATACACCTCCGGCCACTTGGTGAAGTAGTCCACGACCACCATTAGGTACTTGTTACCTCGGTCGGAAACTGGGAACGGTCCAGCAATGTCAACGGCGATCCGTTCGAATGGCGCTCCGACGTTGTACTGCTGCATGCGACCCCGGCTCTTAGTCTGGGGCCACGACTCAACGCGCACACGTGACACTGACGGCACCATCTCTCAGCATCTGCTCGGAGTCTCAGCCAGTAGTAGCGCTGCCGTAGTTTGTCAATCGTTCGGTTCGCTCCCAGATGTCCTCCCGAAGTACCGCCGTGCACTTCCTCCAAGACTTCCAGGAACTTACTCCGGGGAAGTACCAACTATTCTCTCCGCGTCTTCCCAACGGGTGACTCCCATACCCGGAACAGTACGCCCTCTCTGGTCTTCAACGAGTCCCATTGGGCGCAGTACGACTTGTAGGTGGTGCTCCTCGGTGCGATTCCCTCCCAGGTTGGTCTCGTCCCTGCCTCCACTTCCCTCAAGAGTGGCCCCAAGTCTACGTCCGCCATCTGCTCCCTCCTGAGGCCTGCGCTATCCCAGCCGTCCGCAGGCACTGCCACAACTACTCGGACTGCTGCGGCACGCTCCTTCTCTTCCACTCTTGTGCACTGGCCGCACTCTTCTGGACAGGGACTTCGGGACATGGCGTCTGCATTACCGTGGCTCTTCCCTCTACGATGTTCCGAAGTGAAGTCGTAATCCTGCAGCCTCTGGACCCAACCTGCTGTCTGGCCTTCTAGTCGCGCCGTCACCATCACCTCGCTCATCGCGGGGACAACCACGTCTTCGTTCAAGACGACCCTGCAAATTCCAAAACGCTCTTCAGGTTGACGGAGTATAACCTATTCTCCCTTGAGCCGCAGGACCTTTGTGCCAACGTCGACCATCGCCTCGTGGCTCCTGAGGGCATCGAGTCAAAGAACCACCTCCTCAGCCACCTTCGCGACAAACACCCACAGACGAACGGCACTCTGCCCCAAGGTCAGCTCCAGCAGGGCCTCCTTTTCCACAGGCAAGGTGTCGCCCGATGCCGTGACAAGCTCGTATGGTCGGCTCGGCTTCCTCGTCGGCAAACCCCTCACCACGTCAGGTCTGATGATGGTCACGGCTGCCCCAGTGTCCACCAGCACGCGGCACTGATTTCCTCTTACCCAGCCGTCCGCAATGAGGCTGTCATCCATCCGGCGGCTGACGGCAAGCAGTGTCACTCGAGGGGATGGTGGTGATGGCACCGACGTGCCCCTCTCCACGACGGGCCTTACTCGTTCTTCCAGCTGCTCTTTCTGGTGTGGGCAGTCTCTCTGAAGGTGTCCGGGCTGTCCACACCCCCAACACAGGCCACTAGGTGTTCGCCGGCGTCCCTCAGCTGGTCTTCTCTCTCCGGCGTAGCGGTCACTCCTCGTTTTCGACGTCGGGATAGCTGTTACTTTGGCCGACCCCATCCTTAATGCTGCCGTCAGCGCCTCGTGGATGGTTCTATAATTGCCGAGCATTAGGCGCTGACGAATCTCCGTGTCTCGTACCACGTCCACAAATGTGTAGGCAGCTTCCCGGGATACGAACTCTGGTGGGAGGTCGACTAGGGCCTTGCTTGCTAGTTGTTCAACTGCCAGGGCGATCTGTTGCAGCGTCTCCCACGGCTGCTGTGACCTTGCCTTTAGCTGGCTGCGGTACGCTGCGGCTAATCGGTGGTTCCCGAAACGATTCTCCAGGGCTTCCCAGATGTCCCTGGGCGCCGCCGTTGTCTGCACCGCGTTTAGGACTTCCGCGGGCCGTCCCTGGAGGCTGGCTATTAACTGTGTGGCCTCCTCCTCCGGTGACCATCTGTTGTGCTTGGCCACTGTGTCAAACTGGCGGCGGAATACCTCAAACGTTGACGCGCCGTCATATTTGAGAGGTTTGACGCGCGCAGATGTGTGGCGTCCCGGTGCGTCGGCCTTCAAATCCTCAAACTCAATTCACTCACTGCAGCACTTTTTATAGGAATATCACCGTTTTCTCGAAGTCTCTGGATTAGATGAAATAACCCGCACGTTGGAGAACCTAAGGGGAGGGTAAAGAGACGGCTCAGTGACCCGCAATCCCTCTCCTAATCATCCCCCTCAGTTAGTGACAGAGACTAATAGGAGGCGTGGTTCGGCTGCCTCTGGTCCCCTCCCAGCTGTCGCCGGTCGTGCCTTCCGCTAATTGGATGACATTATCTTACACCTAGCTAAAACATTGATTCTAATTATTTTGTAAAACAATTTTAAATATTTTCACAATTCAATTAGACATTTTCTTAGGTAACAGATAAAATTAAATATGCGACTAGCGATGTTTGATACCTATGTTATCAAGCACTTTATATTTAAACCCTCGGAGCAAACCCACGACGGGTTTTTTTACTGGTTTTATTCCACCCAAGGCTGCTTCAGGGCTTATTTCACCCTCTTCAGCCAGCATGCTTATTGGTTTTGGGGGAGGGAGAGATGGCTCTTTTTTATTTATTTATTTTTATTCCTTGTGGTACTTACATAGTTTTTTATTTATTTTTTATTTTTTAATATGTACATTTTATTCTTTTTATTTTATGATTATTTTTTAATTATTATTTTTTTCTTTATATATATTTTGTTGTTAATTGTTATATATATATATTTTTGTCATTTTTTCAATATTTTATATAGATATAGTATTTAGTTATATATCATCCGCGAGGTCGCCTGTGGGATGTCCCTTCTTCATTATTGGAGTTGTCGTAGGTGCTGCTGTATTTGTTGTTCCTCCTCTTTTGCTTTTTCGTATTGTCTAATGATGGTTACTAGGGGAGAGTCGCTTGTCTTGTTTTCTTGATGCATTTCGGCTTTGTTGTATTGTTTTGCGGTTTTATTTTTTCACTCGCTAATAAAGTTGAACCCAGCTCTCAAATCCCATAAATAAATATTAGGATTGGGAACATATACATGGATCTAAAAGGATCTATGAAAGAGTGTCTGTGTCCAGATCTTCACTGAACTTTGGATATCAAACTTTTGAATGATACGGACACGCAGATATTATCAGTATGCGTAGATTGCATGAAACTCGCATTAACATTTACTCGGTAATATGTGATGGTACAGCAATCAACTTGTATATACGAATTGTATGATACGGATACCCTAAAAGCTACTTTTCAGCTTTCAGCCACAGGAAGTGATTAGTTTGTATTTCTAAATCAAATAGTGGGAATATGGCCATTGGATTTGTTGATTAAACAAAGCGCAGCCTACTTTTGGATAAAGCGGAGAGAATTCTTGGGAACTCCATGCAGGACGAGGAGAGAAATTAGGAACATATTAATTGAAGAATGGCAACATGAATGGGATCAAATTAATGTAGGAAGAAGAACACACGAAATCTTTCCTAGTATAAATTAAAGGTTAAAATTAAAGAAGATCCAACCAAGCCGAAGTGTAATACAATACATTCCAGGACATGGACCGCACAAGACATACTTTAAAAAGATAGGAAAGGCAGATGAAACCATGTACGCAACCTGCATGGAAGAAGATACTCCGGAACATGCTTTATTTGAATGTATAAAGTATACACAACAGCTAGAAGAAGAGAGGAAAGAATTAGCAGGAAAATGTACATGGAACATCATTAGGAAGAGGGAAGATTTTAAAATACTAGAATCGGCAGCGGAGAAGGTCTGAACAATGGTAATGGATGTATGTAATCAAAAAAGAGAGCCGCAACGACGAGTAATAGACAATATTCAACATAGACATCGTGAACCACCTTCCACACCAAGAAGATCTGAACGACTTCGAGGACAGAATATGGATACCTAGCTTCAACAACCAAAGGAAGAAGAGGAACATCACCTAGTAGAAGGATTAATAGAAAAGGACAATCTTGGACTCAACAGAAGGATTTGAAGCGACAGAAGAAGAGGACATCAACACAAGAACAAAAGGATAGATGATTTATTAGGTATAGGAAGGTAGATGTAGTTTAGATTGGGAAAATTAAAAGCTACAATTGTAGCAATTAGATTAGTTAGGTTAGATTAGATAGGTTAGTGTAGGTTAGCTTATCTGCAAAATGTTTGTAAATATCAATATAATTAATATGTTTGCGTAAATATAAAGTTGTAATATATGTCTTGGTATAGCATCTCGAGGTCAATACATAAGAACTGCAGAGTAAAAAATAAAAAAATAATTTTTTTCTAAGTCTATGCTATATGTTAAAGTTGGCAGCAAATGCATTTGCTGACAGGAAATGATTTTGCCGAAAACTGGGTAAAACTAAAAGGAGGAATTTTGTTAAATTGCATGAACTACAACATGTAGACGATTCACAATTAGGTAACAGGCTTTCTAGGAAACATGCGCTTGTTTCCAGCAAGATACGAGGGCTATCTAGAAAGTAGATTACGTTTTGGAATAAAAAGTAAACAAAGTATAGGAAACAAATTTTATTATATACAGATGAAAGCCACACTCAAATACTACTTTTCGACATAGTCACCATTCAAATTAAGGCATTTATCGTAGAGACGTACGAGCTTGGAAATTCCTTCGTCGAAAAATTCGGCCGCCTGCGCCTTCAACCACTTCGTTACCTCTTCTTGCAGCTGTGCGTCGTCATCAAAACGCTGCATAGCCAGCCACTTCTTCATTGCTGGGAATAGGTGGAAGTCGCTCGGTGCCAGGTCGGGACTGTACGGCGGATGAGGAAACAACTCCCACTTAAAAGATTCAAGAACTTCACGAGTGACATTTGCCGTGTGGGGCCGGGCGTTGTCGTGAATAAACAAGATCTTAGAGCTCAACATTCCTCTGCGCTTGTTTTGAATGGCTCTTCTGAGTTTTTGGAGAGTTTGGCAATACCTTTGACAGTTTATTGTAGTGCCTCTTTCCAGGAAGTCCACCAAAATCACACCTTTTCTGTCCCAAAAAACAGTCGCCATCATCTTCCTTGCCGACATTGTTTGCATGCATTTCTTGGGTTTTTGGGGAGAACTTGTGTGCCCCCACTGCATTGATTGCAATTTCGTTTCACAGTTCACGTGTTTCACCCATGTTTCGTCACCAGTAACGATGCGATCGAGTAAAGAGTCACCATCCTTATGGTAAACGTCCAAAAAGTTCAACGCTGCAGCCATTCGCTGATTTTTGTGGTCCTCTGTCAAGATTTTTGGAATCCATCTTGCACAAAACTTGTGGTAACCAAGCTTTTCGCTGATGATTTCGTGCAACAAACTTCGCGAAATTTGTGGAAAACTCAAAGAAAGTTCCGTTATTGTGAACCTTCGATTTTCACGGACTTTAGCATCGACTTTTTCGACAAGTTCGGCAGTCACTATGCTGGGTCTCCCACTTCGATCTTCGTCGTGAACATTGGTTCGGCCATTTTTAAATCTGATGACCCACTGACGCACTCCACCTTCAGGGATAATGTTGTCCCCATACACTTCACAAAGCTGCCGATAGATTTCTATCGGTTTACAGTTTTGTTGCAGTCAGAAACCTTATTACTGCACGCACCTCGCAGCTCGCGGGATTTTCAATTAACGCAGACATTTCAAACCGTCACAGTATCTGAACGGAGCACAGCACGAACCTCTCACTAGCACGGCTAGATGCCGACTGAGCTGCGCAACACTCTGACCCCAAGAAGGCCGCACTAGCCCCGCCCCTAGCGGAAACAGACGAAAACGTAATCTACTTTCTGGATAGCCCTCGTACAAGTTGTTAATATAGCTGCTCAAATTTTAAATTAAAGAGTTGCAAATGCTCTATATGTTTGTTAAAATCCAACCAATCTGAGTTTTAAGGCGTGAAGCAACAACAGAGTTTATTAGTGTATTATTTCAGCTATTTGATACATTAAACGCTTAAGTCCTTTTGAGAAGGGTTTAAAGCAGCCTATTAGTTGGCAGAATGCAAGATACTATATCAAAGCAGAAGAGGCAAACAATTATATTATCGCTCCTTTAATTGGTGCAGTAGATGAAATGCAATGAAATGAAAATGCTAATATGCTGTATTAGTATGCATCCCAGAAAAGATTTTGTTTTAGGTTTTCTCTGTTGCAATAAAATAACTAAGAGTATTGCAGATATACAACAAAGTTCTGATATAGGTTTGAACAATTTGTTGTTTTCTGCAGTGTCGCGGGATCAGCTAGAGCTACTTCTTTCACTGTTCGGAACCAGATGTGGAATTACCGAAACCTCTAAAGCAGTACAATGTTCACTATTTAAAACTAGTGTTCAAGTAAAATGCTCCATTTTTGAATTCCACTCTAATAGCTATAACCTTGAAAATATCCATGATGGCAATGATGATAAAATTAAAGTATCGGCACTAGATCTATTCAGTCTTTCATTTGTGGCACGGAATATTTCAACCGATAAGGCTTGTGATGGGGGAGAGTGCTGAAGCTTCTTGCCTGTGATGCATGCGAAAAATTGCTTAAAAAGGAGCAATGGCAGTTGACAATGATCACTGTTAGTCATGAGCATCTAATGTTTTAGTATGTCAACAGAGGTGGTTTGTTTCTGGTATCTAGTGTTGTGCTAAAAGTTTTATCATTTTCTGGGTAAATATTTAAAGTGTATGCGATAAAGCACGGTAACATGAAAAGGAAAGTGATCTTTAAAATGGCTTTACGGCAAGTTTTTAAGCCACACAGATGGAGTAAACTGCAGCAGTGGGGATTTTCACTTTCTGTGACTGAAGATATACACACAGAGGTAATTTTCAGAGAGTCCAATTAATAAAAAAAAAATGGTAATGTTATACCTAGAGGTGAGGCTCCGTTACTTATCTAACAGGTTAACCTTGAAAGCACATGATAATAAAGCAACCGTTATATATAAACAAAATAAAATAATGTTAGATAGAGTCAAACGTGAAAAACTCAATGCCACGGCCGGGATTTCAACCACAGATCTACTGGTTTCCGTGCAGTCGCTCTAACCCATTGAACTACCATGGACAACGTGCCGTCCTGACATTAAATTCTCCATTTGACTCGTATATTTCCCCGGTAAATCGCTAGGGGCTCTCGCATTCGAGATACACCGTTTGTGTCAACTTACTCTCGTAAGTACTTGAGTCGCAGGCTTCATCATTTAACTTTTATTATTTTAGTTAATTGACGGAAATTAATCATTTCTCCACACTATCCATATATAAGTAAGGGTTTTGACAGATAGTGTCAAACATGAAAAATTCAATGCCACGGCCGGGATTTGAACCACGAATCTACCCTTTTCCGTCCAGTCGCTCTAACCCATTGAGCTACCATGGGCAATGTGCCGTCCAAACACCGTGTTTGGCTCTATCTATCACAAACCTTAGCCTATATACGGCTAGTCTGAAGAAATGATTAATTTCCATCAATTAACTAAAATAATAATAGTTAACTGATGAAGCCTGGGACTCAAGTACTTACGATAGTAAGTCGCCACAAACGGTGTATCTCGAATGCGAGAGCCCCTAGTGGTTTACCGGGGAAATATATGATTTAAGTGGAGAATTTAATGTCAGGACGGCACGTTGTCCATGGTAGCTCAGTGGGTTAGAGCGACTGGACGGAAAACCAGTAGATCCGTGGTTGAAATCCCGGCCTTGGCATTGACTTTTTCATGTTTGACTCTATCAGAAAGCTTAGCTTATATACAGCTAGTGTGTAGAAATGATTAATTTCCATCAATTAACTAAAATAAAGTTACTCAATGATATCTAAATTAAATAGTTATATTTATGAATGGTTAGTTTACATTGACCTATTTATGTTACTTCTATGCATCTAAGTTATTAACGAATGTGCTTGCTTTACAATACTGCTACAACATTGCTGTATAAATTTGTAACCTTAGAGACATACGTAATACTTATTTATACAACCAGCAGTTTATAAGTAGATTTCTTCATCTGCTTATTTGCTTCTAGGTGCAAGTTTAGATGTATGTATATAGAGGATGTCCCACCTCAAATATCTCCGAAATGAAACAAAATATGAAAATTCCAATTGACCAGGAATGTACCTATGTCAAGGGCTCACACAATGAGAGGGTATGCACATTCCATAAGGGTAAATAAATACCACGTCCAACAACAAGTTCCGTTTTCTTAATGGAACATGTATGTTTATTTTAGCAAAATGACAACTAGAGCTACAATTAGGGATAACACACTTGGTTCCGCTCTTCTAAACACATTTACTACTGGCCATTAGTCTTCAGCAACTTCATTGTTTTGCGTTACATCCGGCATGGAAAATGCACCGATAAATCACTAGTAGCGCTTTGTCCGATAAAACCGTATCATTTCAGCAGATGTTGGAAATGCCCTCCATTTGCATCAATACACTTTTCGAATCTGGTAATAGGAGAGTGCTGCACGTATTGCAGTGTTTGTACAAATATTGCCGCCTACGCCGCAGTAAAACGATGCTGCATATCCTCTACTGTCGTTGGCGGTTATTCATACACTCTATTCTTCACTGTGCCCCAGAGAAAGAAGTCTAATGGCGTCAAGTCTGGGGACCGAGCTGGCCATCGCACAGGACCTCCACGTCCTATCCACCTATTTGAAAACTTTGCATCCGCACCGTCTCTGAAAACTTGGGCATAATGTGCGATACATCCTTCATGCTGAAACCGCATTAATAGACACGTTTCGAATTCCACTTCCTCCATGAGAAGGGGCAGAGAGTGTTGCAGAAATGATGTATATCGCTGTCCGTTTAATGTTCCTTGATGAAATTAAGGACCCAAAGTGCGGTTACCAGTGATACCGCACCATACATTCAAAGTCTGGCCTCAACGCCCTAGTAGTGCGGACCTGTCTGGTGACCTTGTGTGTTTGCAAATGGTGTCGTGGTGACGTACCTCGTGTGAGTGCCACAGCGACATTCACCGCTAGCGCAATTGTGCCCACAACTTCGCGTGTGTATTTTTCGTGAAAGTTCACCTCCATTTGTGGAAAATGGAGATGTATGCTAAAAAATACTATCAGAGTTAAATTCACACTGAATGCGACGAAGCCCACAGCTCATGAGGTACGTGACTTTGTCGCAGATACTTTGTGGTAAAGTGCGGAACAAGTTGATACAACACAGTTAATCGCCAATGAACGAGCAATTTACATCAAATTGATTTCGGCACTGTTTCTGGAGAAACTTTTAAACAATTTTCCTGAAGAAATGCCGTTCACATGCATGAATGGTGAAATCACTAAATTAAAGATAAAACACGTTACCGATTATGCAATGAATTTACGTGTATTTGATGCACCACCAGAGCTCCCAAATGAAGTGTTAAAGGCAGCACTGAAAAATTATGGTATTGTGTATAACATTTAAAAAGAACAATGGGGTCGTCAATATCTTGTTTCGGTATACATCGCTATACGAGCCGTAAACATGCAACTGAAAACAAATGTTCCTAGTTATATTGTGATCGGCAGCGACCGGTTATGGGTATTATATGCTGGCCTTCCCCAATGAAGTTGTGTCTGCCACAGTACAGAACACCTAAAAGAGATATGTCCACACCGTTCGACACAGTAGCGACCGGCCGATGCTTATAGAGGAACGACACGGCACCCACTTCTGCGGTGAATAGCTTGCACCAGAAAATTCCAACCCATAGCTGACAATCCACAGCCCGTATCGGCGAGTGAGCAACAACAAGGTGAGTCGACACAGGAGGAGCTGAAGCTGAGGGAAAAAAATAATTATGCCACCGTGCTTCGCGAAAGTCCTGGGGAAAGGGGACTTCGGCACGCCATGGAGGTGAAGGAGCAGACCAGATGTGGTTCGCTGATGTCTGAGAGAGCCACAGAGCTAGAGAAATTTCCAAACGAAAAGAAACGAGTCAAGAGGGCAAAGCCACGCAAAGCTAGTAATGTAGAAACGCCCTGCAGGAGACAGATGGAATAGGAGCAGGAACCAGCTAGGTTTGTGTCTGCAGAACAGTCTGGACTACAGATGTTGCCATCAGAGGGAGCAGCCACAACGGCAACGAATCAGCCAAAAATAGCTGCTAAACATTTTGACAGCAGCGTCACGGAGAAGCAGGACAACCAGCTCGCTTACGGGGTTCACCGTGCAGGAGAGGACAAGGGATACTGTAACCCGGAAGAGGGTGTAACGTCAGAGTCTGTGCAGAGGAAGAGGTACCAGGCGGTGGGAGTAGGTGCTGCCGTCGGTCCTCCAGCGGTTATAATTGACGGGGTTCCAACTGCGCGATATTCTGTGCGTGACCTTCGGCTTCAAGTTCGCGAAACGCAACATAGCTACCAAGACAGTGGTCCGTCGACTGCCGAGGAGGGTACAATAGCGACAGGAGGAAAGCAACATTCTCAGTTGGTGAGGAAAGATACAGAATCGGGTTCGCCGCATCTCACGGTGCTGGACTAGACAAGGCAGGAGGCGGTGTGTGATCCCCGAGTACGGGAAGAGCCACAGCCACAGATTTCTCAGGATTAGAAAATCAGCCAGTAACATACACACAGCCTTGATAGCGGACATTAAGGCTTTCTCTTCGGCTTGAAATATCCGTGACAATTACGCTCATTAGGATTATATACTTGAGAACAATAGCAACTATAAATGTGAATGGTTGCAGGAATATAGTGACCCAGAAATTGCTCAATACTTTTCTTCTGGTGAGTGAATAATATTGACATCTGCTTTCTACAGCTAGTTAATACATTCAATCTGGATACTCTTTACACTTACGATTATAAAGTCAATCTAGGCTTAGAAGGAAGGGGCACTGCCATTGCATACCGGAAAGGACTTTATCTACAGAATTTTCAGATGGACCCATCTGGCCGGATTCTCTCAGCCACATTGGACAACTCAGTGTTAGTAAATATTTACGCTCCATCCGGTACGCAATATAGACAAGAGCGAGAGAATTCTTTCAGAACGCTTTAACTACACATTTGTTGTATGGTAAAAAATATTTGTTAGCCGGTGACTTTAATTGTACTCTCTGTGCTAACGACCAGAAAGGGGCCCCCAATTTCAGCATCATTCTAGACAATTTAGTGACGCAACTACAACTGCAGGGTGCATGGGAAATTAAGCATGGAAATGAAGTGGAATTCACGTTTATTAGGAGCACCTCAGCCTCCCGGATAGATAGAGTTTATATCTACCCAGGGATAGCTACTTATGTACATAGAATCAGGATCCGGGCCCAAACAACCTCGTTGTCGACGGGCCCTAAAGCACCACTCACTCATTCACTACATAGAATCTGCGTTCTGCCTGCGGCGTTTAGTGACCATCAAGCAGTGATCTGCCAAATACAAATTTTTGCCGTCTGTGCTAGAGTTGCCGGAAGCTCAATAATTCTATATTAGAGGATTCCTACGTTCTGGAGCAGTTTCACATTAAATGGCAGAGGCTGCCGTTCTCTTTCTGCTATGCATCTAGGAGGAATAATTGGTGGGCTCCAACGGCAAAACCGGCCGTATCACTCATTTTTAAACACATAGGAATTCTGAACGTAAAGACCAAAAAGGTGCGTTTACATTTCTACAACGAAGTCCCATGGGATTTGTATACAAAGCAACGCGAAGGTTAGGATGTGAATGTCAAAATCAAGCAGGTGAAAGAAATTATCAGAATGCAACAACTGCAGTATCTGGATGGAAATAAAATTAGAGCAAAGCTCCAACACGCACATGAAGAAGAACGGAACTCCTTTTATTACTTCGCAAAGGAGAGGCAAAAAAGGGCGTACACGATGTCTACGTACACTTCAAGATGTGAACTCTGGAAATATATGTATAAGGACCAGATCCATCCTTCACCTTATAGCACATCATTTTCAGGCTTTAATTTACGAGGGATGAGACGAGGGTACCCCATCTCGGTATGTGGAGCGACCGCTGCTTACAAATGGGATTACCCAGGAAACTGCCGATCTACTTACCAGACTAAGCATTTTAAATGGCTGAAATGCTCACACAATGCTTTTTCCTATAAACAGCGGATTTACAAGTTAAAGCCAAGATAAGGAATATTCCACAAATTTATCCGATTACAATGTAGGAAACAATCTACTTTTCACACTCACATCACTTCCTCGCCGCCTGCTTTTAATTTGCATTTTTATTTCCCCGTATTTCTTTGCTCCAGCTTTTTTTAATGAATCAGAAACACCTTTATTTCCACCAATCACACCTCTGCCTTTAGCCCTTTCGAGCAATCAAAAACATTCTTATTTTAACAAATCAAAACCTTATACGTCCCTTCGTGCCGTATTTTTAATACTGGTCTCACCCAATTTTCTTCCTTTTGATCCTTGGTCGCTCAATTGGACACTTGCGACTCTCCATTGCTTCCCCTAAAGTCACGTGACCTTTATTTCGTTGTATTCCTAAAAATGTAAAACATATAACCCCTTTTAGAGCATTACAAACGCATTAAAAGTCCACTACGTCACCAGCCACCAAGATGGTAAGTTCGTGAACGCCTCCGGAGGACGCAGCCAGTCCCGAGGGTGCCTGGGGGTGGCAGGAGGTGCACGGGGGATGCAGAGAGCCAAGAGGGTGCACGGGGGTGCACGAGGTGGATAGGGGTGCGTCGGGAGATGCAAGAGTTCCAGAGGGCACGTGGGTGTGCGTGGGGTGGATGGGGGTCCGTAGGGGTGCGTCGAGGTGTGGGTTGGAGATGCAGAGAGTCAAGAGGATGCAAAACAGCATCTGCTACACCAAAACTGGAAATCGTCCCAATCCGCCGCTAAACTTGTACGTGACTTTTTCAAGGTCAAATGACATGAACTTCAAGGTCAAACCACCGGATCCACCTCTAAACTACCACTGACACTTAATAATCCTTTGCTTTCTAGTCAGGCGCCCTTATCTTTCCATATCTCCGAAACCAGATAGGCTACAAGCATGGGGTTTGGAGAGCAATTCTCAGAAAAAATAGCTCTGTAACAGGCTGAAAACAAAATAATTCTTGAGTAGGTATCTTTAGAGCGCGCAAAGAAATTAGCCGCATGCTCCGGCAAAGCGAGCGAGTATGCGTGCTTAAATGTACAACGTTGCACGCACCGAATTTTGATTTTCTTCAGTTGTGATCGTTACTGCTGCTAGGTTTCATACTATTTTTGTATTTATTACCCAAATTTGAAAATATAACTGCTACGAACAAGCTACTTTATTTCTTTTGTTGTGGTTGTAGTAAAGAGTAGAAAAATTAATGAGAGTTGAAGTAATATAAGGGTCATACACATCTAATCCACATGGATGCATCACATCTATCCTCAGAAGGAAAACGAAGAAGTGAATAAACCGCTGGAGAGTAAAGGCCACAGATCGTAGGACACAGAGATGCGCGGCAGTCTCTAACAACTCCATTTCTTTTAAATTCTATCTGAAAATGACACAAATTTAAAGGCAGAATAGATGGGTGGGGCCCGAAAGATCCTCACGCGATCTCCATTCTTAAAAATAAATATTGTCTCCAAAACCAGTAAATCTATCGGATCATTTGGTTGCTTTAATTATCTAACTGCCAGATTTATTTCAGGCTTAAATATTGTTCTGCCATGGCTGATTTATCAGTTTGTTTATACCTAATGTTTTTAAAATGTTCCTCCATTATGATTTCTAAATTACGTTTGGTCCTTCCAATGTAAGGCTGGTCGCCTTAAAAGCAATTAAGTAGATAAACGGTAGAATTTTTATAGTCTGAAATGCTATATTTTCTGGAAAAATGTAGCAAATTTGTTATATTAAGTTGTCTCCTAAGGAATGTCCTATTTTAATTTTTGTTTTTGGGAAAATCTATAGGGTTTCTTTGTTTTGGCAATGCTTTTTACAGGATGCCATGGCTATAATCTGTCTCATCCTAGTTTAATCCTGTTGTAAACATCTGGGTGGGAAGAGAGACAGAGATTTTGGGACAGAAAACGGTTAAGCTGTTGATTGGCCTAGCGAACTTAATGGACGTTTTCTTTTATTTGCTTGCGTACGATGAACTCCATCTATAAGAACAGTACTGTAAGTGGTTTTCTGATCACTGCTGTGCGCTAGATAATTTCGGCGAGAAATTAATTTATTTCTGCTTCACATACCATATAGATGTGTTCTGGGCTCGTGAGTCCTGAAAGGAATATTTACAACAGATAGATACATAGGTAATAGTATTGTGACTTTGTGGGTTCGTAGAATTAAGAGTCCAATTTGCAAAAATACAAATCGTTCTTTATTTGCTTGGAAATACACTCACAGTAGCAGTACTACATCACAAATGCAATTCACCAAGGTCGATGATCACAACAGCGTTCTGATTACACCTGTTTATATCAGCTCTCGTTAAACACTTCACAGCTGTTTACTACTACTGCTCTGTTTGCGACTCACTCGATCACTAGCCATGGCTTCCTTTTATACACCCATTCATAAATTTCAGAGATTTCTGGAACAAACAAGATATCGAATGTTCTATAAAACAATCAAGACTTCACCAGAATGCTCCACATGGGAAACCTTATCAGTGAGGGCCTGTCCTTTATCTGGCGCTATCTTTATTTGTTCCGGCATACTCCTTATCTCCAGGCTCTTTGTCTACACAAGCTGCGCTATAGCCATTCGTTTCGCGATAGTTTGCTGTATACAGATTAGACAGAACTCAGATGAAATTGTACGCACCTTTAACTTATTATGTTATATTAAGATTTATTTTATTTAACAATTGCTAAACGACACTGTGATTATATAATATTTTTTCATTCCTATACCAGGCAGCTCTCTCACAACGAGGTCTGTATCGAGTTGAATGCTGATTAAGGTGTTATTGTGCATAACCTGGAGTTGCTTCTGATATTTAACACTGTATTTCCTGTACATCTCACATACATCACAAGCCCAGCAACACTTTTATATATATATATATATATATATATATATATATATATGAAATTTAAGGTCAGTAAGCTTTTCATCATGGAGCAGGCCAGTGGTTCAGCTGAAATGAAACAAAATGGAGACAAAACTTTTAAAACCTGGAGAGAGGCGAATGATCGCGCATTGTTTCCCGGTGCTTACAGAAAGAAACCCGGAATCGTCTATAAAAAACATTAAGAAAGAAACTGGTGAGCTCCTTGGTGTCTCCGCAAGTAGTGTACATAATGTTAGAATGGAGCAGCAAGCATCCGGAGCTCTAAGATCACCGAGAAAATCGCCTAAATACAAACAGCGCATGGAGAAATAGACGATTTAATGAAAAGTGCTATACGCAGTAATGTTCATGATTATTTTTTTCAGAATTGAACCACCGACTCTAAATAAGGTTTCGCGTGCAGTAAATTCTGACACGGACTTTCCTATTTTTCACCAAGTTCTCTCCATCGGTTGTTGATAGATATTCGATTGAAATTTCAAAAGCGAGGTTGGAAGTCAATTATAGTGGACAGAGAAGATATTGTGATGTGGAGATGTAAATATCTGCGGCAAATTAAAATTTTCGTAGAAATCCGATTAAAGGTAAATCATTATGTTACTGCATGATTCTATTAATATTCTAACTCATAGATTTAATAAATTAATGTGTAACCCAATTATATTTACTGTCTACAAGACAGCGCTGCTCTCTATATAGAGTATATATACACCTATGTACTATACAAAACGCATGTGCGTGCATGTAGAGTCTAACACGTGGCGAGTTGAGACAGCTCCGCCTTGCTGTTTACAGCAGAACCGAGCAGAACTAAACTAATAATTAATACTGCAATACGCAAATTTCTAGGAATATGTGCGTGTGCATTACCGCAGTCGAACTTCCTCCTCCCCTCTACCCGCCATCGTCGTTGCCTAGCACGTGGAGAGGAACGGTAAAGTGGCAACGGCGCTAACCCCTCTCCTTCAACCATCAATCACCAATTTATAATGCACCCATAATAGTATGAGGCAGAGTATAATAACATTACAGCCATAAACAACCATTCAGTTCTCAAATCATAGGAGGTCATGTCTCCTTTATTAATTGTGACCTAGGAGTATAAATTAAATTACAAATCAAAAGAATATCGTAAACCAATAACTTATAAATTTTGGGAAATTTATAGTGGAATGCATCTATGGAGCTATTTATACCAGTGATTTGGATTGAATTATTTTAGTCTTTCTTATCGTGTTTTAAATATAAACTGAGGTTTAAGATATTATCGCATTCTATGCATTCATTTAGTGCGTAAAAATCAAATAATCTGGATACGTAATGGCGCTGTTTCAGAATGTCTATTGAACAAACACACCTGATATTCCTGATGATGCTTATTACTGCGGCAAATTGTCTCTTCGACTCCATATCAGCACTTTGGTTTGGGAATATAGCCTGCTGATCTCCATCCAATATTTACACCTTTAGGCTATTATGCACCACTTTATCGAAGGCCGAACGAGAGAAGCGGAATTTCAAAGATTCTGAATGACAAGGACGAATTCAAGATTTATCCAGATATATACAGCTCTTCATGCCTAAAGAAATAGAAGTGTCCGTTATAGATTACTACATTCCAGTTGAAGGTAAACACGCAGAAAGAAGAGATCCACATAGCCTCCAACTACCGCCTCCAACTGCCGCCATTCTTCTTGAATGTAAGACAAATAAATACAAAAACTACCAATACTCGCAACACTGAACAGCAGATGGAGTGAGTATAGAAAATTATTTGGGTCAAAGAAACGCAATTACTTAACTTGATAATCAAGCTGTATAGATCTGTGCTTCTTAAGCCGAGCGATTACCATTTTAAGGCCCTCTCCAGGAGGAACTGAACTGATCTCCAGCATCACGACTAAGCAGCATTTTCAGTGAAAAGTGTGAATTTCTTAGGACAATTCTTCTTTAGGAGTTGCTGGCAAAAGAGATATCTCGGCTCCTGAATCTATATCTAACTGTTACAGTTTTATCTATGATAGATAGGCGGGCTGAATTCACGCTTTGGCATAGGTACCCCTATCTGCGATTGGGTTGCCAGTTTCTTTGTAAGAAACATACATGGGGAATGTACGTAATTGTTTAAATTTACGTAATGTAATTCAATTTTAATTTAATTATTATTTAATTCTAATTATATGAGTCAATTGGTGAATTGACGGCCAATTGGCCATGGTAGCTCAATGGGTAAGAGCGACTGAACGGAAAACAGTAGATCCGTGGTTCAAATCCCGGCCATGGCTTTGAATGTTTCATGCCGACTCTTTCAATCCATATATGACTAGTGTGAATGAATGAATAATTTCCATCAAATTAACTAAAATTCAAATGCTAAATGGTGGCCATTTTGAGCACCTTTTGAAGTGATATTATCATGTGTTACAACATAACACCACAAATTTTCTAATGAATGCGTTTTCTTGGTTTAAATTTCATGTGCTGTAATATGTCCTAATAAATTTAAATTACATTTCAAAAAAGCATCTACCTGTACGTTCCAACACCTGAGGACCAAAAACATTGGCTAATATAAAAGAATATGACGCCCTATTCACAATGATAGTAATATTAAAGCATGTTGGTAACTTACAGCTTTTCTAAAAAATATAATTTCACAAAACTCTAAAAACAAAATTACAAGCATTTTTCCATACTTTTTACTCCCTCCATATATGAATCCATTCCTTTTGCAAAAAAGCTTCTTGACAATGATTGCAACATATTAACCATAAATGCAGATATTCATTAACATAACACCAGAGAACATAGCAATTTACGCATGATAAAGGTAAGTACTAAATTCTATCAAGGTGGAATTGTATACTCCAATTCTAAATTTTATAGCAGATTACCAGAAAATAAAAAGTATAGAGAACATAGCATCTTTCACGTCAAAATTATTGTCCTATTTAATTGCTCACTGCTGTTACTCTACTAAAATTTTTTAAAACAATCTGTATTGTTTCGTCATCGACATATTCTGTGATAATAAAAAGTATGAATGAATGACTATACATTTATTGCATAAATAAGTATATTTGTTGCTTCACTGTGACTAGCTTCATTTTCTACATGAATATACCTTTATTTTCATTTTAAATAATTTACAATATTTTGCAACATTTCTATTGCTTACCTTACCCTAAGTACAATTTGTCTTCTAGCCATTCATTCCCCGGCTGACTCACTGGCCTTTGGCTCATCTTCATGTGCCCTCCTTTCCTTTCCTCCTCCCTTGTTTATTCTCTTCTGCTCCTACTTTATTTTCTTCTACTCCAGTTTCCTTTTAACTTTTTTAAAAATTTCCCCATGCTCCTATTCTTCTTTTTCCCTTTTTCTGTTAACATTCTCATGGCTAGTTTTTGTTGTCCCCTTTATCCCATTTTTCCTACCATATCTTATTTCTCCACTCTGCTATTTCTGTGCACTCTTACATATAATGTTCCATGCTCTCTTCTCCCCCGCATAGCTCTACCCCCTTAGCCCCTTCATAAACAGTGTTCCTGTACTCATCCATGCTAGCTCTTCTCTTTCCTCCTTTTTGCAATGATCCAGTATAAGAAGTAAGAAATGTTAACGTTTTTTAATTCAAGCATTTAATGTTTACTCATGTGTAACGATTATGCAGAGTGATTTGTTTGAGAGGTCAGAAAAGTAAGACTGTACCCAAAGAAAACTATTCAACTTTATTGGTTGGTAATAGTATTATCATGCTGCATGAAAGGCTACACAAGCTTTATCTTTTTTAGTACAAACATTTTAGATAATGCACTGATTATTCTCGTAAGAGTGAAAGGGGTACTGACAAGCTTCTTGGATGTGTGCTAAGAACCAATGAATGCATCAATTCAGCCAGTGGAATGTGCAGCACTCACAAATGACAGATGGATGTAATGTCCATATAGCGTAATTAGTGCATTATCAGAGAGGTTTCTATTAATGAAGATCAGGGTAGTCTTTTGAGCAGAGCGTTTATATACATTTGCGTAAGACAGTTAGGAATTTTGTGTCCAGCATATTGGCACTCAAAATGACCACCATTACCAATGTGGCAGAATTCATACCTAGCCCCCATGTAGTGCCACATGCCTTGGATCATTTCTGGAGTGATCTGCTCAAAGCTGCTGTAATATCCCTCTGCAGGTTGCCTAGATTCTTTGGTATTCTGGGGTATTTGGTCTGAGCTATTAGGAAGCCATGAAATGGGCCCATGGTATTTTCCAAGAACATGTTGTGACATTTAACATTGCCTCAATGTGATGGATTATACTGACAGCTGTGAAAGCTCTGTGGGTCACCATTACACTAAATTTTAACACCATACGACACACTGAGCATGCTGTTGTTGCATTACGACCATTTTATTTTGTTATGCTTCCTTTGGACACTTTGTGATGCCACTGGAAACATCACTCACTTGTTAACTGCCAAATTTCCCCCTTAGATTACCAAAAATTGCTAAGAGGTATGTGCGTTAACTTCATAAATATAATCTTGTACTTTTCTGACATCTCAAACGGATCACTCTGTATATCTAAATATGTATACCATTAAAATGTACTATTGTTATGAAGACAATAGCACCATTTGAGCAATTGCATCCTTTAGTTGGTTGACTAATTTAAACCAACTTGTCCAACATCATTTGCACACAACTGTACTGAATGATTTACTGGATCAATAAACTACTTCACTGTATTCCTATGAGTAAAGATTATGATACAATGAGGCACAAAATTAATATAATTTTGAACCAAACTAGTACTTAATGCTCCAAATATTGCTAATGTTTACCTAGAATGTCGTTTGTTAGGACCTTTCTTACATGCCAATATGAGTCTCATATTAGTTATTCATATGCATATAATTAAACAATGTATTGGGACTTCTTTGCAGTTTTCTAATTACTTTAATTTTATCATTATTTTCTTTCTTATTTCAGAGTGTTATGATCTACGTATGATGCCTGGAAGTGAAAAGCAGCCTATGAGCAGGCGGAAAAGGAAGGTTTAATTTAATTGGCTCCGACAAGAATGAAGAATTCCAAAAATTGATTATTAAGTTCTAATTAATATAAATACTTTTGGTTCCAATTATATTTGTGTTAAAAAATTTGTGTTTGAATGTGTAATAAAACCCCTAATAAAACCTTAAAAATCCTGGAACTTATGATTTTGTGATTTTTAAGCTGCCATTAGGGTAAGTGTTCTCATATATGAGATTTCCTGGTCACCTACCAGGTAAATGTACATCAGTTGTAGAATTTAATGTCATGCTGGCATGTTAACCTGGTAGCCAAATAACATAGTAGCTCTATGTTCAAATTCCAGCTATGGCACTGAATTTGTCAGTTCTGACTCTACTGTTTAAAGTTTGCTTATACATGCTTATACATGTAAAAAAAAAGTTAATATCATTGATTGTCCTTATACCTCATGTTACTGTAACTATGTATTATTGAATGTAAGGTAGCAATAAATTGAAATAAAAATATGAATAATAAACATAATACTCTATTTAAAATATTTACATATATATAAGTGCTGTTGTTCATAATTGGAATCAAACTAAAAGGAAATTTTGAGCACTAGTGCTTTGCATTGGTTTAGAGAAACTTGTAAATGTTTCATTAAATCTCTAATGTTACTACACTGTCATTTATTATTCGATTATGTGCTGTTATCAAAGAAGTTCTTACATAATTTGAAATTTGCAACAGTAAAAATAGTTGTATAATTTCTAGGCCTCAAACTGTCTGACATACTTTGGGAACTCTCATTATTTTAGGCCACATACTTCATCAACATCGTATCATCAGATACAACTTGAGCCTAATCAGATGTGTACCTTTAATGCATAAAAGAAATATTGATGGCTCACTAAACATCCATACAGTTTTGAGCAATGACAGCATGGACAAGTACCAGAATCACTGCAGAGTATATCTTATCATAACATACACATATGTGGTGTGTGGTACCTAATGTTAAGCAGTTAGAAATGAAGCCATTAACTCTCTTGCACCAGTATTTTTATGTCATGTTGGTACATTGACTAAAAGTTGGGTAGGGGAGTATGTGGTTTCCATCCATAACTTTTTTAAGTGTACAGAAAGGACACAAAGGGGATCTCACTATACCAATCCTGAATACATGTTTATTGGGACAGTCAAAGTCTGTTAGAGGTCTAAAAGTTTCTACACAGCATTTCCTTGGTAGTGTATTGCTTTTAGTTGTGCCGTTACATAAATTTTCTCAGTTTTCATTTTGTTTGTAATACATTATCTTTTTAACTTTTTTATTTATGTTGATATAATTATTCTTTTGCTAGAATGATAAATTAGTAGTTCAAATGAATATGACCTAATTTTATTGACTTTGTATGCTAGAAATTCAACTGTTTCATTACCATGTATTATAAAATGTGCTGTATCCATTGAATGGTTACTCTTTTATTTAAATTAATTAATTGTTTTATGAGTTTGCAGCATTCTGCAATATTTGGGGTTTTATGTGTTATATCAGATGTTATGGATATTACAGCTGCTTTAGAGTCAGATAATAATACAACTTCTTAAAATTCATTTATATGATGTAGAAGATTGTGTTGTCTCTAAAGGTTTGCTCAAATTTATGCATTAAAATTTGTAGCATTTAAAGTTAATCTTTTGTAGAAAGAGAAGAGTGGGCATATTGCACCAGTGCCATTAGTACCATTACAAAATATATTTACTTACACATTTATATGTGGTTATGTAGTCAAATACCATAACTATATATAAATATGTAAGTAAATAAATAAATGATTATCTAGGCTTGTAGGTCGTGGCCTTGTGGAAAATCTTCTTCCAGATGTTTCGTTTTAAACTGTGTCAAACATCCTCAGTGGCATGGCCATAATACTCTCGTTGTACTCTCAGCTGCGACTGATGCGGAGCCTCTTGATTTCACAGGATTTTTATATGCCTTACTCGTCCAGCTGTGGTTAGAGAATATATATCTGCAACTACTCATTTAAACCTTAGCCTACACATGGACAGTAAGGAATAAATTATTATTTCCATAAATTTACCTAAGACGTTGTTGTTTAACTATGAAACCTGGGACTTTAGTACTTACAACATAGTTAGTCGCCTCAAAAGGTGCCTGTCTCATAGCATATGACAACCCCTAGTGATCTAGTGGAAAATATATACGAGTCAGTTAGAGAATTTAATGTCATATTGGCATGTTGGCCATAGCAAGTCAGTGGTATAGAGCAACTGCACGGATAGTAGGAGATCCGTGGTTCAAAAGCCTGCTATGGCATTGAATGTTTCAGTCTGGCTCTACTCATTTAAGCCTTAGCCCACACACAGCTAGTGTGGAGGAAATGACTATTTCCACCAATTTACCTAAAAACATAGGGGTTTAAATATGAAGCCTGGGACTTCAGAACAAGGGTGGATAAAAAGTAATGCCTCCTACATTTCTTTTTCCCTTAAATAAGTGAGTTATGTGAAATTTTGAATTTGGCGCAATTCCTCAAACCTTCTCCAGTCCCCTGTAGTAGTGACTTCCTAAGCCAACAGGCAGCAGCACCGCATCCTCTTGCAAAATGGCTGATGTTGATATTCATATTAGACAGCATTTAGTGATTGAATGTTTGACTGCAGAAGGTGTAATGCCAATTCACATTCATGAAAGACCAAAAAATGTGTATGGTGATGCAACGGTGGATGTTAGCACTGTTAGACAATGGGTTCATCACTGTAATGAAGCTCAAGGGTAAACAGCACTGGCAGATGAAAAGCAAAGCGGCAGGCCGGTGCCTGCAGTGACTCCGTGCAACATTCAGCGAGTCGATGACATCATTCTTGGTGATTGCCGGGTAAAAACAGGTGAATTGTGTTGCATTACCTCCCTCAGTAAAGGCAGTATGATGATGATTATTCAACAACTGGGTTACTCAAAAATTTGTTCACATTGGGTACCAAGAATGTTAATCACCCAAAACAAAGAAACAAGGAAAACAATAGCCTCAGAGCACTTGCAGCGCCTCAGTTTGGAGGGAGAGGAGTTTTCAGAAAAAATTGTTACTGGAGACGAGACGTGGGTTCATTTTTTTGAGCCTCAATCAAAGAGGCAGTCAGTGGAATGGCATCACACAATGTCACCAAAGAAAACAAAAATTCATAACTCACGGTTGGCAGGGAAAGTTATGGTGACAGTATTTTGGGATGCAGAGGGTGTGCTTATGATTGATTATTTTGAGCAGGGATGTACAATAAATTATGTCCAATACATCAGAACTCCAAAAAGCTGGAAGCACGTCTTTGCCGAATTCGCCCAACAAAAACTGTGGCGGATGTTCTTCTTTTCCATGAAAATGGAAGACCACATACTAGTCAATACACCACTGCAGAAATTGAGATGGCAAGTCTTACTTCACCCCGCATAGAGCCCTGACCTGGTACAATCAGACTTCCATCTGTTCGGGCCACAAAAGGAAGCTCATCATGGGATTCATTTTGAAGATGAAGAGGCTGTGAAAATGTCCATGCGCCAATGGCTTCGGAAGCAAGACCGTGTGTTTTACCACACTGGAATACATGCCCTACTTAAAAGGTGGACCAAAACTGTGGAAAAGGACTGAGATTATATTGAATAATAACAAATTAAATGTCAATGTTTTAGTTTTTAAGCTATGTAAATTGGATTCAATTGTCTTGGCAAATAAAAGAGAAAAAAGAATAGGAGGCATTACTTTTTGACCCATTCTCATACTTAGTAAGTTGCCAAAAAAGGTGCATGTCCCATACCATATGGGAACCCCTAGTGGTCTACCGGGAAATATACTAGTTATTTGGAGAATTTAGTGTCATATCAGCATGTTGGCCATAGTAGCTCAGTGGTTTAGAGCAGTCATATGGAGAGCGGCAAATGCCAATTCCGACTATGGCATTGAATTTTTCAGTCTGGCTCTACTAATTTAATCCTTAGCGACACACAGCTTGTGTGGAAGAAATGATTATTTCCATTATATTTATTCTTGGTTCCATTAGCCTGATAAGTTTGTTTCGATGATCCAACTTCAACGTTTTGCAAAATTTGTTCAGAGTATTTTCATTTATTTCCTTATATTTCCTATATGTGTATTTAGCTTTGAGTTTTAAATTTATATTTTAGCAGTCCGTAGATTTTTTGTGTCATGATATGAGAGTCCATTAGTTTTTAATGAGGAAGAGCAAAATTTTGTTATATCAGAATTTACAAATATATCATTTAGCTATGCAGGAATTATTTTTTTTTTTTTTGGAAAGTTTACTGTATGTGTCATATGGTATGTTGTAAATAAAGAGCTAAGCTGTTCCCATTGAAGACTCAATTTTAATAATCCATATTTATGTCATCTCTTATCATTATTTCTCTTTTTGTTATAAATAAAAAGTTGAAAGCATATTCTAATTGCTTTAAAATAATTGAAAATTTCTAAGGTAAATCAATATAGGGCTACTATGACTAAGTTCAAATTACTTCCAATTAGCTGAACTGCTCAGTTTGCAACTTTCTCATAACAAAATCTGGATAAATCTACGGCTTTACAGATCAGATCATTTCTTACATATATACTAACTCCACCTTTATGTAATTTTTTTCCAACTACACTCTGCTTCTAAAGGGTACCCTTGCAGTGAAATTGGTTTAAATTGCTGCTGTATCAAGTGATGTTCAGAAATACATAGAATGTGTGGTAGTTGATTTGCAGTATGAAGATTCCTAGGGAGTTCATATACTTTGTTTCCTAAGCCTTCTTATATTTTGATGAAATACAGATAGACGGTGATTACTATTACTATTAATAAAACTATTATGATTACTATTGTTCTTGAGGGGAGTAATTTTATTTCAGTTAATTGCTACCAAGTTATTATGGTTTATGTTTTAATTTGCCTTAAGTTTCAGGGCTTGTGTTGATTTAACTTAAAAAGGACCTTCTACTTGCAAAAACAGGAATTTTGTCCTTTATTGTTTCAGCAGTTAGAAGTGACAGCTTCTGTTTGCCTCTAGAATAAAAGTGTAGACCATCAAATGTATAATTTCCCTTACTTATATTCAATATATATCATACATATGTGAGAGGACACAGTCCCTAACAAGGCATGATCAAGTCTAAGATGCATAACACTCACCTTCCATTTAAACTCAGGCTGGTCATACCTATGGAAAAGACACACTACCTTCACATTTGTATGTCTGCTGGTGTCACTGATGTCACACAGGTCCTTTTCAATGCAATACTTACTTCAAAATGAAATTACTTGACTGCAAAAAAAAGTTATCTACTGCTTTTTATATAAAAGAGACTGCTTTCGCTTTCTCTGTTATGTATAATAAGTAACGCAATGGATAGAAGAGAATTCCTTATACAAGAGTGAAATGTCATGTGAGATAATATGTATGTAATTAATAGGAAACAGAAACAACTGAACTAATGTGCAAATGAGGAAATTTAAAATTGAATCTTCTTATGCAAATTAAATGTGTATTTTGAAATTCCTAGGGGTGTCCCCAAAAGACCTAAAAGTCCTCCAATCATGCATAACTTCATTTATTATTTAGCTGTTTCAACATTAATAAAATACTTCTTCTGGGATGTCCTATGTAATAGGATTTCCTTTTTCTTTTTCACCAATGACAGCATTGGCACCTTGTTTGTTGCAGATCCTATGGAAAATTACAAAGCTCACTCTGCCGCTAGCTAACTGAAAGCAAAAATCATAGTACCTTTATTCATTTATAACATCTGTATTGTGACTACTGACTTGTGAATCCATGTTAAGTCATCGAAGTTCATATTTTGAATAAATCTCTCACAGCTTTTATTATATTTTATGCCAAAAATCAAGACAAATTCAGTTCTTATTAGGACACTGACACATAATTTAAACAAATTGGAATGTATTGTCATCTTTATAAAATATGGAAAGTTATTGTGACAGTCTCCATAAAGACAGCAACAGAACTCTTCTATATCAAAATACCTTCAATCATGACATATACAACAGTACTGATATGAAAATGTCTCTCAAAAGCACAAACAATTAACTTTCATTGATGGCAAATTTCCTCTGCCTTGCAAAGAATTCACTATTCTGGACTGATGAATTGAGGAACTTTAACTAAAGAGACAATTCAAAACTTAAAATAACTAGGAGAACTTCAAGAAAAGAAAAACAAAATACAGAATGTGAGATTTTAAACTTTCACAGCAAGTGTTATCATAAAAAACTTCATGAGTGTCAAAGTTACTAAAGTTGAGCTTTTGCCCATTGCAACTTCCATGGCCAATAAAAGATGCATTGAACCTTAAGATGCCAGGGGTGTATAAGATGGTTTTAAAACAAGTAGATATATTATTCCTAACTGAATACTGCCTAACTAATTCTGAATTAAATGAACTCACAATACCAGGCTCACACTAAAACAGGGTTACAGTAGAACATTCAAATGAAATAGAGGCTCATTAATTTTAGGAAAAGACTCAGTAAAAGCTAAATCCATATCTACTTCCTGGAACTAAACATGGAAGAGCATTTTGAAACTAAAATTATAGAACTAGACAATAAGCTGATAGCCATATATATTTACAGAAATCTGTCGATTGACATAAACATTCTAATTGAAAGGCTGGATGCTATTCTGAACTATTTTCTAAAACAAAAGTAAACTGTAATTCTAGTGGGAGACATTAAAATAAATGATTTACAACAAAGCAATGATAAACTTAAAATCATATCTCTATTAAACATTCATGGCATTCTGCCAACAGTTGATGTACCAACAAGGGTGACTAATACTATAAAGACTACCATGATCAAGTAGCTATATGCAAAGATGTAATTACTTTTGTTAAAACTATTGATGTTTTTGAGGCTTGTCTCTATGATCATTTTGCACAATTTCTTACCATTAATTGGCCAAGCAGAAAGAACTTTAGAAAACAGGCACAGTATTCTAAAAGGCCAGATTACAGGAGCCAGAAAGTATTCATTATTTCAACCATTTGCTTGGGCAAGAAACTTGGGAAGACATTTATGAGGAAAATTCAGTATACATCACATTCACTGGATTTTTAAACAGCTTTAAATACTACCACGATACAGCATTTTCACTGGTTAAAGTCAGCGTCAGTGAAAAACTTTCCAATCAATCTATAAAAAGGTTATTAACGCAGTAAAAGTATAAGAGAACATCATCCAAAAATAAACAGTAGGCCATGTGGGATATAATGAAAAGGGAAACTAACTCAAACCGTTGCAAACAAATATTGTATTGAAACACAAAGACAAAGCATAAAAAATCCAAGAGAAATAGCCAACATATTGAACAATTTCTTTGCAGTTGTCTCAAAAAAGTGCACATGGAAAGCAACATAAATGGTGGACCAGAAAATAAAGCCCATATTCGTTGTAATGATGAATTATTTTATGTGATTAGGGAGCTAAAAACAAAAAAATCAGATGCCCTTGAGAGTTCAACCTTCTTAATGAAAAGGTGTAGCAACAATATCTTAAAACCGCTGTGTCATATAGTAAATACATCTCTTCAAAGCAACACATTCCATCAGGAAATAAAGGTAGCAAAAGTAAAACCAATATTCAATAAAGGAGATGAAAAGAACCCAAACAACTATAGACCAATAGCTGTAATTTCAACCTTACCAAAATATTAGAAAAAGTAATGTACAAGTAGGTTATAGCATTCCTCAAAAAATTGAAATCATTAATAGCAGTCAGTATGGGTTCCAAAGCATGAAATCTGCTAGTGTGACACTGGTAAATTTTGTTGAAAGTACATATGATGTACTGCACAGAAGAGAAGTTGGGATGGTGGATCATGATTCTCTGTTAACCCTGCAGTGCTTACATGGTGTCTAACAGATGCCAGCCTAGAATCATTTCACATCTCTTCAATACTGATGTGGTCATTGTGCTGAGCTGCCATCTACCTTTGGCTTAGCAACTCTTAACCAATATATCTAAGTGACAACCTGCCAGTTTTTGCCTAACAATGGTGGAGTGAAGTTATTGCTGTGAATGTGTAGATGGCGTCTGTCAGACACCACGCAATCTTTACTGTTGCAAGTTGAGTTACCGGTTTAAAACATATTTGTTGCGGAAACTCGTGATCAGAAACTGTCAGTATCAATTTTTTCCTGATGGAAATTATTTTAGTATCTTTAGGTTTGCAATGAGTGGAAAAAAGAGGAAATACAATCCCTCTGATCCAGATGATTGGAAGATCGTGGAAAGTTTGTTTGAAGAAGTAGATGATAATGATTTTGAACTTGATTCAAATAGCGATGCCGAGGAAGATATTGTGAAGCAAAGAAGTGAATCTACAGATACTGAACAAGAAGCAGATGATAGTAATAATTACAGTGAGACTGAGAAATATTTCCTAGGGCAGAATAAAGTTTGTAAATGGAATAAGTTTAGTCCACCAAAAAATGTTCGTACTTGGCTGCAGAACATTGTTAGATATTTGCCTGTTATGAAAACGTGTGCGAAACAACAAAAATCGCCAAAAGAATGTTGGCAGATATTTTTTAACACAATATGATATCTGACATAGTGACATGCACAAATAAAAAAAATTGAGGAGGCACAAACTAATTATAGTAGGGAGAGAGATGCAAGACCTACAGATATGCTTGAAATAAAGGATTTCTTTGGAATATTATACCTGTGTGCTGCTAGAAAAGATAACCACACCCACAGAAAGGTTATATGGGCAAAAGATGAGATGGGTATAGATTTCTGCAGACTGATAATGTCTGAAACACGTTTTTGAATTCTACGCTACTGCCTTAGGTTTGACGACAGGGATACAAGAATGGAGAGGGAAAGCTTGACAATCCGGCTCTAGTTCGGGCTATTTCACTTAATTTGTGCAAAACTGCCAGAATGCATATTCAGTTGGGGAATACTGCACATTAGATGAAAAATTAGAAGGTTTTAGGGGAAATTGTCAGTTCAGACAATACATTCCGAGTAAACCAAGCACGTATGGCATAAAAATATATGCCTTGGTCGATGCTCTAATGTGTTACACAGTAAATCTTGAAATATATCCTGGAAAACAGCCAGAGGGATTATTTTAAATAAGTAACAGTGCTAGTGATGTAATGAATCGTCTAGTCTCAGTTATTTTCGGTACAGGAAGGAACCTCACTGTAAACAATTGGTTTACAAGTATTGAAATTGCAAATTACCGGTATGAACGCAACATTAGTATTGTTGGAACTGTAAGGAAAAACAAACAACAAATTCCCGCTTAATTTGTCACAGCAAAATCCCGAGAGGTAGGGTCATCCTTGTTTGGCTTCCAGGAGAATTCCACATTAGTTTCATATGTAGCCAAACGGCATAAAGTTGTATTGGCTCTCTCTACAATGCACCATGACCCTACTATTGACATTACAACTGGAGAAAAAAGAAATCCAGAAATTATAACTTTCTACAACACAACAAATTCAGGTTTTGACACTGTAGATCAGTTGTGTAGAACATACAATGTGTCCAGGAAGACAAACAGGTGGCCAACTGTGGTGTTTTCAGCATGCTGAATGTAGTAGGCATAAACTGTCAAATTATTTTCCAGAGTAACAATAAAAGTGATGTGAAGAAACGCTGTCGCTTTCTGAAAAGTTTGGCTCTTGATCTTGCAGATGACTACCTGAGGGTTCAGTCACAATGTTCTTCCCTACCAGTAGCCTTCAAATGGGACATTTCTAACCTATATACTAATACAGACGAAACACAGATGACAAAAGAAGGTGATATGAGTGTGAACAGAAGAAGGTATTACAAATGTTGTTTGAAAAACAGAGCCACGAGATATACATGCAGGTCTTGCGGACAGTATATTTGTCTCGAACATGCCCAGCAAATATGTTCAGACTGTACATAGTGTGAATACAGAAGCACTGTGTTCTGGTGTCCTGAAAACTTGCATTCCTCATGACATCTCGATATCAAATTTTTAAATAGAATATAACACGTTTGTGCTTACTAAGCATGGGGTAGAGGCACTAAACATGGATGCCGTTCACTGACATGGGTCTCCCTGAAAGCAGTGCTTCTTCAGTAAAAGGGCACTCCTTTCATAAGAGTCAGTAGATATAAAATGAACAGTTCTGTTCTTAAAAAAATTTGTCAGTTGCAAAAATTCTTTTCTTACATATTTCCTGATAGTTACAATATGAATAAGAGAGTCAATCAGTCATATCTTTTAACACATGGTATACTTTTGTTGTGTACTGAGATATTGTCGGTTTAGGAGTTATACAAACATCATGCAGAATGATAAGAACTTTTGGAGACTCTACCAGAAACTTCAAAATACACATTTCATTTACATATTTCTTCATTGGCACATTATTTCAGTTGTTTCTGTTTGAAGACCAATAGCTGAGAATGTACGCAATTTGCTGTTTTGAGAGTTTAGCAATTCTTCTGATTGAATAGAAACACAGTTGTGTTTGAGCATGTATTTTGTTCACCTGTTTCCAAAAGTTAGTAAATGCTCTCGGTAGGAATAAAGGATTTCCTTTTAGTTAAACTTATGAAAGAAAACACAAATATTTACCAAACTGTAATTCACACACAACTCATTTAATACAAAGTTAATTACAGCCACACAATAACTTATAGGAATTTATTTCATCCTCCATTTTTGTCAAGGTCATTTGATAATAGCTTCCTTTGCCTTCCATTCTGAGGCTCCTTCTGATTCACAGGGATCTAGCGTCGATCATCACTGCATGTTGTTTAGATGCAATGTTTTGTTCAATATTGATCAGATGAACTTCCTGCTCATTGTACCTAGCTCTGAAGTAAGAAAGATATATAATATATATCTATATATATACATATATATATTTCCTGTTAATTACATACATATGACCTCACATGACCTTTCCTGTTCACTCTTTTATAAAGTATTCTCTTCTATCCATTGCTTTGCTTATTACACATAACAGAGAAGGCTAAAGTATCCTCCTTAGTATAAATATCAGTAAATAACTGTTTTTGTACTCAAGTAATTTCATTTTGGTCTTCATTAAATTATGATCAAAGACATACAGTAAGAAGGCCAGATAATAGCAATAGTAGCAATAAAAATAATATTGATGATGGTGATGATGATGATGATGATGATGATGATGATCACAATCTATCTCTATTTCATCAAAACCTAAGAGCCTTAAGAAAAAAAGTGGATGAACTCGCTATAAATCTTCAAACTGAAATTAAAAACCACACATTCTATGTATTTCTGAACATCACCAGACACAGCAGGAATTTAAACCAATTTCATTGCAAGGGTACCCTTTAGGAGCAGAATGTAATAGGAGAAAAGTATATGAAGGTGGGTTTTGTCTATGCTAAAGATGATCTGATCTGTAAAGACTTAGATTTATCCAGATTTTGTTATGAGGGAGACCTTGAACTCTGCAGTTCAGCTAATTGGAAGACATTTTTCAATTTTCAAATATTTATAAAGCAATTGAGGTGCATTTTTTTTTTAAACTCGATACATGGACAAAATGTGTATCACAGAAAAACGGGTTCTTCTATTTATTGGTAATACTAATTGTTCAACACAGCAACTATATTAATCATAAAGTTCTCCTTCTTGAAACTGTCTCATTGATTGTGAAAAGAAACAAATACCATAATTTAACTAGTGAACATTTGGAGTTTGAAAATGCAGTGTTTTTTCAATAACCAATGGATGCTGATTAACTTTGCTGCACAAGAGGGAATTAACAAATGAAGTTATGTTATTTTTGTCATTTATTATTTTTTATTTATGTATTGATTATTTTTTATTAATTTTCAACTTTTTGTAATACATAATATATTATACAATCTTAATGTATATAATGATTATTTGATTAGGTATAAACTTAGAAACTATGTACTCTTACATTCGCAATAAAAATATTTTGTTTTATTTATATGATAAACACATTGAATACAGAGAATTTTCAAACATTATGAATAAGTAAGCTTTAACCTTTATTTGTATCTTCTAGTAAACCTTCAAAAAGTTCTCTTGCAGTTTCTGGAATTTCAAAATATTTAGTTAAATTTTGAACATCCATCTTCTTTTTTTCCTCACTCTATCAGGAGGTATAACTGTGTCCATGTATTGGATAAATATGTGAAAAACGGAAAAATTGTTTACTCTCCTCCAAGAAAGCAATAAGCATGAACATCATTGCACTGTTCCTGTTCTAACTAGAGCAAGCGTCTGAAAATAAACGAATGGTAGAAGGAGTGCTGTTGGACATGCTTTGTTCCAGTTCCAACAAGAAGTGTTACAAAGATGAGACAACCCGATTGCAGCCTTTAGCAGATTCAGTTTCTATGTAGCCTTTAGCAGATTCAGTTTCCAACAATAATGTTGCCTTTTTCTGCGTTTTAGGTGGAATCATTATGTATACATTATACAGCCATACCTGCCTTGCATATAATCACTAACATAAAGCTTAGCCAGTGGTTGATTGTGCTGCATATCAAAGCAAATAGTGATGGTGTCAGTGTTTGGCTCTTTCAATAGCTGATAAAACATTTTTGGTCGCAACTTGTGCAGTCTGCACATGATTCTTTGTTTGTCTTTTCCACGTCTGCCTCTGTCTTTATCTTCATCAATCCCATTTTGCAGATGGAGCATGTGGCAGTGTATCATGTATGGAACGAAAAACTGAAGAATTTGCAAAATATGTATTTATATTCCCATGTGTAAGGACTATGATACAATGTATTTTTATGGTGAATATAAACAGACCGGTAGATTTCTTAATCAGATTTCTTCGCAAAAGTTGTTCCACTTTCTTCAGATGTTAAATTACAGAGGTAAATATCGCCTCCTTGATTTTGCTCTTCCATAGTGGATTTCTCTATATTTGTACTTCTTAACGCCTTGCTTTATATCAACAGAAATGCCCTTCTGCAACATTCCTGTTCTGTCACTGCCTCTGGTTTCCTTTGGTGCATTACCAGATAAGTGAAACTTTCTAACCAGGAGAGATAATCTATCTTTTGACACCCCTGTGATTCCTTGTAAGTTAGCAGTGATTACTGACAATACTCGGCCATCATTAGCTCTTACACTGTATTTAATGGTAACAGTCTGCTTCATATTTGGAGCTTCTTTCTTCAGCAGTCTGTGATTAGGAGACGTAATACGCATTTATTTCATAAGGAATTTATCTTGATCTGTTTCATTTAGCATGCAAAGGTGATGGTGAAATTCACTAATATCATTATAAGTCAAATCAGCCACATCAGAGAGCTTATGTCTTTTACTTTTCGGATTTCTTGGGGTGCAATCAAGAACATGTGAACATGAAATTTATGGAGTAAGAGTTTTCTTGACTTGCATTTTGATGATATTTTCTTGCTTTTACAATTTCCACATACTGTGCATTCTACGATTAGTACAGTTTCACAATCTGAGCTCCTGTCCATTGTGTGTGTGTGTGTGTGTGTGTGTATGTAGTGTTTAATGCCCAATTTTACTACACAGGGCACTTCAGGCGGTGACACTGATGATATATCAGATGAAGATGCAGCACCGGTGGAATGAGATGGCGGAGGAAACCAGAGGTCCTGGAGAAAACCCACCACAGTGCCGAGTTTTCCACCACAAATCTCACTTTGTGGTCACCTAGGATCGAACTTGGGCTGCCTTGGTGAGAGCCAAGCAGTCTAGCCACTGAGCCACAGTGCGGCCTTCCTGTCCATTGTGCATAGAACATTGCAGTGTGTCAACTAAGAATAAAAATGCTATGTAAGTAAAAGAAAGCTTTCAGAAATGAATGTGAAATGCAAGCATACAACATAAGTATGCAGTTATTGCCAATGCTGAGCTTGCAGAAATGATTAAGAATTACAAGAATTGCAAAAGTGAGATGGCACTCAATAACAATATGCATTTCATTGAATTGAGGTTGCTACATGCTGAACCGCAAAATCATAAAATTGCATCTATCGACTTTAGTTTTAATGAGCAAGTGCATCTATCCAGTTTTGAAAGAAACTGCTAATATTCTGTACCTTCTACAAAGGAGATCAATCAAATTTTGCAAAATCTGATTCCACAGAACGATGCATAAGGTGGAAATTATGCCAGTACTGTATATAACTCAATTTTGTAAAGTTTTGCATCTATTGATTTTTGAAAATATGCTCCTCAATTACAAAATGCTTTGAACATTTTATTTAAAACAAAAATACAAATTATCATATGTGTCAACATAAATATGGATTATTGAAGTTGAGTCTTCAAAGGGAACAGCTTATCCCTTTATTTACAACATACCGTATGACACATACAGTAAACTTTCCAACAAGAATTCAAAATAAATCATCCACAGCTATAGTTAATATATATGTAAATTCCAAAAGAACTAAATTTTGTTGTTTCAACCAAAACTAATAGACTCTCAGATTATAATGCACAAACTCTATGGACTGAAAAGATAAATTTAAAACTCAAACCTAAATATACATTAAGGAAATATAGGGATAAAAAAGAAAATACTCTGAATGAATTTAGCAAAATCCTTGAACTTGAATCATGGAAACAAACTTATGAGGCTAGTGGAACCAATATTGATTATAATAGCTTCCTTCAATGCTTTAAAACTCATTTTGAATTTTGATTTCCTTCTAAGTTTAAAAAGACATTTACTTCAAAAGAGACATCACTGGATCACTTTAAGAATTAAAACCCCATTTAGGTGCAAGAAAGCACTTTTTTAGCAAGTTAGAATTATAAACAATTTTGATTTAAAAAATTACTGCAAAAAATATTGTAAACTTTTAAAGAAGGTAACAAAAGCAGCTAAAGTATTGCAGTATAATAAACTAGTTCAGCACTAGGACATATGGATAAAAACAACTCAGAATGTAATAAAAGCTGTAACACATACTCATTATAAAATTACTCAATATCACTCAGTGTTGACAATCAAGAAATTAACAAGCCTCTTGAAGTTGTAGGCATGTTCAGCAAATTCTTGTTGAATGTAATGAAAAAAATTTGAATATTAATTATGGAAATAAAAATGCAGCACTGCAACTTTGGAGATCATGTTTCACAAACGTTGTGCCTAAATTTATAGTCAATCTAACCACACCTTCCAAAATGAAAAAGAAAAATTATTGATCCTTTTTAAATGAATAATTCCTCTGGTTATGATGATATAACTACAAAAATCTTAAAATCTTGCTCCTCATAAATTAGCATTCCCCTTAGTTAATTACGCAATCAGGCTCTAAAGGCTGGAATTTTCCTTGACGGGATGAAATTCTCAATTGGTAAATCTCTTGGCAAAACAGGCGAAAGCAAATTTTGCAACTTATAGAGAATATCACTTTTGCCAATTTTTTCAAAAGTTCCTGAAGAAGTGATGTTCATTAGACAGTATAAATACCTTGATTATATCAACATATTTGTCAGTCATAAATTTGGATTCAGAAAGGGAATATTGAAAACTAATGCAACTTATAAGCTTAGACATTGCTCTTACCCATTGAGCAACTGGACAGAAACTAGATCTGTCGTTCAAATCCCGGCCATAGCATTGAATTCTTCAGGTTGACTCCATCTATCCAAAACATTAGCCTATATACGGCTAGTGTGAAGAAATGATTGATTTCCATCAATTTACCTAAATTACACATGAAGTTTTGTCTGCCTTAAATGAAAAAGACATATAGGTTCACTTTTCTGTGATCTAGCAAAATCCTTTGATTGTGTTAATCATGACATTCTTATAGAACAATTGGAATTATATGGGATAAAAAAAGAACATTAATAGATGGTTTGTATCATATGTAAATGCAAGAAAACTGAGTGTTGAGGTAGACAGTAATATTGGTAATAAGAAAGGAACTTTGAATTTGAAAGTGATAACTCATGGAGTATCACAGGGTTCCATGTGGGGTCCTTTACTATTTCTGATCTATATAAACAACATCTTAGTTTATGTAAAGGACAGTGCAAGTACAGTTTTACAGTTGCCTTTTTTTTTTTTTTTTTTTTTTGCTGATAGCACTAGTGCTCTGGTGACCAGTACAAATTTTAACAAGTGTATAGTTAAATTAAATTATGTTTTCAACTCTACGTCATTTTGGTTTAAAATGAACAGATTAGCTGTGAATCTAGACAAACCATAAGTTGTAAAATTTATAACTTGACATATGTCAATACTCAAATGGCATTTGGAATTAATGATTTGCTATTAGAAGAAATTTACAGCATTAAATTTCTGGGCCTTCAAATTGACAGATATTTAGATTGGAAAGCTCACATTATTTATATCTCACCTAAACTCAGCTCCACCTATTATGCTGTTTGAGATCTGGTTAGTGTGAGTTCTACTTACACACTTACATTACTGTCTTATGTTTACTTTATTTCTCCCATGGAATATGGAATATAATTTTGTAGCAACTCAGTAGAAAGTAACAAAACATTTATATGCTAAAGAAGGTTAAGATTCATTACTAACACCAATAGCAGATGCTCCTCCAAAGATCTTTTTATAAGATTGGTGATATTAAACCCTTACTTGAATGTATATATGTCTCGGAATATAAAGCATGTAGTATTACATTGTAATGGGGCATGCTGCTCAGACTTTTTCAATAAAAAAAACAATAATAACAACAATAATAACAACAATAATAACAACAATAGTAACAACAATAGTAACAACAATAGTAACAACAGTAGTAACAGCAGTAGTAATAACAAATAGTAATGACAATAGTAATGACAATAGTAATGACAATAATAATGACAATAGTAATAATAATAATAATAATAATAATAATAATAATAATAATAATAATAATAATAATAATAATAATAATAATAATAATAATAATAATAATAATAATAATAATAATAATAATAATAATAATAATAATAATAATAATAATAATAATAATAATAATAATAATAATAATAATAATAATAATAATAATAATAATAATAATAATAATAATAATAATAATAATAATAATAATAATAATAATAATAATAATAATAATAATAATAATAATAATAATAATAATAATAATAATAATAATAATAATAATAATAATAATAATAATAATAATAATAATAATAATAATAATAATAATAATAATAATAATAATAATAATAATAATAATAATAATAATAATAATAATAATAATAATAATAATAATAATAATAATAATAATAATAATAACAATAACAATAATAATAATAATAATAATAATAATAATAATAATAATAATAATAATAATAATAATAATAATAATAATAATAATAATAATAATAATAATAATAATAATAATAATAATAATAATAATAATAATCGTAATAATAATCATAATAATGATCATCATAATAATCATAATCATAATAATGATCATCATCTTAATGATCATCATAAAAAGGATCATAATGATGATGATCATAATGATGATGTTGATAATTATGATCATAATGATGATGATCATAATGATGATAGTGATGATTATGATTATGATGACGATAGTGAAGTTAGTGATGATAATAAGGATGGTGATAGGGATCATGGTGATAGTGATAGTGATGATAGTGATAATAATATTTATTTATTTATTTATTTATTTATTTATTTATTTATGTATTTATTTATTTATTCATTTATTCATTTATTCATTTATTTATTTATTTATTTATTTATTTATTTATTTATTTATTTATTTATTTATTTATTTATTTATTTATTTATTTATTTATTTATTTATTTATTTATTTATTTATTTATTTATTTATTTATTTATTTATTTATTTATTTATTTATTTATTTATTTATTTATTTATTTATTTATTTATTTATTTATTTATTTATTTATTTATTTATTTATTTATTTATTTATTTATTTATTTATTTATTTATTTATTTATTCATTTATTCATATATTTATTTATTATCTACCTTTTTTGATTCTATTTTACCCAAAGGTATATTAGGAATATAGTTTTACAAATTTATGAATATAATACAATTTACAAAAACATGACAGATTTGATATCAGGCTGACAAACAGTAAACATCAAGATGAATTATTTAGCTTAAGAAATATTTTGTTTAAGAAAGCCATGAAATATTGATAAGTAACTCAATTACAGATATAAGTACTTCATTTGTAGCATCACTGGGTAGATGCATCCCAAGTGTTATATGGGCGACATTTTCAGTACAGCACTTTGGGACTTGATAGTATGTTTACAAGTGATCATTCTAAATTCTCTAAAGCTATATCTAACTTAATTTTCTGGTGCTTCATGACAGTAAACACTCAAATGAGAAATTTTGTGGTTAAGTGAAATATAGGAAATCTGATACTGAAATATGTGCTTTATTCTTAATAAGGACTATTTATACAACGAAAGCACGAAATTAATATAATTTTGAGGTGAACAAGTACTCCATATATTGCTAGTGTTTACCTAGAATGCATTTTGTTTGGACTTTCCTAACATCCTCCGCTAATGACAATACATAGGGAGCATGGAGTACTGGTTCAACTAAAAATTATATTAATGAATTTTATATTTGCTTTAGAGTAACCCCAGTTCAGTTTTCAAATGCATTTATGAAAAATGCACAGTAGTTGCACAATCCAATGACTAACTTAAGTTTGAAAGCGTGCAATGAAAGGAGAGAATCATTCAAAAATATCTGCGAGAACACTGAAAACTATGCATATCATGCATCATTAAAACATTTGATACTTAAAAACGCACAGAACCTCCATTTTACAGCTGTTTATAAAGAGCATTAGTATTTATATCTTATTATTTGAAGCAAAAGGTTAGAAACAGTGATGTATTTAACATTTGAAAGTAATGAGTTGGTAATTTAAACACAAACATCACTTAAATTGTGCTTACTTGGACATGTTTCGGAGAACGTATTGTCCCCATCCTCAGCAGCTGTCCGACTGGTTGGATCCGTGGTTTCTTGAACTGAGCTTGTAGTCAGTGGCGGCATCTGTTGTGTACGAGATGAACTTCCCAAGGGAGTTTTCAGGAGGCAATTCAAAATTTAAAGTATACTGTTTGATTTGCAACTTTTCCCAAACATCGAGTTCGGCTGCATTACTGGCTGGTTTTAATAGAAATGCAGCCGAACTCGATGTTTTGGAAAAGTTGCTAATTATAAAGACAAACAGTATACTTTATATTTCGAATTGCCACCTGAAAACTCTCTTTGGAAGTTCATCTCACAGACAACAGATGCTGCCACAGGCAACCAGCTCAGTTCAAGAAACCACGCATCCAACCAGTTGGATAACTGCTGGATCTGCAGTATCCAAATGTTGGATAACTGCTGACGATGGGGACAAAGTAAGTCCAAGTAAGGATAATTTAAGCGATGTTTGTGTTTGAATTACCGACTCATTACCTTCAAATTTATATCATATTTCTGTATTCCAGTTTCTGAATAATTTCATTTCAAAACTTTTATTTGCATTCATTTACAGTCTAAAACCGATTTTAGTGATTGAACAAATTGGGAATTCCGGAGAAAAATTGACTCAAAATAAATTTGATACATATAACAGAATTGTGCAAAAATTAAAGGAGCAGCAAAATTATTTTGATAACACTTGTGGTTAATTTGTGTTCACATAGAAAAGTCATTAAGTCACAGAAAGCATATTTTACAAGAATAACAGAACAGATGTGACATTTCTAAATAAGATGCTCTATTTACAAAGCGGTTATAGACCGTCCTATAACTTAAAAAAAATTATAGTTAGTGTATTTCTATAAGAAATATAATTCTGTTGTACAAATATGACAACAGAATGTATTGATGTTCATATATTCTAACCTCTAGGTCCTTTTTTAAGCATTGTTAATGATGGGTCTTCTTTCAATAATTATGTTCTTGTCAGGTTTACCTTTCTTTAAAATGCTGTGTTACCTCCACAGTTCTATTTTACCAAACATTTATCTAAGATGGGTGGGCACTTTATCTCCCATTCAAGAAGAACTGATCTTCATGGGTAATGTATTCAACAATTACATACTGAGGCAAAAATCATAGAAAACTGTCACGTTTACAACACTAAATCATGTATCATTTGTAGGAACTTGATTGCTCACAACTTTCACTTGCTGCTATTTCTAATGTTACTGTCAACCTGTTCCAATTGAAGAATCTGAAACTTTTTAACTTGATACCTTTCCCATGTTAATGCTGAAATTAATGTTACATTTTTAAGTTTAATATAAAGATCTGTGGCATAGAGTACTAAAAAGCACATGCAGCAGTACTATGAGCAACTAACCTGGAATGACTGGCCATCATAACTCAGTGTTGCCTAATTTGGACATCCATGGCACAAGGATATTTCCTTTCATGAATCTAAAATTATTAATGGAAATTGGTCATTGTTATATGCCTTGGTATATGCAGCAAGCTTTCCATGAAGCATGCTGTATAAAGCCTTTCTATGCTGTATTCCGGTTATTGCTCTAGAAATTGCATACTCATGTTTACGGTATATTCAAATTTTCATGTGGTTTATTAAGCAGTAGTCAAGAAATTTAGGGTTTCCAACTGTATTTACTTTATAAATTAACTGAACAGGGTTCACTGCCATCCAGAAGTACTTATGCATGTCCATTGAAACTCAGTTCAAAACTAGTGTATATGAAAATTGTAAAATGCTTTACGGAAATAAGAATAAAACTTGTGTGTTTGAACCGTTAATGTTTCTTTCAAAACCTGATACTTGTGGCGCAGGGCAAAATGCTCCACTTCCAGACCAAAAATATTTTTAAAAGGTAGTTTCTTTAGGAATTTCAGTATAGCAAGAACAATTTCAGAAATCTAAGAAATGAAGACTAAAGTATATAATCTGTGTCACACATTCAGGGGCAGCTCACCCTTATGTGCAGCAGTGCTGCAGCACACTCTTTTTATAAATCACATTGTAGAAATTTTAAAAGACCATATAAATAACAATGCATTATTGTAAGTACAAGAGCTCGAGTGTGACCACTGAAATCTTGATGCATGGAAAACAGATGCTTAACTAGTGGAACGCATCCTTGAGTTTGTGCTCAGAGCCAACAAGCTCAGTAATCAGTATTCCGCATGCATACAACCTTTACATCTTGCCTCCCTGATGTCCTAAGTTTCCTAGATTTTTGCATAAATGTTTGTTACATCTAATACTGCACAGTGACCATTCTTTACACCATGAAGCAGGGCCACCAACACTTAAGTTCATATTCATATTCATTTATTGCATCCGTAAATCATACAACTCATGATGTGCAATTGTCAAATTACTAACTAAACAAGAAATAGTAACAAGAAACAAGAATTACAATAAGTTGTTTAGCACAATATTCAAATTAATAATTAAAATTTACATTCCCTTTATCCTACCCTTTTGTCATTTAAATATTCTTCTACTGAGTAGTAACACTTTTGTAACAAATACCTCCTATGTGCTTTTAAACTATGTGAAGGACTCAATGTTTATTTCAGTTGGCAGTTTATTGTAGATATGAATTCCATTGAATTTAAAACTGTGCTCATACATTTTCTTTTTATGATAGATGACATGTAAGTTTGAATTATTTACACCTGTAGAACTTGAACATGCATTGGAAATCATTTAACAATCTATCATTGCTTTATTTTGTAGTTCTACAAATTAATTCCACCCTTCTTATATAAACAGATCCAATACCTAATGGTTATTAAAACGCAGGGCAGATTGTGATGCACCTATCATATTGGCAGGATAATCCATTCCTCGACAATAACAGGAATCCGCCATAACAAGTGCATGGGTTCACCTGCTCACATTGTATCCAAATATTTGTGTAACATTTGAATAATGAAAACTTATTCGTGCAATTTCTTTTTTACAATCTTTTACATTATTCCTTATAATTGTTTAACTATCCCACACTATTTTACCTATTACCTTGTTGCTACCTTGGCTGTAACGTTATTTGTGGTTGACACCAGTTTATTTTGTGCAAGTGTGAAATGTGTTATAAATTAGTTTAATTCAGTGTATGAGTAATTCAATATTATGACAACTTTAACCAATAAATAATGAACAGTTAATGAACTTCTGAAAACTCTTTTCAAGGCAAGTATTAGAAGAAAGGGTTAGTATGAAAATGTTAGTGCGACCAATACCCGGCCTAAAATTTAAAAAAAGAGTGACAGGAAGTAGAAATTCTGTTTATACCATGAAGAAACATTGGTGCATGGACTTCATTTTTCGAAACTAGGGAGTTGCATGAACTTTCCCGCAGCACGCTGTTATTTTTTGGCATGAGCTGCCACTGCACACATTGTGAAATGGCGCAGAGCTGCTGGCACAGATACTGGTGACTCTATTTGAATCTCAAGCAAAGCACTTCAGAACTAGCATTTCCAATTACATTGTTGAAAATTTTATTTTGCTGTACAATGTATGAAAAATAGGCCTCTATTAAAAATGCTGGTTCACATGAGGGAAGGCCATCAGTTCTGCTTCACTGGGATTAATACTGGAAAATATGGGCTTCAGACAGAAAACTAGTAATGGGCATAAATTCTTATTGGGAAGGGATATAGTTGCTGCTGGAATAGTTTGTCAGAACTATGACCATGCTTAGGGAACCTGGAGATATGTGCTCCAGTTATCTTGAGACAGAAATAAGCACCATTGCAAGCAAACATGCCAATATGCAACTGAAAGAGGTCTCAGGAAACCTGAACAAAAGGGAATTTACCTTAAAATTTGTCATGCACCTTTAGCACAAAGAAGATTCACTGAAAAATTAAGTTTTCAGTTTCTAACCAGCAAATAATATTCTAAAATATTTGCAGATTCTTGCAAAACTTTTATAAGCAAATTTTTAAGACTATGCAAGCATTCTAAATGCTTGAGATAAACCTCCCTGTACTAATTCTAAAGGAGGTATTCAGGAAAGGTATTCCACTATTAGGAAACTTAAGAGTGGAATTTTTTCAAAAATTATATCAATGCAAAACCCAAGAAACATTTATGAAAATGCATTATCCACTTACCTCCTTATGTCAGGTCGTCCTTTTACAATTAATTTGGACTAAGATAAAAGTGGAAGTTACTAAAGAAACTATTTTCTTTGCTGATATGGAAAGACTTATGCATGTTGCACTTGACCGAACTGACTGGTCATGTTGTACAGTCAAAAAGCTGTAGCAGATTTTCATAAAGTGGCTTGGGGTAACACCATACAAAAATTACTCCTAAATCTGCAAGAAACTCAAATTAAGCCAAGAAGACGAGAAGGAGCTAGCAACCCTCTAGAATTCAAAAATTCAAGTTCATTATTTTCAGTGACATGTTAATATTAAATTATATATATATTGTAATGTAGAAGAATTCTATGCTCCTTAAGTGGACATTCTGACAACTTTTACTTTATCTTTCCACATCTTCCTCACTGGCACAATATCAGCAGTGCAACCTTCAGACTAGCATTAGCTTACTTCATATATCTTTATGTATTGTATATCTATGTATATACAATATTTAAATATGCTTACAGTATTTACAAAGTTTTCCTCTCACAATACTTGTAAGCAGCTACATAAATCATTGTTTGACAAACATAACATCTGTTAATATAATTTTGAGTCAAACTAGTACTTAATGCTCCATATATTGCTAGTGTTTACCTACAACACGTTTTGTTAGCACCTTCCTAACAACCTCAGATAATGTCTATTTAACATTATCGAGTCAACATTAGCTGAGTATGTTAGGAAGGTACTAACATGTTCTAGGTAAACATTAGCAATATATGGAGCATTTAGTAGTAGTTTGACACAAAATATTAATTTTGTGCTTCAGTGTATCATAATCCTTACTCATAGGAATATTAAATCTGTTTCACTGCTTTATTTCATAAAATGCAAGGCAATCTGAAAGTGTTAAATTATTAAAATTATCATAAGTAAATATTTCCATTAAGATCTGAACATAAATTGGAGGTGAACTACAGAAAACCATTAAGCAGCCGCATTTAGCTGTAAGAAAGCAATTACATTTACTAAAGAAAAAGAAAGCAAAGGCATATTCAGTGGATTCACATACCAATCAAAAATATTTAATAAATTTAAAAAGATGTTTAAGGAAGAAAATATCTTGGCACCTACAGATACTCTGTACTAAAATTGCTAAATTCAAAAAAAGATGAAATCCCACCAATTAACAGATCCAGAATATACCAAATAAGTTGTAAGGATTGTGAAAAATGCTACATAGCTCAAACAAAAATAAACGTAAAAACCAGAAAAAAGAGCACTTTAAAACCAAATTGAAAGAAGATAAGCCAGCAGAAGCATTTCATTTTTGGAACTAAAACCATAACATTGACCCAAAACAGACATGGGAGAACATATTCATATGGAAAATAAAGACCGAGTAATAACGTTTGAAATCCCACCAGTAGATAGACAAAGATCATAGTTAAAATGAAAGTGAATCAAGATACACATTATTATATTATTATAATTATATATTAATACTTATTTTGCTTCATTGTGGTGTTCCAATACAGCTAAATCAAGATACACTTTGCTTCGCTCACTGTTTTTCACAGGACACGTTTCAAGTGCTCTTGCTCCCATCATCAGCTGAGTCTCAACTCAGTTCCATAGTTCCACAAGAGAGCAGATGATAGTTGGATCGAAGTTAAAAATGGATGCAACAGCTTCCAAAAATAGTCCCTCAATATTATAAGAATTTAAGTAACGAAGTGTTAAAAAACCGACTACAAATAGTTTTTCAAATAAACTGAAAGTCTTATCTCTTATGCTTGGAATCACTCACTGCCCTCAATGGCTTAAAATTTCTGTTCAGTGATATGTTCACTTTTCATTTGTAAAGGATATTTATAAATTACATATATGTTGCTCAATTACTGCTTAACTATTTAACCTTAAATTAGTTTCCTATGAACTAATATGTTCATATTCCCTAATTATATGTAGATACATAGATTCTGTGCTCATACGACCCAGAGAAAGAAGATCAACAGTAATTTATCTCAATAAGTAAAGAAAGGACTAACAGATTTGCTTTGTTAAAATGAACACTTAATTACTTTTAAATAGTTCAAATAGCCATATTTTTATTTAATAAACATACATTCATTTTACAAACTTGTATTGCAACAAAACATTGTATTTCAGAATTAACATAATGAACTATTTCCCTCAAACATTTAAAAGTTAACAATTACAATCAGTCATTGGCTTTTCAAATGAATGTAATGTGATGGTACTAATTTATTTTGAACTGGTGTATTTGGTAATAGCTTTGGTGCCTTCACTCACAGCATGCTTAGCCAGCTCTCCAGGCAAGAGGAATCTCACAGCAGTTTGAATATCTCGGCTGGTGAGTGTTGAACGTTTATTGTACTGAGACAAACGTGAAGCTTCTCCCGCTATGCGTTCAAATATATCAACCATGAAGTTATTCATGATACTCATAGCTTTGGCACTGATGCCTGTATCTGGGTGAACCTGTTTTAGGACCTTGTAAATGTAGAGTCCATAACTCTCCTTCCTCTTACGTTTTTTCTTAAGATCCACTTTGAGGGCACTCTTTGTTGCCTTTGCCGTTTTCTTTACAGGTTTCTCTGGTTTCGGAGCCATAGCAGCAGCTGTTGAAGAGAAAAATTAGCAAAATATCAAACATCTTCACAACTAGTGATGAATGCCTATACATAATTCTTTCAATTAATGAACTACACTCTTAATTTATCGAGATTTAACTGTATTGGAACACCACAGTGAAGCGAAAAATTATTAAATTTTAGATGAGTCGCATTTCTTACACATCTAAAATTTAATAATACACTCTTAATTGGTTATATCAATTTGTGCTTTAACACTGGAACCACCAAGGTAGTTATTCTGATCTGTTATTTTGAATATTATATTGATGGTTTTACTGCATGACACAAAAGTTCATGTGAACACAATATTTTTCCAAAGGTTATACTCAACATTTATACTTAGGACTGCCATTCTGATCACTATAATGTTTAATTTTAGTTGAACTATATTATGACTTTTATACTAACCATTCAACTATAACCGAATGATAATATTCAACAAGTGTACACATGTATTTTCTAGACCTGACGCATGATCTTCCTTGGATGTGCACGAGTGACAACATGCAAATCGATGGCAGAAGATCTCTGCTTTCACCAGCAGAATGCTGATAAAGCTAGATGGCAGATGACTAACATGACACCCCTTCTTCCTCCAAATAAACAAGTGGACTCTACCATAAACTACTGCGCAACATTATGTCAATGGCCATGTCTAAAAACTTACCGACCCATTACTTTCAAACATCTAACTTTGTTTCATATTGCTGTAACATGTTTCGAACTCCTCTCATAATTCAAAGAGCATATTATAAAAGGTTTACAAAAATTTTCTTACGGGATGGCAAAATTGATGTATTTCCATAAACAAAGCTTTTAAAATTCTGTTCAATTAAGTTCCAATAGCTCATGTAGAACCTTAAGCAAATCTTTCTTTTCTAAACAAAATCTCAGTTTTATGTCTTCATATGGTTTGCATTCTTGGCAAGTATCGATGTAGCTTCAGTACTTTATTTGTAAAGCCTTTAAATTTTATTTCACATATATATATATATATATATATATATATATATATATATATATATATATATACTGTACAAATGAAGTACTTCCTTTCATCTCTTCCAGCAACAATGGTACTTATTAAAATTACCAGAGCTGTATCTGCTACATTCTTTACAGTATGTGATACACTATAATGCAGTTTAAACAGAATGAGTGGCTTGTCCCATCTTAAGTTTTTGCTATTAAATGGTTCTTAGTTAAACATTTTAGATTGTATTACTGATATGTTTTTAGCTTGGAGATCCATCTTTATGGATTAGGTAAAATTATTGTAGTTACTTTTGTTTAATTTATATCAAGATTTTTTTAAGCTAGTGTTTTACGCTATGGATTCCAAAGTAGAGAATTTTTATAACAAGGATAACATTAAAAAGCTAAAAGAATGATGTTTGTAAAAAAAAGAAAATGAGTCAACCATTTAGTTGTCAGTGCCGATACAGCATATAATTTGGTTTGTTCAGAGAAAGATAGCATTAGAATATCTTCAAGAGAAGCTAATAAACTCTGCAATTTAATGAAAAAACAGGTCCTTTTGAAAATGTATGGAGGATTCTGTTAGTGATGAAAAAGGGTACAATCAGAAAAATTATGCACTATTAACAACATGAATTGAAATATTTCCTAAAAGTGTTAAAAATGCATTAAAATAAGCCTTCACAGAGGTACTTCACTTATTTTGAGCTCAGACGGTATTGTCAAGACTTCCATTTCAGTTGCATAGTCTTAATTTAAACTGTATCAAAGAAACACACAAGTTGTTTCTGTATTATATTTTCCAGGTTAGCCAACAGATGAAGTAAAAAGGCTACACTTGTAGCTTATTCTTTTACTACCTACAAAAGTGGTTGATGCTGGTTCTGGGTTTTTTTTTTTAGATTTAGTACTTAAAATTACTGTTTGAGTAATTTAGCTTACCAAAACTTAGTGCTGCATGATTTAATCGTTTAACTGAAATGATTAATTAATTTTTTTATTTTAGATTAAATATTAAACAATTTTAATCAAATAATCAAGTCATTTAAAATTAAATGATTACAATATATTTTACTAGGAATATTGTACTTGGTATTGAGAAATCAAAATATGACAATGTTAGGTGCTCTGCTCATACTTTACAATTAAGTCTCAAGGTGATTAAAAGTGCTTCTACAGATATCCTCCTTAGTAAATGCAGAAAAGTAGTGTGCCACTTTAAATACAGTTCGTACCTAGAAAATGAACTGTCTAAAAGGTTGAATGATCTTAATCTTCCACAGATAAAATTAAAACAAGATGTAGTAACCCGAAGGAACAGTACTTGTATTATGATTGAAAGTCTCCTCATAGCTAAGAGCAGTTATTAATATATTAGATACCCAACCTTCAAATATTATGCGATTAACTAAAATTAAATGGGAAATGACACAAAGATTGTTTGAATGTCTGAATATTTGTGATTTTCTTGCGGGAAGTAAATGTCACAGCAAGTGTTGTGCAATAGCTTATCTAAGTTTACGTCTTAAAGTCATTGATTTAGACCCTTGTATGTGATCAGGTTCAAAACTACTACTATTGACAGAGTGTTAAAGAAAGAATTAATAACTGGCCTAAATTAGAAATTTACGAGGAAGTTACAGCTCTCGATCTGAGATTCAAATTCTTGAAATGTCCTCCAAGCAAAATACTAGCATCCTCACTCTTTTGACTCTAGTCTACCTTTTCTTTCATGCAAGTCCTTGCTGTGCTAAATAGTCTTTCAGAGAAAACTGTTGTAGGTGGATTACAGATGATTATCAGCTAATTTTTTGTTTCCGAAATATTGAATTTGTCTTTCAGTAATCCAATGCACTAGAAAAAGGCGACAAAATGGTTGAGATTTCTTCTTGGGAACTTAACTGGCAGTGGATTTGACATGCAATTATTTACATGTTTAATGCTACTGTGCAGCACCACATTCCTAGCTATTTAGAACTTTGCTGCAGGCAACACCTAAAATAAAAATTTGTGAACCAATAAACTCCTATGGGTATGGTGGAGGGAAGAACAGGAAGTTGAAGTTCATCTAGTTTTTGTGCCTGCTGTAATGCCAGCAACAGTGAACACTTTCAAGAGTGCTATACATTTTTCACCTAATTGGTTAACATTTTTTCTGATTACGTACATGTCCTTTAAAATCTTCTACTTGCAGAAACATCTTATGATTTTAAAATAAAAATTGCAGAACCACCAAAGTACTAATAAAGCACCCAGCAAATTTTCTGAAGTATTGTTTGCTGTCGATTCCATGCAAGTATCTAATATTAATGTTTCAAGTATTGAGAACCCATCCCTAATTTATATATTTACACTTGCCGTAATTGCCTTTCTCTCCCATTTTCCTTCCCGATCAAGATAAACTTACTCATTTTATCACTATCCATCAACCCACACTTTCCTTTCCATTTTCATCATGTCCTCTTACCCCATTGCTTTATCTTGTTACACATAATTTCTCTAGATTTATTTTTGTTCTTTTATATCACATGCTCCTCCCACTTGCCATTCACCATTTTCATCCCTCCACAAGTTATGCTTTTATTTCTTCCCTTCCCTGCCCAACAACTATTACTCCATTATCTACCCATTCAAACTGTTTCTATATCAAACCATTGCATCCATTTTAATCACCAGAATTTTTATTTATCACTTCACCTTCACTCTACATTGTGTTGATATTCCGTATATTTCTGTCTTCTGTCAGTACCCCTTTTTCTCCCTCCTGTCCTATTTTGGATATGTATTTCACCAACTTCTTACACACTATGTCGCTGATCCATCTCTGCTGATCCCATGTATATTGAACTATCAATTTTTGCATATGTATGGTGTCTTGGGTTTTTGTATTCATCAAGTTTATATTGTCTTGATTCACTGCATGAAAGTTGTCTTCATCAGCTTTCTCTGCCTACTTCTCTATCCATAATTTAAAATGTTGTACATATGCCAACTTCCCTTGACTATAAGCAAATCTTCTGCATTTTTTGACAACTCTTTGCTCATTCAAATGTTTAATGCAGAGATACCTTTTAGGCTCTTTGCCAGCTTTACCACTCCAAATACCACTTTAGTACTGGAGAACCCTGCTAATACTTTTCTTTTCCCATTTCTCTTTCCAACCTAGATAAATTTGGCATCATAGAATGGACTGTGGTGGACTTGATTTCTCCTGGCTGGCTCACCCAGCAGAATGTTGAAAAAGTGAAGGAAAGGCCTACAGCACATTCAGAGTAACATGAATGGAACAGTAGTTGCAATTGCGTGGCTTGTTAATTGATGGTCCAATTTTAAAACAAAATTCATGGAAACAAATACTTGAAAAGTTAACACTGGTCTACAATGATTTTGCTACTAAATAAAACCAAATGTAAACAAGTTGTGTATGCGACTTTGTGGGCACTATGTGTACATTGAATCATAATTATGAAGGTTTTAAGCATCTGAAAGGGAACTTTGGGAGAATAAAGAGTAAAATTGCAAGCAGGAGTTTTCACTAGGCCAGAGACCCAACTGCTTTGAACTTAAAGTGTAGGATACATTTGTAGCTGTAGCAACTAGGGGTTTAGAAAATTCAGCTTATAATTCTGCTGGACTGCACATAACATACAGGTTTTGGAGTCTAGTTTGTCATGTCATTAAAAATGTATATTCTACATGTTCACTTTGATCTTTCTCCATTATATTTTGGTTCTAAAAGTTACTAACATGGTGAGAGGTTTTATCTAGGTATATCAATATGTGACGTGAATATGGACAATTCTTGCTAGTTTTTAAAGCAAACAACCACATTTAAATAAGCAGAAAAAAGGTGTCAATAGTTTAAAATTGTGTTAGTGCTTACTACATAATTTAAGTGAATGTTAGCTTATACAGTTATTTGAAATTGTATAATTAAACAATTTTCAAAGTACTTAAGATAAACTCAGTTTATACTTCTAACTTCAGAATATATAGTGAATTGCAAGATTGATTTATTTTTTAGAGTCTCATAATCAGAGACCAGAAGTTAGGCATTATAAATCATTAAAATATAAATATTACATAAATAACTAAAATAGGCAGCAGAGAAGGCATAAATAAAATAGGTAAAAGGTAATTAGCAAAATGCATTTATTAGATTACACTATTTCATAACACAAACGTCATATTTTAAAGTATTTCAAAGTTTTAAACAAAATGCTAGTATTGTAATTGACACAAAAATGAAATATTTTTAATAATGGCCTATGTATTGCAATTCAGTATTTATTGCACATGACAACTAAATGCCATAAGTTCTCCGAGGTGATGTTGAGCCTCCTGTTATTGTAACACGTTTTACATATAAGAAAATGACCTCTCAACATCGACAGATGTTATTGAAGTAAACCTAAAATATAGCATTGTAGGATCCATTTCAACTGAAGTTTATCCGGATCACTTTTTCAATAATTTTTATACTTGTTAACTAAAGAACTCAAGTTTCCCTGGTATTGTGGTCCAGTCTACAGTCTACTGCTGTCTTCAGTCCTGTTAGCAAAATGTATGTATTTTGTAACCTCCTGATCTGGCTGCCATGGATTATATTTAAGCTACATATAGGTAAAATAATTACATTCCGAAACTTGCTGTAGAATTACTCATAGAACACATGCAAGAAATGAAGAGGAAGAAAAATAACTGGAAGAGGCACCAAGAAAGACAGTGGTGCCAAATGAAGTGTAAAAGCAAGACACTTAGGTAACTGCAAAATAGGAATGAACATAAGACAGGGCTAGGCATGGCTGGTCTATTGCTGACTAACCATTGAGATAAGTGCGGCATTGTACTGTTCAACATGCAGTCCAAATTGTCCTCTGTGCAACAAAGAGGAAATGACTGAAGAACATCTTCAACCTATGAAGCCCTACCTGATGGATCCACTACACAGAAATATTCGAGAGCAAGAGAGCTAATTGCTTCATTGCCAAAAGCCAGCATTTAAAAAAAAAATGCAGACCCACTTTCTTTGCAGACTTGTGAAGCCCAGTAGTAGCATGTATAGTAGTGACTGCAAGACAACTCACAAGATTTTGCATAAGCAGGCTAGAAATATTTTTCAAATGTATTTCTGTTTCAAACAGGTGTCACACATTTTCGAAAGTACAAATTTTGCTCAGTTGAGAATTAATGACACAAGCTTATCACATGAGTGCTCATTCTGTGACGAACATTCTTAAAGAAGGCAAACAGTTCACCAAATTAGAAGTTCCCATTTAGCTATCCTGGAAAATATTGTGCAGCTAAAACATGTGCTACCTGACAATTTTCAGAAGGGTTTTTTACATAGAAAACTTTAAAATTTATATTCATGGGTGAATATCCAACTATCATAAAGCAGACCAATTCAATGAGGGAGAAAATAGAATATACAGACTATCTTCTATCTGAAATCTCTTGGGTTCAAGTATAGGAGAACCAATGATGGCCGCAAATTCCTGCTTGAAAGAAGTGATACTACAAGACATTTTCTGGGCACAATGCATAACATTAGAAGTACAAGTGATTAACGGTATACAAATGCTTCATAAATAATAAATATACATTCTATCTTCTGTATTTGTTAAGTATTTTGATGAAAGTAGTATATAATTATGGCATGATTAAAGTAGAGATTACATTTACAAATAGTTAAAATGTCACTTTTTTGTTTCACTGCAGGAAACAATGTTCTTTCATTGAACACATCTGAGTCATTGTTTTGCGTGCATATGAACGATATGCTGTGTAAGCAAACTTCTCTGGTTCAAAGTTTTAAGGTTCGGTTTATGCTGCCACGCAATAAACATTGTATATGTTCTCACACATGCTGAAATATTAAGCAAAATTCTGTCAGCATCTGTATGTACATCTCAAATCGCTTGCTAGGTGGATTCAGTAAGACAAAGGCATACCTTCCATCTGTGCATAGACAGACATACCTTCCAGCTTCACTTGCTGTGGAACTGGCAATGCGAAGAGAGTAGGATCAATGTATTGATCACCCATGTTCATTCTTATTTTATAGTTACTCTAGGTTCTATCATGCATAAAGGCTGGGATTGTGTACCTAAAAGATCAAAGAACTGATCTGCAGCTTTTAATTAGGCCTTAATCAAATCAATTGAGCTTAAGCTAGGTTAACAATATCCAGAAAAGAGGTAATTTTTTTAACATGCATTTTCATACTATGTATACTATCTTCTACTGCTTCTATTCCTGTTTTGTTTTGTTACATCTATGCCCCATCTTTAACTCCAATGGTCATATCGGTGGCCGTTCTTTGGCACATATCGAAAGTGTTAACTTGTATGTGTTGGGTTTTAATCATTAGAGCACGCACACATTTATACTATCATTCTACTTCCAGACTTTGTGGAAGATTGAGGAATTATCTTGGTCGAAGAAAATTCCCCACCCCCACTGCCAGGAATTGAACCCGGGACCCCTAGTGCAGCAGGCAGGTGCTCTGACTGAGCTACAGGGTCAGCCTTCTATTCCTCTTATTTCATTACTAATTAATGAATGTGAACTGAGATTAACAATGTACCGAGTGTTATGGAGTCAGATTTTGAACTTTTTATAATCTCAAAATGGTGAAAATATAAATTGAAAATGGGAATTAAATTTAATATATACCTATCTATTATAAAAATGCATATACTTTATTACAACTAATATGGGATTTCACTGGAAATGAGACTACCAGCCACAAAAGGTATTCTTAGAAAAAAGTGTGTTCAATTTGAAATTGACTATAAAGCATAGAAAGTGCTTAATTTTGCTGAGAGGCCTGTTATCAGTATTGAGTTTCTTTTACGTGCCATAAATCTGACAGGATCACCAACTTTGCTTCACTTCCAAAGGAAGCCATGCTAAGGATTTTTACACCCAAATCACCTGTTGGATTTGAACCCATGACCTTGGGAAGCAGAAGTTAGAATGCTATTCTTAGACCAGAGGTTGAATATATATTCAGAAGCATACACGCATGCTTGTGCATCTGTGAACAACTCAAATTTTATAAATGCCATTTAAGTCCAGCAGCCACCAAAGATGCAACTAAATATTTAAGCAAACTACTGCTACCTGAACTACCTTTACATGGAAAATTTTCTGAGTTGCTCAAAACTGACTTAACAGTTATGGTTAAAAAGCATGTTTAAACTGTATGCATGTAAAATAAAATATGAATTTTAAAGTTTTTATGTAAAATACACCTTGAAGTGTACATAGTATTTTCTTCAAAATACTCGGTTGTGACTTTGGAAGATGCAGAACCTGAAGCATGTTAGATTAAACGTTATGAATGAAAGCATTAACTAAGGCTGACTTATTTAGTCATCCTTTATTAAAACTCAACTTTGCTCAACATGTTAAACTCAGTTAGGCACATGCACATAAACACCATTTTCATAAAATGAGTTTTTGGGTTCATTTCTGATGGAATCTGTATATTAAATTTTAGTGTGGACAATACTAAGTAGTTGCTGTAGAATTAACTAATGTGAAGAAATTCATGCATGCAACAAACTGAAGTTTGTAACTTACCAGATATGCAGGGCACACTTTCCAGCAGCAACAATGAAGGTAGACAAATCTGTACAAAGACAAAGCTTAAAACAATTTCTTAAATACTCAAATATTTCATCTATGTATTAAATTAACCTAAATGTAAAATGTTACTATAAAATTTCTGTTAGCCATCTACTCTTGAAAACATTTTTTCATATATTGGTAAATAGCCAAGGGTGAACATTTTGCTTTAACATTTCTGTATTCTAATTTCATATATCAACCCAATAAGTTT
>CM060948.1:361857186-362017186 GCA_030765055.1 Mantis religiosa
AACTAGGCGGAATCAATTAGCGCAAATCAGGACCATCTAGAATACTCTGGAAACTCCTGCACAAATTCTTCCAATAAGATGGTATTTCGTGTTTTCCAGCGCCTAATTTATGGAGAAAAACTTGCCTTGAAGTTTAATGCTTCCAAGTTTTTAGGTACATATATTTTCATTTTTGACCTAACGCTACTTTGTGAAAAACGAAGATATCTCAAAGCCAAATCTCTAATTATGCAACTTAAGCAACAATTGGCTCCGCCATCTTGGAAAAAAATTTACCACTATTTGAAAACGCCATTTTATGCCGTTCAGTGTGCCTTATCTAAAATCGAAAGAACATTTGGGTTAACGATTGCAAGATAACAGGCAATAAAAAACGTACATATGAATTCGTAATACGTTTTATTGCTTTCCAGGCTATTTATTGGACTGTGATAGGCGTTTTTTGTTTAAGGTTACGGATTCTAAAAATTACTGCGCATTAGCCAAGGCAAGCTTCTGCCCATATTAAAACGCCATTAACTAGCCTATAAATGTGCACTTTATAACATTAAAACTTGCGTAAATGTTTAGATATAGCTGATGAAAAATATGAGATGTTAAGCTGTTACGTTCAAGGCCATTGGCGAATTTCTACTCAAGGAAAATGAATTCTAAGTTTATATAATTTTAAATTTTAAGTTAATTGCACGATGAAGTAAAACTCTGTGAAAAATGATAGCTTCGCGAATAATTCAGATCCCAATTTATTCGTTTGGTTCCACCGTGAACAAAACTCGGGAACATTGAAAATTAGATTCAGACTTTCTGCTCTATACTACAGCACAATAGCATTAAACCGGATTTAACTTCGGGCAGTTTCCGTAATAGGAGTTCACACCAATGCAATTCAACCTTAATGCACATCAGCGGACAAGCTCAGCAAATTTTCATGTCCGGCATGACCTTTTAGCTTTTTGAATTTAAAACAATGAAAAAGTTGCTGTGGATACTTCGAGAAGTTTTTAAGCGTCCTTTGTCATTTCTGTAGATATACCGTACGTAATATTCACTGCCAGTAGCAGTATAAGGTATTTCAATAAACTTGCATTTGACTATAACACGTAACTGAAACACTGAATATATACAAAGTCTAGCTTACACAAATTCTCAAAAACGAAATTACATCTTATAAATAATCTGCACTTACATTTATAAATTAACTTGTTTGTACCACGCATTAAAAAGATTATTAAGAATTAATAGCACATATCTTAATACTCTACCTTACGTTCTTTACACATCTGGTGTCCATACACGAATGGGACGAGTTCTATGAGCTTTTGTAATAAGAAAGCTAATAGGCTTTGACGAATCATGTGCTACTCTAGCATCTATCAATAATTTGTAGAAACAAAACACTGTTTTGGGGCGCTTGCCTGGCTCGCTTCAGAAAGTTTACATTTCTTACGATTAGTCAATGGGACAAATGTATACTGCCCCTTCTTTTAATTCTTTATAGATTTGATTATTATATAATAGCCTCATGTGCCTTTGTTGTTCTATGAACAGTAAACAAAATTACTTCCAAGATAAAGAACGCATTGCGTAAGCAAATGACAACAGTACAATATTGCAGTTTATATACAAGTAGTTTCGTTCGGATTTCTATATCTGCGAATGTTATAAATTGGCTTTTTTAAGGTCATCGTTCCTAGTAACCTAACTATTGGTTTTAAACGTAGTGAATTAAAGAGTTTCAATCCATTGCTAATTTTTTTTAATTTCTGAAACTATCTCTGAACTTCTTGTAATACTTCTTCTTCTTCCTCTTCTATCTTTACAAGCATTTGGAGTTCGATTCCGTTTCAACATTTTCTTGCTGTACTAATAAATAGGTATAAAAACTTAACAATTACGTAACAGATTCATTTTTCAAAATAGGTACATCTTGATGGATACAGTCAACATGAAAAATGCAGTGCCATAGCAAGGATTTGAACCACGCATCTCCTGGTTTCCGTCCAGTCGTTCAAACCCATTGAGCTCCCATGGTCAACGTGCCATCCTGACATTAACTTCTCCATTTGACTCGTAAATAATAAGAGTTAAACTATGAAGCCTGGGACTCAAGTACTTACGATAGTAAGTCGCCACAAACGGTGTATCTCGGATGCGAGAGCCCCTAGTGGCTTGCCGGAGAAATATACGAGTCAAATGGAGAATTTAATGTCCGGATGGCACGTTGACCATGGTAGCTCAATGAGTTAGGGCGACTGGACGGAAACCAGGAGATCAGTGGTTAAAATTCCAACCATGGCTTTGAATTTTTCATGTTGACTCTATCCATTAAAAACCTTAGCCTATATACGGCTAGTGTGAAGAAATTATTAATTTTCATCAATTAACTAAAGTACTAACAGTTAAATGATGAAGCCCGGGACTCAAGTACTTACGATAGTAAGTCGCCACAAACGGTGTACCTCGGATGCGAGAGCCCCTAGTGGTATACCGGGGATATATACGAGTGAAATGGAGAATTTAATGTCAGGACGGCACGTTGACCATGGTAGCTCAATGGGTTAGAGCGACTGGACGGAAACCAGGAGATCCATGGTTCAAATCCCGGCCATGGCATTGAATTTTTAATACCATCAAAAACCTTAGCCTATATACGGCTGGTGTGAAGAAATGATTAATTTCCATCAATTAACTAAAATGGGTACATATTATTTAATTGGATGATAAACACACAAAAGTGAATTGTTCTCAGTAGGTTTGTTCCAACAGGCAGTTCTGAACGTATTCCGAAATGTTACGAACTAACACGAACATTTTATTATGTGCAATACTTGAACTTCGTAGCTTTCAACTTAATGAACTCACTCTCTCTCCCTCCCACTCTCTCTCCCTCCCACTCTCTCTCCCTCCCACTCTCTCTCCCTCCCACTCTCTCTCCCTCAATGGAGTAAAACTACTGTTTTAAATTATTTATTATTTATTTACCATCCAATTTTGTGATTCCTATTATACCAAAAGGTATATTAAGAACATAGCTTATAAATTATAAAATGAATATAATAAACATACAAGATATAATCGAATACAATATCCTCAAGATGACATACAGTGAACATCAAAATTAAACATTTACTTTAAGAAATATTTTGTTCAAGAGAGCCATGAAATATTGATAAGTTTTGCAATTCATCAAAATAGGTGTAAATGGTTTTGAAAAACTGTAACCTGAAGAAATAATTCAAGTTTATATGTTTCGAAACAGAAATTGGGGCAATCAAATAAAATGTGAGAGGCATCTTGAAGGTGATTTCGACAAATACAATCAGAAGTGGATTTAATTTTGAATCAGAAAATTTGCCATGACCAGTTTTTTTAATTTAGGGTCCAAAGACCTTCGCGTTAGGGTTATACGGCCCGCCTCGGTAGCGTGGATGGTAGTGTGTCTGCCTCACGTTCAAGAGGTCCCGAGTTCGAATCTCGGAAAGGATGAGTTACCTGGATAAGGTTTTTCGGGGTTTTCCTTTATTCTTCAAGATGAATGTCGGGTAACTCTAAGCTCCACTGACCCCGGACTCATTTGAGTGTCATATCACCCAATTCATTCACCGTCCGATATGACTTAACGTTGGAGGACGTAAATTACAAAAAAGAAAATAAATGGTTAGGGCTATACATAAATGGGAACACCTGCACGCGAAGACCTAATTGATTTATTGTGGTTATCAACCCATGGAGGAAGGGATAAAATGAGGGTAATATATGAGGTCACAGGCCACAAAGATGCGCCAAGTCCCTAATAGTGTTAGGTTTAAAAATCTGTCACACTGCTGGCGCTGCTTGAAGAGGGCGATGAGCGGCCCGGCGATCAAGCAGCCCTTGAGTTTCCATGGGCAGTATAGTACTCCTTTCTTTGAACAGGCAGCCGCGCCATCTGTGCGGTGTCGACATAAACCACGAAACCTAGCAGCACACCTGGAATGAAATGGAAAGAAAGGGTTATCATGAAAAGGAAATCTTGGTAGATAACAAACCATCGTAACATGTTTGCCCGCCTTGGTAGTGTGGCGAAAGCGTGTCTGCTCACATTCAAGCGGTCCTGAGCTCGAAGCTCTGTGTGGTTAAGGGTTCCTTTTCCTGGGTTTTAATACTACTACTACTACTACTACTACTACTACTACTACTACTACTACTACTACTACTACTACTACTACTACTACTACTACTACTACTACTACTACTACTAATAATAATAATAATAATAATAATAATAATAATAATAATAATAATAATAATAATAATAATAATAATAATAATAATAATAATAATAATAATAATAATAATAATAATAATAATAATAATAATAATAATAATAATAATAATAATAATAATAATAATAATAATAATAATAATAATAATAATAATAATAATAATAGTAATAATAATAGTAATAATAGTAATAATAATAGTAATAATAATAATAATAATAATAATAATAATAATAATAATAATAATAATAATAATAATAATAATAATAATAATAATAATAATAATAATAATAATAATAATAATAATAATAATAATAATAATAATAATAATAATAATAATAATAATAATAATAATAATAATAATAATAATAATAATAATAATAATAATAATAATAATAATAATAATAATAATAATAATAATAATAATAATAATAATAATAATAATAATAATAATAATAATAATAATAATAATAATAATAATAATAATAATAATAATAATAATAATAATAATAATAATAATAATAATAATAATAATAATAATAATAATAATAATAATAATAATAATAATAATAATAATAATAATAATAATAATAATAATAATAATAATAATAATAATAATAATATTAATAATAATAATAATAATAATAATAATAATAATAATAATAATAATAATAATAATAATAATAATAATAATAATAATAATAATAATAATAATAATAATAATAATAATAATAATAATAATAATAATAATAATAATAATAATAATAATAATAATAATAATAATAATAATAATAATAATAATAATAATAATAATAATAATAATAATAATAATAATAATAATAATAATAATAATAATAATAATAATAATAATAATAATAATAATAATAATAATAATAATAATAATAATAATAATAATAATAATAATAATAATAATAATAATAATAATAATAATAATAATAATAATAATAATAATAATAATAATAATAATAATAATAATAATAATAATAATAATAATAATAATAATAATAATAATAATAATAATAATAATAATAATAATAATAATAATAATAATAATAATAATAATAATAATAATAATAATATGTAAATATCGACCACGGAAAACCACGGCAACCCCATCTTCGGAATCGAACTGGGACGTCCTGAATGCGAGCCTCAAACGTTACCACGATGCCATTACGCGCAGTGGACTTAAAATTTACGCGAGACTCGTCTTCTGGGAATAACAATCCCTTATCCAGATACACTTCAACTTCGATACGAACTCGGAACATTTTTAATGTGAGTCCGATATGCTACCTCAGGGAAGTCTTGTTTTCCTTTCTTTCTTCTTGTTGTAGTTGTTGTAATGATTCTTTTACCGCATGCGGCACCTCAGGACGGTGACACTGATGGTAGGTACATGAAATGAAGATGGAATACCGGTGGAATGAGATGGCGCGGAAATCGGAGCACCCTGAGGAAATCCGCCTCTATGCCGCTTTGTTCATCACAAAACTCACATGCGGTCGCCCGGAATCGAACTCGGGTGCTGTGGTGGTCACGGCGCGACCCTCACGGGAGTGGTCGCTCCACCCATCTGTCCATCCGTACACCCGTCTCTTTAAACACAGTAAAATTAAAAGAGCCAAGGAAAATCCACAGGTATACATAAATTTAATTTTCTAAAATTTATGCTCAAAAATACATTACTCGTATAAACAAATGCGAAAAGGTAATTTAATGACCCAGGAAAGTGGGCGATATCTAAATGCTAAACGACATAAATCGCTTATCTTCACAATTCACCTATAAAGCTGTAGGATATTAAGAGATTTATGTTTCGGTAGATCGTTTTACTACGAAATTAATGGTCATGTGGTCATATTTCCTGATAAAATGTAAGTTTCGAAATGCATTTGCAAATGCCAGTTAACAGTTAAGATTACACAATCGTAATAATAAAATACGTTCCATTATGCTTGCTGCTTATAAGAAAGATTGCAGCGTCTCTCTCCTCCGTCGGACGGTCTCCAGTTTCCGGGCGAGCCTAGTCGCCCGTTTCAAGACCTGGATGGATGGGAAATCTGTGGGATACACTTTCTCCTCCATAGGATGGTCTCCAGCTTCCGGGCGGGCATAGTCGCCCGTTTCAAGACCTGGATGGATGGAAAACCGGTGGGATACACTTTCTCCTCCGTAGGATCCTCTCCAGTTTCCGGGCGAGCCTAGTCGCCCGTTTGAAGACCAGGATGGATGGGATACCAGTGGGATACACTTCCTACCCTGGTAGGACAGTCTCCAGTTTCCGGGCGGGCCTAGTCGCCCGTTTCAAGACCAGGATGAATGGGATACCAGTGGGATACACTTCCTCCCCTGGTAGGATGGTCTCCAGTTTCCAGGCAGGCCTAGTCACCCGTTTCAAGACCTGGATGGATAGGATACCGGTGGGATATACTTCCTCCGCCGTAGGACGGTCTCCAGTTTCCGGGCGGGCCTAGTCACTCGTTTCAAGACCAGGATGGATGGGATACCGGTGGGATACACTTTCTCCTCCGAAGGACGGTCTCCAGTTCCCGGGTGGGCCTAGTCGCCCGTTTCAAGAACAGGATGGATGGAAACCGTTGGGATACACTTTCTCCTCCGGTTGGACGGTCTCCATTTTCCGCCATAGTGAGGTGTTTCAGGACTCCGGTGGGTAGAATGCCAGTTGTACTGGCCTGCCGAGGAGTTTTTAAGTGGTGAATTGTAGAGACTCTGTACTCTGCACTGTCGTGACTCCTTGGGTTAGCCGCTTCTATCCTATCCTACTTACCTTTACGTTCATAATTGCACCGCTATTTCTTTTCATCCACTTTTTCACACTCATAACAAGTATCGGGCTTATTTCCTATCGTCGATATTCTCTCAAATATAGAGCGCCTCGACAGGCGTCTGAATCCAAGTACACACTTGTACCTACCTCCTGGGAAATAAGTACCCCATACGAGGAGGGCAGAAGGAAATGGAAAATGATCTGTTTATCAGCTATGAGGTTCTTTTATGTCCCGTGTTTGTACGGCTCCTTTCAAAGTAAGGCATCTAAGGATATTTGCTCCGATCGGTCTGCACTGAATTTGAACCTGCGATGTCGAAATGAAATAATGATCATAACATATAATAATTATATTTTATCCTCCTATGCCACCTAAGTTAACTCTTACTTCCTGTTTCCCAAAACAGGTACGAAATAACAAGGCTCAATCTATAGTCAGAAACAGTGTCCGTTGGCATTATTGGGCACAAAGCATGGACGCGATACCCCTATGCAAAAGCGTGGAAGATTGAGGTCCACAATTAAAGCCAGTCTCTCTGTAAAATCAAATGTTTTGTAATTTGCTTTAAACATCAACTCCTCAACCAAGCAAACAATTTTCATTTGGAATTTAATATTTCAAGGAAGTTTATATATTTAAGAGGACCAGTCGGTGAACACTTAGTCAAAGTGTTTAAGAAGTGTTTAAGAAGTTTAAAATTTAGGCTTTCTAATTTTTATTATTTACGATTCTCTATGAACACTTTTATATAAATATTTTGTTATCAAATTGAAAATGAGAGTTACTGACCATTAAAATAAACCAACCTGAATGAACATTTTAAACTTTTTCACTTTCTTCGAATCTTTTAACGGTATTTTATGTAATAGTTGCTGGACATGTCACTTAAATTCTTAATTATGTTACGTACAAATTTATGCTATTTAACAAATACTTTATGAGCAACATTCAGCCCAGTTTTTCAGTGGATTTTTCGTGGTTGTGATATTTTAAATACTCCTTTTGATGCATATTTAGGTCAGAAGAATGAAACTTTGGGAACAGCTTCCTTTATATTGTCGCGAGCATTGTTGGTGCCGGGCGCACAAAGGGACAGATAGTGCAGCGCGGAGATAAGGGACAGATAGTGCAGCGCGGAGCTAAGTGCTTGCCGAAACAAGAGACAGATAGCTGACTGGAAGTTTCGATTTCTTTTTTGTTACAGAATATTCCAGAAATGTCTAGAAATATCAATGGAGGTATGAAGGAAGTCGCGGTTAGTTGAGTGGACAGTAGTAATGAGACAGTGGTAGTGTGGTAATCGGAAGTGATTTTTGTGCCTGCAACTGTGGTTTGAAAGTTAACTCTTTGTTTGTGGTCAATGACATTGTCGATTGTATTTGTGTATGTTACGTAATTCTGCTACTGTAAGGGTTGACCAAAGTGTATTTCTATGGAAATAAAGAGCATTTTGAAATTTCTCCAACTTTTGATAAACGTATATATTTTGCCAAAGCCGAAATTCGAATTCAACAAAAATTATGCTTTTAACCAATTGTGTTAAAAGTAAAATTCTTATGTTTGATTTATAGGTCTATCAGGAGCATAAATCTCAAATTCTGTTTAAAAATTGTGAACATTATTGCGTAACCAGCACTATTCTTATAAAACAACTTATATATCTGGTTTAAAACAAGTAAATCAGAAAGGGATTTACATGCATCAATAATTAAAATAATAATCCACGGTGTAACAGTCTGAATATAACCAAGGATAACCGAAAACCTTACGTCAGATTGGTGGAACCAAAGACCTCCCAAATGCTAGTCGCACAGGTAACCGCAGAGCCACCTACCTAGGTATCACCTATAGTTATTAGCAGAAAAAGTAAAGATATGATTAAATTGCAACGAATTGATACATCAAACAAATTAACTTATGGATACACCTTCATAAAGTGAAAATCGTAAAACTGGGACAAGACTATAATTTAGGATATATGTGACTACTCGTTAAAAGTTGTCTAAAGGTGACGGTGAGACCAGTCACCACGAAATTAGTAATAATATAAGGGTGTCATGGTCGATAGAAACATAGAAGGCACACAGCATGTCGATAACGAACAAAAGCTGGAATCGGTGTGCTAGCGATCAGGGCTTCCCGGGAGTTAAGGGAGTTGCCAAGCAATGCCAGTGCTTGACTCTTTCCCTATGACCTGTCGGTCCCTTTTATGAAACAGGATGTCTATAAAACTTGTAGTACTGCCATTTTTCCCGTGACATCTTAAGTAGTAATAGTATGGCTATCGTGGAAAAGTTACAGCTTTAATGATCAATAAGTAATATCAGTATTATTTTTTTACCATATTCTGGTTAATGATATTTTAAAAATTGTCTGTACGTTGGAAATGGTAGTAAAATGGTTAATTTTAGTTGTGTCCACTAATGCAGTGCACCTTTTAGCATCGTTGAGACTATTTTACGTCTGCGGATTTGAGACAGAAATTTGAAGAAATTTAGTAGAAACATTTCAGAATTTGTTGGCGTGCAGTATTAAGGGTAGTTTATATGGAGAATCTCGTGAAATTCTATAGTTATTAGAAAAACATTGCACCTACACAGCTGAACTTTGACAAAGTAATTTGAACAAGTTTGTTGCCACATTTAAAATGTTTTGAACATCACTAAAAATCAGGGACTCATAAAGTTTCAGTCAAACTCTGTTCATACGTAGTTTAACTTTAACGTATGCGAATTTGAAGCAGATTTACCCAAAAATTTAAAATTTGGTTTACATTATTACAAAATTAAAGCTAGTTTAGATAAAAAGCTTTTTGAAATGCGTTTTTATTTCCCAAAATTAGTTTATGTATTATCAGAATGCTAGTAACGGAAGTCTTGTATCCCAACCAAAATATAATATTGTATTATTACTATTATTACTGGTGGTGTTAGTGGCGGCGGCGGCGAAAAATAACAAGTGCTCTTGAGAATGTGAAACTATTAATTTGGTCCTGTTCATATCTATTTATTCGCCTCTGAAAGTATTATTTACTTTATGATGAAAGAATTTTTTCCCCTTGTAAGGATTTTTGGCTCTGTTTATTTTTACACAGATATCGGTCTGATAAATCATAAGTTTTCTATAGAAACGAGGAAGGATGACAGGAATTAAAGCTGCATTCAAATTTGAATAAAAATATCCTTATTCATTCGTAGTTCGTCCAGTGTGTGCTGTTTTGGCTACCCACAGAATTGACAAAATTAGCACCTTTGTCAATAATAACTATGGCTATTAGGGACTACTATACGTTGACAAATGAATTTAATAAAAGAAAAAAAATGTGGTCTGTCAAAATAAATTTAATAGTTAAGTGTTGATTTTATTGGAACCCGGATTTTGATGATAAGCCTTAAAATGACTTTATGACCTTATATGTATTAAGATGATATAAAAGAAAAAAGACTTTAAATTACTTTCGTTTGTTGTTCTTGCGTATTTTACGTATATTTTATCACCAAATATTACTATTACAAACACGTTTTGTGCGTTTTAAAATTTGAAGGACTGTCTATTGTAAACTAATACGGACTTATATAGTGAAAAGTTTCTTTCAATATCAACAGAAAACAAGGCACCTATTTAAAACAGCAAATATTGCGGAGTTTCTAGCTCTCTTCCTACAAGGAAGGTAGCAATCTTACTCATTGTAACATATCCACTGTTCTTGTGCTTACATTTTCAATTGCTCATTTCACCTCCCACATGAAGATTACTACTGTTGATTTCACCAATTCTATTTGACTTTCAGTTTCGTGGAAATACTTGTTTTTTCTTTCGGAATGATGAAATACAAATATTACCTCAACCATTGCTCTGCAAAGACTGCACTGTAACTATGGGTATTGTGTGCATCTCAAAAGTAGCACGTAGATGTATCCCCATTCTTTTACAGATGTAAATAATAATTATTCTCTGCATGGCTGAGCCAGAAAAAAATAATTATAATGATTTTGTTTTAAACATTTTAAATAGCAAGTTCTGATCTGACTCTTCCGGTTTACCATTATATCTATTTAGAAAATCCACAATATACAGTAAAACCTTGTTAATCTGGACATCCAGTGGTTTGAGAAACATATCTTCAAAATAGGTACGTAAGTGAAGCTGATGTGTAATAAATACGACTCATCTATAAATTAATAATTATTTTGCTTCACTGTGTTGTTCCAATACAGTTAAATCTCTAAAATTATGTTGTTTATCGTAGTAAATGAAGACTTGTTTTACAGACTAAAAATTGAAGGGCTCAGCGGTGAACAATGATAAGGGACACGTAGCATATTTAGAAAAACAAAGAGTTGAAGGTTTTAAAGAAATCATATAATTATATCACTAAGCATGCATAGAAAACAAAGATGTTTTCCCACAAACTTATGTTTAAAGAACTTCCATTTCCAATTTAAGAATTTTATGACTGTATTGTAACTGTAAAAATTAATGCCTTTTATTAATGTGCAGTTGTACTTAACATTGTTTACATGAAATAAGAGGGTGCTTAACACTGTTTGCATTAAACTAAAGCACAATCCTTATCAACATACAGCCCACCTCGGTAGCATGGTGGTAGAGTGTCTGCCTCACTCATTCAAGAGGTCCCGAGTTCGAATCTCGTCAGGGTGAGTTACCTGGTTAAGGTATTTCCGGGGTTTTCCCATATCCTGAAAGATGAACGTCGGGTAACTCTAAGCTCTATGGACCCTGGACTAATTTGAGCATAATTTAACCCATTCCATTCATCGTCCAATATGACTTAACATTGGAGGACGTAAAATAAAAAAAAATTATCAACATCCATTACTCATCTTCATTATGACCGGGTTCATTACTTTGTGTAGATTTAAGGTTGTTGTACCAGGGATGGTATATGGGAGGGATCCATTATTTTGAGTCGAGTATGAAAAGAGTTGTTACTTTCCTCTTACTTTCTTTTCATTATGCTCTGCATGTTTTTTGGATGTATAATCCTTGTAGAATAATTGCGATAACATTGATTTTTGTACTAGCAAAGTAGAAATACATGCATAACATTAACATAAACTGGTACCTGTTAATGTTAAGTACTCAGCCTTAAAAGTTTTACTTAATTTCCTAAATCTTACATATTAGGAAGTAAACAGTGTTATCATTTAACACTGTAAGTATAGATATCATAAATTTGCAAGTAAACAATATTAACGACAAGAGTTAACATCATTTACATGAAATGAGATGTGAACCATATTTACCTAAACACCCATACTTCCGATACTTTTGGGTGAATGGAGCAAGTAATTTTTATGTGGGATAAAGTCACATCTTTCATGGAGGTTTTTCCACAAAATCTGCTAAACAGCTCATTAACTGCTCTTGTTTCTCAGAATCAAGACCCAAAGCTTTATTACTGTCAGCATTTTTTGTCCCTTAACATTGTTTTCATGCCAGAGACAAGAGAAAACCAGCAGGGGTAAGAAATCTGACATTGCATGCTGCTACCATCTCTTGGCAAACCACCAAATAGGTTATTCATAAATGTAGTGCAGACACCTTACCATTACAATTCCTTTCTTGGAAGTGTTGAAAGCAGTGTTGCTATGATAAATTAAATTTAAAGGGAGTTTATTAATGACACTAAATTAAACTTACTTGCCAAACCTCATCACTAAAATCACTGAACTTACTAAAAAGTAAGTGTTGTTTAGTGTCATTAACCGACTCCCTTTAAATTTAACCTTACCATTATTTACTTGCATTAACTCAGTTTTAGCGGTAATGTCCCTTACCATTATGTACTCCCAAGTCCTTCAATTGCTATTTTACGTAGGTGCATTACATGAATTCTCTTGTTAGTGGGCAAATTTATTGCACTCGCCTCTCCTGCTTGGGAGCAGTTTGGAAGAGAAACTTTGTTAAAGTCATGGAAAATGTTGTGGCCAGGTGTGTTTGAAACTTGCCAGAAAACAAGATTGAAGAAGAAGAAAAAGTGTTAAAGAAAATTTTATAAACATTTTTAAAAATATTAATGGCTGTTACAGTGTTGATGAAGACAATGGCAATTGGCTACAAATCAACAATGCTGGAGGTTATAAACCTATTACAGAGGAAGGTATAATTGCATCATGCAGTGTTACTGAAAATGCAAATGAAGAGATTCAGATGCAGTGTTGATGAACCACTGTGGCTGTGATCCACGCACAAGAAGTAACAAACATATGGAAATTGATGCTTTATGTCAAGAGTCAAGCTGAAACATTGCCAAATAGAATTCTAATGTTAAAGCAGATGTGAGATGGATCTGCTCATAAGCAATACACTAAACTGAGACAGCAGAAGCTTACTATCTTTTTTACTACTGACTAGTTTGTAGCAATATTGCGTACAGTGCAAATACATAAGCCATTTCAGTACATACAGTTTATGTGTTACTAGGTGGAAGTGTTTCAATAGTTACTTCTAAATGCCATTAAAATAATTTTATGTTTCCTTTGGATAACCTGGATTTTTGTTAACTCAGATCAGCCCTGTTCAGGGCAAACTATATTCTGCTGTTCACTTATTTCATCATGTAAATATTCTAATTTTATTCAATTTTAATACAACATTTGAGAGAGCATTTTTTAGAGAGTAAAAAATAAGTTTTTTCATGTGGAGAGTGGGATGGGATGGTTGTGTTTTCTTGAATATGTATACTCCATCTGCTATTTAACAAAAGAAAAAGGACAAGTTGAGAAGAAGATAGCTCAAAAAGGTGCAACACAAAGCCATAAGAAAATCTCACCCTGTATTGCGTTTATGTGAAACAATTTTTGTTATAATTTTCTTGGAGATGGTTGACGTACTTCAACAAAGAATAAAATGTGTATCTTGAAATTTTTCTGAATATGTATTGTGTTCTTAAAACATGCAATTTGTGTTAATTCAAGCTTTTATTGTTGGACTTAGAGCATTTTTAGTATTCAGTTGCTGAACTGTCATTTCCTTGCTATTGTTTCCCACCTAGACATTCAAGTATTTAGATATTCAACATATTAAGACCTGGATATATTTACTAAGTATGTTTGTAAACACTTAATTAGTGTCAAAGTACCTTAAATGCTTATACATAGCCACCAAAAATTATGTATTAAAATATTTTGAAGATTACTTATTGTGATTATAAATTCTGAAATTAAATTGCAGAATGAATTGGAGCAAATGGTAGTGAATGGACTGTCATGTGATTGTGACAGATAAGAGTTTTTTACTTAGAGAACTTAAGAATGTACATTTTTAATTAGATTTCAGTAATTAGATTTTTTAATGGCAGTATTTCCTGTACTTACGTAATCTCGAGAAAGAATTTCCTAGTTTGAACTGAAATGTATATTGTCTTTTTAAATGTGTTTATTTGTGTGTTTATTTACTCCTTATGCTTGTTAGAGAGAGGTAATAAGGATGTATTAATCATGAAGTGCATTTAATTTCATGTTTATGGAATTGTTAATTTTTGCACATTGCTCATATTACAAGAATAGAAGAGTCGTGCCCAAGTCTGCTATAATTGCAAGAAACTCCTCTGAGGTGTCTTCTATGAATGTTTCATGTTCTTCATTTTATAATAATGAATATGATGCACTTGCACCCTGTGTCCTAAGGTACTTGCGTGAACAACGTACAGACTATGAAAATGCTGCAAAACCACTTCTGTCCTCTTTGAAAGTGCTCTTTACAGAAGGGCAACTGGGTAGTTGCTCCAAAGAGGAAAATAGTAAGAAACACAATGTGAAATACAGCTCTCATCCTGTGGAACCACAGAAAACATGTACTGATTCACTGGTACAGTGCATCAGTCGAGTTAGATGTTTTAGGGCAGTCCTAAAATGGTTATATGAGGATAAACAATCAAATTTTGAAACAGACTTACTAATGAACATAAAAAGTATGATAAATATCTTAGGAATAACTGCCAAATACCTCAGTTCTTTGCAACAGCAAGATGGAAGGGACAATAATTTCTGTTCAACAAATGATGTCTACCTCCAGTTAAATTGTGGTCCTACTTTATGTGCAACACAGCATTTGAAGCTTAATAGTCTGACAAAAGGAAAATGCTAACATCAGTCAATGAAACTGATTATCCTAGAGTAGACCCTCCTGAATCGTGTTCAAACCTGTTAAGCACTGAGGATTATAACGTGATATGCAATAATGATGCTGGTACCTCATCCTCAGTTGAAACTGATCGTCTTTTTATCTCATGGGATGTATCAGAGAATCCTGAATCCTTGGATTCATCAAAGGAATGTGCTAATCATTCTGACTTACTGAGCAACAAGGATCATAGCAAAGGAACTATTAGCGGCGATACACAAAAATGTTCAGCAGAAGAAACTGACAATTTGTTGTTAACTGAGACAGCTTCATCAAAAAGTGTTGCTAATAAACATTCAGAGCTGAACACATTTGGATCCAGGGTTAATACTTCATCAATAAATGCAGTTATACATGAAAAGGAATGAGTGAAACATGCCAATTTAATGCAGCCATGTAACAATTCAGAAAGACATGAGGTGCAGTTGGCTTGCGGACAGGACAGCATAAGTGCTCCTACAAATACAGTTGAGAAAGCTACTATATTAAGAAAAAATTCATCACCATTACAGGCTCTATGCAAAAAGAGGTCTAAAAGAAAACTTCATAAGCATCCCCTATGGTGGATTTGTACGCCTTCAGAGGTATGTCACAGTGAAGGTCAGACTGTGAGTACCAGTGGTTCTTTAAAGATAATTATTCAGAAGGTTCCAAACATGGAAGATATCAGATCAGAAGAAGACTGTATATTACCACATACTGAAAGGAAGTCGTAAAAGAGGAAAACAAAATCTATGCAGGTGAATGGTTCACAAAACTCTGATGTAAGTAATCCAACCTCAGAGTCTCCTAGTCTTCTATCAGTTGAGCAAGCACCATTGATAGAGTCACATAAAAATTCATCACATTATTATGATGAGGTACCAACTGTATCAGGCACCTAGGGTTGTGAAGAGATACAAATGTCATCACATACTATTAATTTAAAAGAAGGTTCATTGATTAATAATGTACCTGTGGATTGTGATGAGATACAAGCTTCATCAAGGACTAATAACCAAAATGAAACATCATTAATTAAGGATCAGTCTGAATCACATGCTCTGGATACTAGTGCAAATAATATATATCAAGAGCAGGCTTTTATTAGAAGTAAATTGCAGTCACCACTAGACTTATCTCCAAAGCAGAGCAGCAATAAAAGTTCATTATTTAGTAATCCTACTGAAAAAACAAGCAATATCAGAAACAATTCTAAGTAATCAGGATGAAAATTAAACAGAAAGGATGTCGTTTTTTACTTTGGAATCACAATCTCATGATTCAACTATCACTTTATTATCTCCTGAGAACACATCTATTCATTCGTTAACAAGGTCTCCTGCAGTTCAGGAGTCCGAAACTAACAATGAGTTTAGACAACCACACATCTTGATCCAAGATACTTTGACAGGATATAGGGTTCCATTAGAGATCATTCTGCCTGAACCTGTTGATGACCACAATACGAATATATCGCCTGAGTCATTGAATACATCAGCAAGAAACCAACATCCACTACAAACAATAAACAACCAAACTCAAACTGAAAGTAGAACTTTACAGATTGGTGAAGATATTAACAATAATGAGTTTAGACAACCACATATCTCGATCCAAATTTCTTTGACAAGATACAGGCTTCCATTAGAGATTGTTCTGCTTCAACCTATTGATGACCAGAATACCAATATGCAGCAAGAAATCAGCAAGAAATCAGCTTCCACCACAAACAATGAACAGCCAAACTCAAACTGAAGGTAGAACTACATCAGCAAGACACCAGCTTCCACCATAAACAATAAACAGCCAAACTCAAACTGAAGGTAGCACTTCACAGATTGATGAAGATATACTATCAGTAAATCAGCAAAATTTATTACAGCCATTTACAACTCAAATACAAGGGCAAAGAGAACAATTAAATAGAAATAGTACTGATGACCAGAGCAACAATTTAAGTTTTCCACAGCACTCTAATGCCCAGCAACTTCATTTGCATCCAAACAATCATGTTTCTATGTCTAATGAAACTGCATATGATTCTGTAGCATTCAGTGGTGTTAATGCTGAGCCAAGCAATATGACAATTTGTTCAGAAAGTGGCATTCAAGGAGACTCACGTTGCCAGTAGGTACATTTGATAGAAGACAAATTCGCAACAATGGTCTGACTGAATATGTGCCAGGTACTGTTGAAGTAAGGGAACCAGCTGGTCACGTGATTTGTCCATCAGCAGCGGAGCAATTACCTTGCAATTCAGGAAGCTTTCTTTCAAATGACACAGGCCTCAAATATAACAAATCTGGAGTACCTAGGCATAATCCTGGCATGTGGGGTGCACTTCAGAATTCATCAAACGGGATGGAGGTAGGACATTCAAATAATACATCTTCTCCACTATATGGAACATATGCCTTAGATATTGTTGCATCAAGGGCATGTGAAAGATTAAATCAACTAAATGCACAGGAAATGAATAAGAGTTTAGGACAATCCATGAAATTGGCTTTTGCAAATGACATGCCATTGCCAAGAAATTCTGTTTCTCCAGCATATGGAGGAGGCCATGAGATGTGTGCAGTAGGAGCACGTGACACAGTTGATCCTCACAGTATAGGAAACGTCTTTAATACACCAATGCACTGCATTATGTGGAAGACCATCCCAAGAGTTGAATGTGCCAAGGACAGCTTGAATACATCCCACAGCTATAACAAGTGTTGGAAATGAGATATCTGATGAGTTTCTCTTGTCCAGAAGAATGGGTAATGTGCATGCCAGTCAGGGCCTCGGTAATAAGCACATCAGTCAGAGCTCCGGTAATATGCACATCAGTCAGGGTCCTAGTAATATGCATGTCAATAACGGCAAAGATAGATTTTACAATGAAAGATAAATGCCCACAAGTACGATGGCAAGCAGCAGAATACAAAGGCGGCCTGCACCAGATAAAAACAGAACATGTAAACCAACAAGAGCTGGATTAGGAAATGTGCAAAATATGAGTACAAATGTAAGGTCCAGTTATAGGTGTCACAACAATGTAAATCCTCCATTGCAGTTACCTGCTGTACAACAATTTCACCCTGAAAGACTATAATTTCTCCCTGTAAGACAACAATTTTACCCTGAAAGAACATCAGTAGGTGCACCTCATTATACTAATAGAAACTTAACTTTTACTGCCATTACTGAGGGCATGGTCCCTCGGTATTTCATTTAATGCCACTACTTTAGGCTAGTTGTACTCTAATTCTCCACTTCAATCAGTGTGGAGTAGTCATGAGCAAATGGGTAGTTTCTTTCTTGGAAGTGTTGAAAACAGTGATGTTATGATAAATTAACTTTAAAGAGAGTCGATTAAAGACACTAGAAAAAACTTACTTTTAAATTTTTCCGGAACATGTTTCAGAGGCTTTGCTTCTATCATCGGCCGGCTCTCGACTGGTTCTCGTTGGTGTAGCTGACGATATTTTGTCACAGGTCTCCTCTGGTGGCAGTTCAAGAAAGTTGCTGAACAAATCTTTCTGGGGGATGTCGAAATTGAATACTTTGTTCCTATTTTTTGAAATGAAGATTTGTTCCCATGTGGATAGTTCTTGTTTTCCTGATGTATGTTTCAGTAGTTTTGGTTCTGGATTTATGTTGTGGTTTTTTTCCCAAAAATGTTTGGCAATTGCTGATTTTTCTAATTGTTTATATTTTATGTTTCTTAAGTGTTCCTTTGCTCTTGTTTCTAAATTTCTTTTTGTTTTTCAATATAAATTTGACTACAGTCATTGCATTCAATTTGATATATACCAGATTTTTTGTTAGATGGAATGGCATCTTTGATGTCAAAAAAGTCTTCAAAAAACAAAATATTCAACTAGCACCAGTCAACCATTTCTCCTTAAAAAACCTAATTTGCTCAAACATCAAACATGCCATTCCATCTAACAAAAAATCTGGTATATATCAAATTGAATGCAATGACTGTGGTCAAATTTATATTGGAAAAACAAAAATAAATTTAGAAACAAGAGCAAAGGAACACTTTAGAAACATAAAATATAAACAATTAGAAAAATCAGCAGTTGCCACACATTTTTGGGAAAAAAACCACAACATAAATCCATAACCAAAACTACTGAAACTTACATCAGGAAAACAAGAACTATCCACATGGGAACAAATCTTCATTTCAAAAAATAGGAACAAAGTATTCAATTTCGACATCCCCCAGAAAGATTTGTTCAGCAAGTTCCTTGAACCGTCACCAGAGGAGACCTGTGACAAAATATCGTCAGCTACACCAACGAGAACCAGTCGAGAGCCGGCCGATGATAGAGGCAAAGCCTCTGAAACATGTTCCGAAAAAATTTAAAAGTAAGTGTTGTCTAGTGTCTTTAATCGACTCTCTTTAAAGTTAATAAATGGGTAGTTTTTACATAATAATCAAAGGAACCATTCATCAAGAAATCCAACGAGGAGGCGTAATAGGAACTGATAGAAGCTTTCATGGCTGACATGATAAATGTCTTAGGAATAACTGTGAAAAATGTAATCTCTTTGCAACATGAAAAATACGATAATTTCTATTCAATGATCCAGTTAGATTTTTATCCTTCTTCATTGGCAAAATAGAATTAGAAGCTTAATGAAAGGGACTGTCAATAGCTTACATCAATATAGTATCCACTGGGGTTAAGAAATCTTCAGTCACTAGAAAATATTCTGGTTCATTTTTGTCTATGTTGTATACTTCAATGAGTTCCCAATCCAGAATCCTAACAACCAACAATCAGAGTGGTTCAGCTTGCAGTGATAGTGACACTAAACTTTCAGTCAATGTAACTTATTATCCTAGAGTAGACCACCTGAATCCTGTTCAGACATTTGGAACACTGAGTATATCATGACATCCAAAGATGATCTCCCGAGGGACCTACTATGGTAGGTACAGGATTGGCGTTCCCGGGAACCTGAGCCAAATTTGGGGAGTGATTTCTATTACTGTGATTAACAAACCCAGAAGATGATCCTCCTAAAGTTAATTTGGTTAATCTACTCTTTCTTATTAGAGGTACCGTTATACTATAATTTTTGTGAAATGATGGGTCCACTTAATGCAGAGCAAATGCCCCTTTCTTTTCTTTTTTTTTTTTTTTTGTTCTTCTAATTTTACGTCCTCCAATGTTAAGTCATATCAGATGAGACTCCACTCAGGTTAGGTAAACTGATGGATATGGCAATTTCAAAGGGCATGCCCACACCAAGAAACTTTATACCCACATTATGTGGAAGACCAAGGCATGAGGTGAATGCATCAAGAACAGGTGATATCCATCAAGAGCAAACACCTCACATTATGAGAGCAATACTTCCTACAGCTAAAATATGACAGAAATCTGCAAATGGTTTACTGTCATACAGAATAATTGATTATATGCATGCCAGACATGGCCCTAATGAAAGGCAAACCTCTGAGCATATTGGATAGTTGTCCAAGCAGCAGAATACAACTGTTTCCTACACCAACCATAAGAGGAAGAAGATATCAGCGAGCAAGGGATTGAATAATGCTCAGAATACTGATGAATATACAGAAGTACAAGGGCAGACTATCCTAAATGCAGAAGAGATTCGCGACAATATGATGAATATATATGCAAGATCCATCATTAGGGGCTACAGCACTATACATCTTCCATTGCAGTTCCCTGCCGTGCAACAATTTCATCAGATTTCTCATATAAGGAAAACAGCTAATGTACCTCATAATTATTTTAAGGATATAGGTAGATATTTGGTGCCAAAAAAATTGATTGTTGGTTTTCATGTTTAAAAAAACTTAGAAACTCTGAGCTTAGTTTGAGTTCAGAAAGTGGTTTAATTGAATGTTCTAACTTTGTAAGTCACTGTTATGTACACATTTATCTGTTATTGTAGGTTAGCATAAACTGTATTTTTCATATGTTAGGTATACTTTTCTTTGCAACCAATTTAAGCTATATGTATGAAATGTTTACTGGTCACCCTCAGTCTAAGAACTACTAATTCCGCTTAAAATTAGTACATAAATTGCTAATTATAATTTATTAACAACATATATGCTTATAAGATTTTACAAATTCTGTGTTCATAATGTGCACATTTTTGGGGAACTGATATTTTCAAATATGGGAAGCAAATTTAGGCAGAAGTTAGTCAGGTAGTTCAAGTACTAAGGTATATTAAAATACAGAAAACATTAATTGATTTAAAGAAAAGTGTACCTGGATACATCCATAACATTGAGAATATTTAAATATTTAATTTTTTTATGACAAGTTTGCATCAGTGCTTTTTAGCATGCAAAAATCATTTTACATAGATTTTGTTTTGAAGTGATTGCTGTATTCAGTGTCAAAGTTTCATTTCACTATGATAAATAGTTGTTGAACTGAAAATAATAGTTGGCACTAAATTAGTAGGGAGAAACTGCCTCATACTACCCAGTGTCCTTTGGAAAATTTTGGTAACAATATCTAGCATTGCAAAGGTCACCTCCCCAAGGACAAATTGCCTCTGTTATACTTGCCCCATTTAAGTCAATTATACTGAATTCTTCTCTTCAGTCAGTGTGGAGTAGTCATGAGTGAAATACATAATGACTGAAAGAACCATTCATCAAGATGTCCAAGGAGGGTAGGTAGGTAGTATGGGTTTGGGGGGCAAAACTGCTGGGTATATTAGCGCCTGTCCAAGGAGGAGGCATAATAGGAGCTGATTGGAGCTTTCATGACAGAGAGATAAATGTCTTAAGAATGGCCACCCATAAGCTAATCTCTTTGCAAAATCAAGATGGAAAGGGTGATAATTTCTAATCAACGAATGATGTCCATTTCCAGTTCGATTTTAATGCTTCTTTATTGGCAACATAGAATTCAAAGCTTAATAGTTCTTGAAAAGGAAATGCTTACTTAAATTTAGCATCCACTAGGGATGAGAAATCTTCAGTCACTGAAAACTTTTCTCTTTTCTTTGTCTTAGCTGTGTGCACCAATGAGTTCTCAATCCAGAATTTCAACAACCAAGAGTCAGAGTGTTCCAGCTTGCAATGATAATAGATCAAAATTTTCAGTCAGTATAACTGATTATCCTAGAGTAGACCCTCCTGAATTCTATTGAGACATGTTGAATGTTTCCTGTTGAGACATGTAATGTGCAGAATACTTGGGAATTATCAGGAGTGTAAAGGAAAACTATCCCTAAAATAAATAGAACAATTTCATAAAAATATTAATATAAATGCAAGGTTCAGCTATGGGGGTCACAGCAATACAAGTCCTCCATTGCAATTCCCTGCTGTACATCAATTTCACGCTAAAAGAATATTAGTTAATGCACTTCATTATTTTTTAATGTAAACTTTGGATAACATTATCCAGTATTACAGAGGACACCTCCCCAAAGACAAGTGCCTTCATTTAATGTAACTAATTTAAGTCAGTTATATTCTAATTTTCTACATCATTCAGTGTGTAGTAGTCATGAGTAAATGGTTAGTTATTTATGTAATGACCAAAGGAAACATTCATCATGATCCAAGGAGAAGGCATTATAGGAATTAATAGAAGCTTTCATAACAAAGATAATAAATGCCATTCCTAACTATTAAATGCCCAAAATCTTTCCAAAAGCAAGCAGGAAAGGTCAATAATTTCTGTTCAATGTTCCAGTTAAGTTTTTATAAATCTTCATGGGCACCTCAGAATTCAAAGTTTAATAGTTCTCCAAAAGGAAATGCTTACATCAATACAGTATCCATTGGGAATGAGAAATCTTGGCACTGAAAAATATTCTTGTTTATTTTTGTCAATGTTGTATGCATCAGTGAGTTCATAATTCCGCATTTCAACAACCAGCAATCAAGCTGTTTCAGCTTCCAGTGATAATAGCACTAAATTTTTAGCCAATGTAACTGATTATCTTAGAGTAGACCACCTGAATCCTGTTCAGACGGTTGAACACTGAGGATTATAACATTATATCGAATGATGTTCTCCCCAGGGGCCTATTATGATAGGTTTAGGACTGGCGATCCCAGAATCTCAAGCCAAATTCGGGAAAATATTTGAATTACTGTGCTTAAGAAACTCGGAATATGATCTTCCTAAAATTAATTTAGTTAATAACCTACTCTGAATAATTTGATGTACAGTTACACTGTAATTTTTGTGTCATGATGGGTCCACTTAATGCAGAGCAAACGCCTCTCAGGTTAGGTGACATGATGGGTGTGGAAATTTCTAATGGCACGCCCATACGTAGAAATTTTGTACCTTCATTATATGGAAGACAAAGCCAGGAGATACATGCATTAAGAGCACCCGGCCTGCCTCGAAAGCGTAGATGGTAGCATGTCTGCCTCACGTTCAAGATGCCCCAAGTATGAATATTGGTTAGGGTGAGTTACCTGGATAAGGTTTTTTCGGGGGTTTTCCCTTATCCTGAAAGACGAATGTCGGGTAACTCTAGGGTCCACTTAATTCAGAGTAAAAGCCTTGCAGATTAGGAAATACTATGGATTTTCAATTTCAAATAGCATGCCCATAACTTAAATTTTGTACCTCTATTATTTGGAAGTTGAAGCCATGAAATACGAGGCATGTTTTTAAAGTCAGTACCGTTTTGGAATTAAAAGAAGACGTGCATAGATATCGCAATAATTTTATTTTTACATGAAAGCCTGTATCTTAATCTACTTTTCTACATAATTTCTGTGAATATTGAGGAACTTGTCATAACGTGGCACCAGTTTTTGAATACCCTCCTCATAAAATTCTGCTGCCCGACGTGTTAACCACTGTATCACAACTGTTTTGACTTCGTTATTGTCTTGAAGATGCTGACCGCCCAGATGTTTCTTCAAGTACAGCAACAAATGGTAGTCGCCGGGCGCCAGATCAGGACTATATGGAGGATGATTTCAATTTTCCCATTTAAAAGTTTTGATGAGATCTTTGGTCCGATTAGCCACATTTGGACGGGCATTGTCATGCAGCAAAACGATATCCTTACTCAACTTGCCACGTTTTTGTTCTGGATTGCACGGCGCAGATTGTTCATTGTCTCACAATAAGACGCTGCATTGATTGTCTCAGTACGAGGCAGAAACTCCACTAGCAATACTCCTTTTCTGTTCTGATTTTCCGGGCAGAAATTGTTTGCTTAAACTTCACTTTTGTGGGTGAAGATGAATGTCGCCATTCCATGGATTGTTGTTGCGATTCTGGTGTGACGTAGGCCACCCATGTTTCGTCACCAGTAACAATGTCGTCTAAAAAATCTTCACCTTCATTGCGGTGCCGCTCAAGGAAAGCCAATGCACTGCCTAAACGTTGGGTTTTGTGAAAATCCGTCAACATTTTCGGAACCCAACGTGAACACAATTTCCGGTACTTCAAGTTCTCGGTCACAATGCGATAAAAAGACACTACGAGAATATTGAAGAAAATAGTCACACAATGATGAAATTGTAAAGTGTCTGTTTTCTCTCACCTTTTCGTCCACTTTCTGCACCAAATCCTCAGTAACGACCGAAAGACGCCCATTCCGTTCTTCATCATGCACATTTGTGCGGCCATCTGTAAATGCTCTCACCCATTTCCTTACCATTCCATGAGTCATAATGTTTTGTCCGTAAACTTCACAGATTCTCACGATGAATATCGATCGGTTTTACGCCTTTAGCACTAAGAAATCGTATAACAGCCCGTACTTCACAATCGGCGGCACTCACGATTGTCGGAGGCATCTTAAACACCCAGTAGCCAACGTATACAATGAAGAATCAGACTGTAATGGCGTCAGTGCGTAGACAAGAGATCTAGGTAACCAGCGCACATGCGCGGAACGCCGACCGTAGCGCTGCGGCGGCGGAATCGCAAAACGGTACTGACTTTAAAGAACATGCCTCGTATATGTTTTAAGGGCAGCTGATAAAATGGTTCCACTTAATGCAGAGCAAATGCCTCAAACTTTAGGAAACATAATGAATATGGCAATTTAGTTTGGATGCCCATACGGAGCAATTAGGTACGTGCACTATATAGAAGACCAAGATTTGGAGTGAAATGTATCAGGGAGTGCTGATAGTCCATATTGAGCAGAGCAAATGCCTAACATTATGGAAGCAATACTTCCCACAGCTGTAACAAATGACAGAAATGAGATATCTGAAAATGAATTACTGTCATACAGAAGAATTAGTAATTTGGATACCAAGCAGGGCCTTGGCACACCGGGTCTTGATAGGTTTTATAATGAAAGGCAAATGTCTGGGAGTGTAGTGGGCTGTTTTCCAGGTATCAAAATATAAAAGTGATCTACTCCGCCTCTATGAGGAAGACGGTGTTAGCAAGACTTGCAATAAATAATTCCCGGAATACTGGTGAATTAACAGGGGTGGAAAGGGAGACTGTCCCTAATGCAGAAAAGATTCATGGCAGTATTGTCTGTGAGTGTAATGGGCTCTTTTCCAAGTAGCAAATTATAAAAGTGGCCTACTTCGCCTATAAGAGGAAGATGGTGTTAGCAAGAGTTGCAATAAATAATTCCCTGAATACTGGTGAATTAACAGGGGTGGAAAGGGAGACTATCCCTAATGTAGAACAGATTCATGGCAGTATGATGAATATAAATGCAAGATCCGTCAGTAGGGATTACTACAATGTACATCCTCCATTGCAGTTCCCTGCCATGCAATAATTTCATCAGATTTCTTGTAAAAGAAAAACTAATGTAGGTCATAATTAAGTCAGTTGTACTCTAGTTCTCCACTTCAGTCAGTGCAGTAGTAATTAAACATCAGATTCTCAGCACAAGAACTATGAATAAAACCACTGAGGTACTTTGTGCCCTTTGTAATAGGTATTTTAACATTTACTATTTATAATGTTGTTATAATTGTTTCCAAAGTACTTATTGAACTATTGAGCTATTTGAACTGGATCAAAAGGAATTTTAAATTGGTACATGTTACCTGAAGACCAGAATATGTGTTTGCAAACATGACTAAAGTAATTGTACAACAATATTTGAATCAATGTTCTACTTTGGAATAAAGGACTATTCTTGGTTATTCGTGTATATCATCTTGTCTATCAGTTGTTGATAACTATTTTCTTGAACCAGGCATATGTGCATTAACCTGGCAACGGTTGTTGCCTGAAAAAAGCACACTGTTGTACTCACACAGACATGCTTGAGAATATGTAAAGGTGTATTCATGTTTCAAGAAACAAATAGTGACACTCTCACTATTTGAAAGTTCAATGTGCCCAGAGCTTTTCATTCATTTTGACAATTCTCAGGATTTCTGTAATATTATCCTGGTTGAAATGTAAAACACTTTGTTTTCATGTAAATCTTTCTTTCGATACAGTTAACAATGAAGGGACACTTTTACTGTTGAAGTTGCTTGTGACATGAGTTTACTGTTCACATAGACAATCTTCAGGATTTCTGTAAGTATTGTCACGCGGGCGTTGGAACACCCTATGGAAGCAGCTGAGAGCGGAAGACAGGGGAGGTCCGTGTTAGCCACGCCTCCCCCTCGTCCGTCTTATAGTGGTGACAGGGATGGCTGGGGGAAAAAACATGATTGTGCGGTCTGTTTCTCTTCCACCTGTGTTCTAGAAATTACGGGATCTTTCATTACTGGAACCTTCCTGTGGAAGCCAGAAGGCGGCGATATTCCTATAAAAAGGGGCTGCCGGAGCGAAGTGAAGTCAGTTAGTCAGTTAGTGTGTTAGTGAGTGAGGAGACAGTCGCAGTTCTTGGTGTAAGAGTTAGTCAGTGACGTGTTAGCAAAGGAGCGCCGTGTTAATGAACGAGAAGATTGTGCAACGGAAGACTTTACGTAACTGGTATGTGCATCGGAGTTTATGTAATCGCGAGTACAAGTGAAATTGTAACGGACGAACTGGTAAATTGTAATTGTGTGCATTACGTAATTTTGTGTAATTGGCAAGTGTTCAACTGTAAGTCGGTGGAAATAAAGAACATTTTTGAGTGGTGAAACTGGACTTTTCATTTCAGAACCCACAAAGTCACAGTATTCTAATTGTAATGAGAGGTTTGGATGGTAAGACAAAATTTTTTTCTTCACACTAAAATATTAAAATGTGTGCTCTTTAGTTCATTTGAGACTTTTTGTGCTAGATTCTAAACTTTCTTCTTGCTGTGATATACACAATGCTCATTTTTATCTGTGATTTTACCACACAAAATTTGATGTCATCAATAGCATTGCTGATGGAGCTTTATATACAATTGACCTAGTGGCTTGCGATCGTATTTGATGTGCTGACAGTAGCTTTGAGGCCTCCCTCTACCGGCAGGTAAATACACTATTTGAGAGGTGGGTCTGTCTGCGTAATATAAAGGTGCATAATTTCACCTGGTGCGTAGATACAATAACTGTTTTTAAAAAACTATATAATGCAATGCAGTGCACTGCAAAGCTAAGTATGGAGCCATAAAGCTAAACCATGAATAATATACGAAATGATAAGTCAATGAACACCTTTTTCACAATGTACATCTGTTTTTCTGTTCGAGTAGACATAGGTATATGCATATTATAAACCTGTCAATAAAATAGAAGTATTTCAATTTCATCTCAGTTCTTTTCTATCACCCACAGTTTCCTCACAATGTAATTTCATTACAAATTAGAAAATTAGCAGGTATTTTCTAGGACTAAAAAATAAATTAGTGTTACATTATGTACTTTTATCCAAGCTTTTATTCAGGTCTAAACAAGAATAGCCTTATGTGTCCATTTTCTTATATTTCCTTTCTCTCTTGCCCTTAAATACTGTCTGTATTGTGAGAATTGCAAGTTTGAGGCCTTTTTGTCATAACATTTATTGCTTCTACATTGGGACCAGTCACTTTATGTCTCTCTTTTTGTGAGTAAATGATCCTGTATCTTGGAAATGTTTGATGCTCTCAATGGTTTTAAAAGACATAAGCATACCAACATTAATAGAAATTTTAATTAAGTGTGAGAATGGCAAAACATTTATATCGTATACTAATGAAACGTAAGACGTTTATGTTGCAAACAAAGGTATGTCAGTTTGGTGGTACCTGAAAACTTTTGACAACATTACGCTCCAAGGGACTTGTCTGAATGCTGGATAGCATTGCATTAACTCCTCTATGCAGTGATTTAAATTATATTTATATGTCCTACCAATTTTAATGCCAGTACGAAAGTAGCATTCAGCCATGAAGATGCAGTGCTCTGTGTTCATATCCAGATGAGGCTGGTTGTATTAGTTACCAGATCAACCACACAAAGAGCACTGTAATTTGCTTACTGTTCCGCAAAAGGTACCGCTGCTTCTCCATAGAGGGCACTATGATTTCAAGATAGATTCATCAGTCAACTATGACGTCATTCTTGCTCAATCGGAGGGCGGGAAATAACAAATAGAAATTAGCACCATGTATAAGGAGCATTATATCAAGCCACCATTTAATAAGTCATATCGTTTTATGTTGACGCATATTTGCTTCACAACATGCAAGGCAAACTGAAAACAAAAGGTTGTGTGCCATCAGTTTTCCTTGAGAAGAGTTGAATATAAATTTAAATATTTCTTGGAGTATGAGGTGGGGGTGTGATTTAATTGCCAATAATGCCAAGTGTCTATGTAAGAATTTAAAGTTGGAGAAAAAGAACATAAATTTTTGTAGCAACACTATGAATGCAACAATTTTTTTCTATACCTTCTGCTGTTACAATTATAATTATTTATTATAAGTACAAATGTTAATGTATAAATTAATGTTTTAATGTTATATTTTGTATTTTGCTCAACCAAATAGGTGTATATGGATGTATATCATTTCACCAAATAACTTAACTGTACTCTTAATGAGTAAAGATTGTATTTCTAGTCAAGTATGTATTTACTGTACTGATATTTATGATAATGTTTTTCAACAGTATGTGAAGAATGTGGTAAAACCGTATAGAATAATTATGTAAGAATCTATGAGGTGCATTCAGAATGTAAATTTTCCCAAAACCATCCATCAGTTCATATTCCTTGGAACTCTTCCAAAAGAAGTACTTTGGATCAAGCCGCACAATGTCTGAGATTACAGTGCATCAAAATAGTGTTCTTTCAATTTAATTACAGTTGGTACTCTAAAAGGCCAATTATAATTTCTGCAGTGATTTGGAGTAACCATATCAACAGTACCTTGCCTTAATGTAGGAACTGAATGACCATATTCTTTTTGACTGTTCCAAGACAACTAATATTTTCCATACATTCTTTGAATTTCTTCATACATAAGGTTGCCGGATTTCAAAAATGAAAAACCAGGAATTTTTTTTACTAAAAACAAAAAAGGTGAAGTAACATATAATATTGTACTCACAGCACCAGTAAACTATCATGAAGCATATTATTCCTGCCCTGCTCCTAGTATTTATCTGACTGAAGATCTGGAAGGAAGGTCTGGCTGCTTACTTACATAATTGTGAAACTCTCTGCAGCTCATCTGATAGTTAAAAACAGCTAATTACAGCTTCAACTGTTTAGACCTAAAAGCGACTTCGTTGCTCTGTCCAGTACACGTTCATGAGGGAAAATACTCTTTCAATGTTGGCATTATGACCAGTTACACTAAAGATATATTCACACAGTTTCATCAATTCAGACTGCTGTAGACTGATTCACACTGTCTAAAGAAATAGGTCTACTTCTCTTGGCTCCATTTCTTATTCCAAACATCTTCATTTATAAGTACTGCTTCTATATAGGCCTTCAAATATGATAACTGATCAAAAAAGAGAGATTATTGAGTTTCACTTGGCATGAAAAAATGCAATAGTTTGCTCCACTAAATTCCACTGTGGTACAGACACTAGCAGCATCCAATTAAAGATGGAAAATTTATTAAAAAGCCTCATCCACTTTTGCAGATAAGCATGGCATGTGTTATAAAACTATCTCACCTCACTATAAAATTTATTTACTTCGGCGACAGACATTCCTCATCTTCTGCTTTTTTTCATAACAGATTTTGATTTTAAGGGAACAAATTTTTCTTCTTTCCGCTGTTGTACCAGAGTAAGATTTTCCTCTAAAATTCTATTTACTTCACACACAAACACACACACACTAAAAACTGACTGAAGGACGAAGTGACAAGAAAAACTAGTAAGATGAAGGTGTAACAAATCATTTTCTACTAGAGTGGGTCCTATTATGCGAAGTAACAATATCAGTAATAAGACTTTTGACTTCAACACTTTTTAAGACCAAATATGAAAAACTTAACCTTAAGCTGCTCAAAATTATTTCATTTCAAATGAGAAACAAAACCTGGGACAAATAGGCATCTCGAAAGCATTATTCGGGACACTGATATTTTAATTAAAAACCAGGAGTCTGGCAATCCTATTCCTACATGGAGATCTACTATTATGGCAATACATTGAGTATGGATTGCTATTTTTACTTACTTTTTATATATATAAAAATAAATGGTACAACCCATGTTTAATTGCTCTTGACTGTAATTGTGGTTGTCAGTGGTGAGCCCATGTAGTTTGTATGTAGGCTTCAGTTGTGACATGACTTACATACAGTAGATAGGTATTCTAGCTACCATCTGTTAACATTATTTGATTATTCGACTGTTTTGTGTACAATAAGTGAAATGGCTGCTAAAGTGGAAAGAGAAAATATAATTATTTTTTAATAATTTTGTTTAGAATAAATAGAAATTGGCCATATAATTTTGGAATTTGCAATTATTTGTGATTTATTAACTAGTAATTATTTGTGATTTGTAATTATTGTGATATTTACAATTTGATGCAATAATTCTCTAAAATATGCTGCCACTTCTGATCCAAGTCGTTCATGATAAGAAAGCACTAGTGACAATTCTCTCTCATAGTGTCTACAGCCATGGGCTTGCTAATGATGTGAACCTTACATGGCAAGTATATCAGTCATGAAAACATACTATCCTCTATTATTGTATGATCCTGTTGAAATCCAGTACCTGCAACAAAAAAATAATTTTTTTTTTTTTTTTTTTTAATTTTCACACAAGTAAGATGTTAGTATGAAAATATAAAACCCATTTTGGTACAGGACAAATGAACATTGTTACATAAATATATTTGTTTCATATGTAATTACGTAATGTGTAATAATATTTTAGCTATAATAAAGTGTTACTTTTTTACTTTCAAATAAAAAAAACGTTTTTTTTTTTCAATATTCTTTGCTTACCTAATATAATTGTCCTTTGGCTGTACCTAGTCATGACACAGGCCCTGATTTCAGAGTACATCATTTTAGCCACTGCTACACCTTACTGATTTTAAACACTTATTTTAAAACCTACGGATTTTGTATATAGCACTACAAAATATAGTACTACCAAGTAGGTAGAATATGAAGAATGAAACCGAAATATGCATTTAGTTATACCCACTTTTCAAATTTATTCAGAAAATATATTTTAACTCCAAAAACTGTAAGGAACTTAGTAATGCTTTCAATCAAACTTAGACTAAAAATATTTCAGGACTGGTTCAGTACCTAAAACATTTGGATATACCAACATGTAGCAGCAAACCTTTACATTGCAAAATATTTTCTCTTAATTTTTTATTAGCTAACTCAGTGTCTGCCAAGTCAGTTTTAAAATTACATTCTTTTTGGACATTTTAAGTAAATGTTATCATTTAGAATGGTTGTTCTCTTAGAATTTTTTATTCTGCTTAGAACTGACATATTTTCTACAGTACCGTTTATTATGGTAAGGTCAGACACACCCTAAATTGCAATTTTCAAAGTTGGGAAAAGTGCTCGATATGCACCTCAGATTTTTCATGTCTCTCAAAAACTGGTGCTCTCGGAGAATGCCCAGATGATTTGTAAATAGGCATACGGTTGTGACAAAAGTTAAGTAGTAGAACTGTTTTGAGTTAAAATATGAGTACACCTTTTGCAGTGCATCTTGCATGAAGGGCTTAGATTTTTAGGTTTTTTAAATATCAGTAGAGATTTTTAGCATTTAAAAATTATAGAAAGTTTCACATTTTTATTTGTTTATTTGTCACCTTGAGACATTTATGGATTTACAATTTAGTATTTTAAAGGAAAAACATGTACTCCTGTTACCTATAATGTGTATGTAATATCATTCCGAATAACAATATGAAGTTCGGACAACACTGTGAAGAGTTGGTCGTAATGCCCAAAGGCAAGATTTTATTTGGTTCAATAGAAGCAGACTGAAAAATTCAATGCCATGGACAGGATATGAACCACGGATCTACCGGTCTCTGTTTGCTAGTTCTAAGCCATTGAGCTATCATGGCCAATGTGCTGTCATGACACTAAATTCTCCAACTGACTGGTATGTTTCCCAGTATCCACTAGGGGTTCTCATATAAGTACAATGAGATACACCCGTTTTGTAGCCACTTACCATGCTGTAAGTACTTAAGTCCCAGATTTCATAGTTACCACAATTAGGTAAACTATTGGAAATTTAATTGCTTTTACACACTAGCATGTGTAGGCTAAGATTTGGATAGATTCAGACTGAAAAATTTATTGCGATGACTGGGATTTGAACCATGGATCTCCTGGTCCAGGTCTTTTTGCTCATAACCATTGAGCTACTATGGCCAATATAGTAGCATGACATTAAATTCTCCAACTGACTCATATGTTTCCCAGTAAACCACTAGGGGTTCTCATATATAATAAGACACGCACCTATCCAAATCTTAGCCCACGCACAGCTAGTGTGGAAAAGCAATTAAATTTCCTCAATGAACCTAACAGTAGTTACTGTAAAGCCTGGGACTTATGTACTTGCAGCATTGTAAGTTGCCACAAAAGTGCATAACTTGTGCCTTAATTTCGACACAGATTATATAGTAGGTTCCAGTATCATTTTAACTACTTTTATTGATTTTTTGAATGTATATCATATTTAAAAAAGTTCTTTCAATTATTTTTTTATTTTCATGTTTAATCTTAATAATATATGGCCAGGGCCCAGCTCAGGAGTAGCCCAAGTTGTATTTCTTTTGGTACTCAATATATATCATTTCGTTTCATAATAATATTAATGGTAGATTAACACAATAGTGTTAAAAGGCAAGCAGATGTTAAAATATAGTATGAAAAAATTAAACAACTTATTATCTGAAAATAGAGCATATAAACAATTTTCATTTATTGTTATACATGATATTTATTTTCTCCTATATCCTCTCTGTTTTCCTATTTTACACTATGCTATTTTCCCAACTCCAAATTTGCAAAGCACTCATAGCATATCATTCTACTATGTTCCAAGCAAAAATAGCTTTTGCAGTTCTGCAACCACTATTATTGCTGACGATGGGAAGATGGTGGGATGGTGTTCTCCAAGTTCTGTTTGTAGCAGTATTACTACGATTGTGTTGATGGTGGGGGATGAAGATTTACTCGTAGTGAAGATCTGCTCATTGTGGTGTCCTTTGTAGCTCTGGTTTGCATGAGACCTCTTGATTGTGGTTTCGGATACTAGGATTGTGGAACTTAAAGTTAGGGAAATAAAATAAATGGTTCCAGGTTTTTCTTTCCTTTAAACTTACTGCAATTCACAACGTCTATGATGATTAAACATATTTTCATACAATCCTAATACAATCATTTTCTTGGATTTCTCTTGTCTTTACACACATGCAATTTCTTTGTTTTCAAACATTAATTTTCAGATAATAAGGTTGCGCTATATCAAAACTTCATTATATTGATGATGAATAATTAGTACAGTTCATGCAATGGTTAGCACACACATTTGATCCCTTTGAGGTCACCATGCAAAAGACTCTATCTTGTCCTCTTCACTTATTCACCTTTTCCTTATTACCGTGGTAACTAATTATAGTCTACATCACTTTTCCTGTGGTCAGTACATTAATTTTAAATTATATAATTTTCTGATTTTCCAAATATAAAATCCTAAAAAGCATTTTCTTTTATAATTTTATCTTTATGTTTAATTTATTATATTTGCCTTTTATCTAGATTGGATATTAACATTCATCTTCACCTGCTTGTTACCTACTTTATTCGGTCATGGCCACCTATAAACTCATACCAGTTCAAAACAAAACTCTCATCATTTTAAACATATCATTATTAATCATATATAAATAAATCCAACATCTTCTTGGCACTTGACATAAACTGTTTCACTTCCTATAGGTTATTTGAACTTCCTCTACATCTAACTCTGGGTTCACGATACTTTTCCCACTTTGTATATCCATCCCTTCCTAACTAGAATAGGGCATCTCAAATAATAGGTTCACCTTCTGTGTCATGTTCCTCTGTGTCAGAATTTTTTTCTATTCTCTTAGGAAGAAAATCATCTGCATCTGTATCAAACCTTCACTTGTTCATCTAGTCGCCTTATATCAACATTATCACTCTGTAGTAAATAGAAAGCTAATTCTAACTCTTTTGGATTGCTTAGACTCTCTATCTTGCGTGTTCCAGACATTGTTAGGAAGAATGGATGGGTTCAGTCATGTAGCCTTCCAGTGGATGTAAATGCTGACAGTTGCAGGATGTGTAACCTCAATTATAACAGCTTGTCAAAAGACCAACAATACATTGTCAGTCAAGGAGGTAATGAGAGCGGTGGTGATGTGTGATTGGAGGAATTTAATAACATTGATGTCAAAATTAATTGAAAAAGCTATTTGTAGTTTGTTTTTGACACTTCATCACTTACATATTTACAACTAGTCCCTCACTAAATAAAAATGTAGAATAGAATAGAGTTTATTGACCACTAAGCCGTTTTTAAGCTGTTTTACAACAAGGCAATAGATCTCATCAAGCATACAAATAGTTTGTTACACTACTAACAATATTGATACTTTCAACAATTCTTCACAATATAGTTACTATTTTCATAATTTACACACAGTTGCAATCTTAATATCTCACACGCATGTGTGTGTGCACGCGCACACACACATACACACACACACACACACACACAAACACAAATAATTACAATATACTCATTTCTTTGACAATTTCAAAATACCCTTCATCTGAATATAAAACCTTGGTTTTTAACCATTTATTTAAAGAAGATTTATATTTATTTGTAGGAAAAGACCTGATATACACTAGTAAACTGTTATATACCTTAGTTTTAATTCTGGATGTTTATAATTTTGAGATGTTTTGGTAAGTATGGAATATGGTAAATGGCATTCCGCCAGTTGTGGAACTGAATCGGCCCACTAGGCCGGCTCGGAGACCAGAGACAGTCCCGCCGGAGGAGAAAATGTTAACTCAGAGCATATCATCCCGCCATTCCGAGACTCCCGCCCACATTTCTACGGTGAAAGAAACAGATGACAGGTGATTGAAATGATATTGGAGGTCGAATGGAGAGAAACAAAATTCGGGGGAAGTAATTAAGCTGCCCTGCATTGGCCTAGCGACCAGGAAAATCCCCCAAAAGATCCATGAGTCAGGTTGGTCGGCAACGGGAATCGAACCAGGGACTTCCTAATGTGGACCACAGACGAAACCCCCTGACATATTCCGCTCGGGAACTTTAATAATTTTGAATAAAATAAACTGATTTTGAGTGAAACGTTTAAGATATTTTTACTATTGAAATGCATATCTTAAATTTTCTGGAAATTCTCTCTTTATTATTATTGTCACCCAATTAGCGGAAGGTATGACGGCACAGCTGTGTGGGGAAACCGGAGGGAGTGGAGCCACGCCTCCCATTAGTCTCTGTCACTAACTGAAGGGGTGGTTAAAGGAATGTCACCCGTCTCTGGACGTTTCTCTCCCCTTCTCCGGTGGTCTGCAACGTTCGGTGATTAGAGACTTCTAGAAAAACACTGACATTCCTATAAAAAGGATTTCAGAGAGACAGTTAGTGAGTGTTTGACGTGCTAGTGAAGTAGCGCCGTGTACGTGCATCGGAACGATAACGGACGAACTGGTGAATCGTAATTGTGTGCATTACGTAATTTTGTGTAATTGGCAAGTGTTTAACTGTAAGTCGGTGGAAATAAAGAACATTTTGAGTGGTGAAATTGGACTTTTCATTTCACGAACCCACAAAGTCACACTGGTGTCAGGAAGCGGGAAGATAACATCACCGAACATTACAACCATGGACGCGGCATTGGAGAAAATTTTGGAGAAGATGATGGAAATGAAGGCGGAACTGACGGAAATGAAGACGGCAAATGAAAACCTCGCTGCAAAAACAGAAGCGGCAAACGACAACATCACCGGGAAGATGGAAGAAATGAAGGCCGAATTAACAGCGAAGACGGAAACGGCTAACAGCAACTTGGCCACGACAATGACCTCAAAGATGGCCGAACTGACCACGGAAATGAAGGTGGCGAACGAGGCTCTCGCCGCCAAATTTGAAGAACAGTTGGCCGGCGTGAGGGATGACGTGACGGAGCTGGGCAATCGGATGGGCCGAGTGGACGAGCGCGTCGAGGACCTGGCGAGCCGCGTTAACGACCTGGAAGGGACAGCCGACAGCAGCGTGAAGTCCCTGAACGCCATGGTGGAGGACGTCGTCGGCAGGAAGCTGAAGGATTTGAAGGCCGACTCGCCGGGACGCGACACAACATCTGCACGCGTCAAACTTCCCAAGTATGACGGCGCGTCAACGTTTGAGGTCTTCCGCCGCCAGCTCGACACAGTGGCCAGGCACAACGGATGGTCACTGGAGGAGGAGGCCACACAGTTAATAGCCAGCCTCCAGGGAAGAGCCGCGGAAGTCCTAAACGCGGTGCAGACGACGGCGGCGCCCAAGGACATCTGGGAGGCCCTGGAGAATCGCTTCGGGAACCACCGCTTAGCCGCAGCATACCGAAGCCAGCTAAAGGCAAGGTCGCAGCAGCCGGGGGAGACGCTGCAGGAGTTCGCCATAGCCATCGAGCAGCTGGCTAGCAAGGCCTTGGTTGACCTGCCACTGGAGTTCGTATCCCGGGAAGCCGCCTACAATTTTGTCGACGGGGTACGGGACACGGAGATTCGTCAGCGCCTAATGCTCGGGGAATATAAAACCATCCACGAGGCGCTGACAGCGGCATTAAGGATGGAGGCGGCCAAAATAACATCCATCCCGACGTCGAGAACGAGGAGTGTCCGCTACGCCGGAGACAGAAGACCAGCTGAGGGACGCCGGCGAACACCTAGTGGCCTGTGTTGGGGGTGTGGACAGCCCGGACACCTGCAGAGAGACTGCCCACACCAGGAAGAGCAGCCGGAAAACGAGTAAGGGCCGTCGTGGAGAGGGGCACGTCGGCGCCATCACCACCATCCCCTCGAGTGACACTGCGCGCCGTCAGCCGGCGTATGGATGACAGCCTCATCGCGGACGGTTGGGTAAGAGGGAAGCCGTGCCGCGTGCTGGTGGACACCGGGGCGGCCGTGACCATCATCAGACCTGACGTGGCGAAGGGTTTGCCGACAAGGAAGCCAAGCCGGCCATACCAGCTTGTCACGGCATCGGGCGACACCTTGCCTGTGGAGAGGGAGGTCCTGCTGGAGCTGAACTTGGGACGGAGTGCCGTGCGTCTGTGGGTGTTCGTCGCGAAGGTGGCTGAGGAGGTGATCCTGGGACTGGATGCCCTCAGGAGCCATGAGGCGACGGTCGACGTCGGCAAGAAGGTCCTGCGGCTTAACAGAGAAGAGGTTATACTCCGTCAACCCGAAGAGCGCCTTGGAATTTGCAGGGTCGTCTTGGACGAAGACGTGGTTGTTCCCGCGAGGAGTGAGGTGGTGGTGACGGCGCGACTAGAGGGCCAGAGAACCAGGAACATGATGCTGGACCAGAAGACGCCTGTAAACGGACTGTGTGTAGCCAGGGCTTTGCTGCCGTGCCGAGAGGAGGTGCCCGTGAGACTGCTAAATCCTACGGACGCCGATCACGACGTCCAGGCCGGGACGGAGTTGGGAATGTGCGAGCCCGTGGTGAGCGTAACAGCTATCGACGAGACACAGGAGACGGCGCCGAAGCAACACCTGGGGCCCCGGCTAGAAGGCTTGGTGCAGAGGGCGGCCGACCACCTGACCACAGAACAGTTGGAGAAGGTTCGACAACTGCTAAGACGGTATCAGCGCGTCTTCAGCCAAGGTGATAGTGACTACGGCCGCACGGACAAAGTGCTTCACCGCATCGACACCAGAGACGCCCGGCCTATTCGGCAACCACATAGACGCGTTCCGCTGGCGAAGCAAGGGGCGGTGCGAGACATGCTGGAGGACATGAGATCCAGGGGAGTGATTGAAGATTCTGACAGCCCTTGGTGTTCCCCTGTAGTCTTGGTGACAAAGAAGAACGGCGAGCTGCGCTTCTGCGTAGACTACAGAAAGTTGAACGCCGTCACCCGGAAGGACTGTTTTCCCTTACCCCGGATTGACGACACCCTGGACACGCTAGCTGGTGCACAGTGGTTCTCGACCCTGGACTTGAAGTCGGGCTACTGGCAGGTAGCTCTAGACCCGAGAGACAAGGAGAAGACTGCATTCTCGACGGGCCAAGGGCTCTGGCAGTTCACGGTTATGCCCTTTGGCCTCTGCAACGCACCAGCTACCTTCCAGCGCCTCATGGAGTCAGTGATGAGAGGGCAGACTTACGATGCCTGCCTGCTATACCTGGACGACATCATCATCGTCGGGAAGACTTTTGAAGATCACCTCGAGAATCTGAGTAAGGTGCTACAGAGACTGCAAGCGACCAACTTGAAGCTGAACGCGAAGAAGTGCCAGCTCTTCCGCAAGGAAGTTAACTACTTGGGCCACATAGTCTCAGCAACCGGAGTGGCCACAGACCCGGAGAAGACGCAGGCTGTGAGAGATTGGCCTCGCCCAAAGGATAAGAAAGAATTGCGCAGTTTCCTGGGGCTGTGCAGTTATTACAGGCGCTTCATAAAGGGGTTCTCCAACATCGCGAAACCCCTCACCCGCCTGACAGAGGAACACCGGCCTTATGTGTGGACGGAGGACGCAGAAAACGCTTTCCAGCACCTAAAGGAGACCCTGTGCAGTGCTCCAATTTTGGGTTTCCCACAACCGGGTGGCACCTTCATTGTGGACACCGACGCCAGCGACCATTGCATTGGAGGTGTCCTGTCGCAGATCCAGGACGGCCATGAGCGGGTGATAGCCTATTACAGCAAGACGCTATCCAAGGCAGATAAGAACTACTGCGTCACCCGACGGGAGTTACTGGCGGTAGTAAAGACATTGGAGCACTTCCACAAGTACCTGTACGGTCAGCCATTCCACCTGAGGACTGACCATTCCGCTCTAACCTGGCTATTGACCTTTAAGAACCTGGAAGGCCAGACAGCACGTTGGGTCCAGAGGCTGCAGGAGTACGACTTCACCTCGGAACATCGTAGAGGGAAGAGCCACGGTAACGCAGATGCCATGTCCCGAAGACCCTGTCCAGAAGAGTGCGGCCAGTGCACAAGAGTGGAAGAGAAGGAGCGTGCCGCAGCAGTCCGAGTAGTTGTGGCAGTGCCTGCTGAAGGCTGGGATAGCGCAGGCCTGAGGAGGGAGCAGCTGGCGGACGCAGACTTGGGGCCACTCTTGAGGGAAGTGGAGGCAGGGATGAGACCAACCTGGGAGGACATCGCACCGAGGAGCGCCACCTACAAGTCGTACTGGGCCCAATGGGACTCGTTGAAGACCAGAGAGGGCGTGCTGTTCCGGGTATGGGAATCACCCGATGGGAAGACGCAGAGAGAGCAGTTGGTACTTCCCCGGAGTAAGGTCCCGGAAGTCCTGGAGGAAGTGCACGCCGGTACTTCGGGAGGACACCTGGGAGCGAACCGAACGATTGACAAACTACGGCAGCGCTACTACTGGCTGAGGCTCCGAGCAGATGCTGAGAGATGGTGCCGTCAGTGTCACGTGTGCGCGGCGAGCCGTGGCCCCCAGACGAGGAGCCGGGGTCGCATGCAGCAGTACAACGTCGGAGCGCCATTCGAACGGATCGCCGTTGACATTGCTGGACCGTTCCCAGTTTCTGACCGAGGCAACAAGTACCTAATGGTGGTCGTGGACTACTTCACCAAGGGGCCGGAGGTGTATGCCATCCCGAACCAGGAGGCAAAAACAATCACAGACTGCCTCGTGGAGCAAGTGTTCTGTCGATTTGGGGTGCCGTTAGAGCTACACAGTGACCAGGGTACCAACTTTGAGTCCAACCTAATGAAGGAGGCACTACAAAGGCTTGGGGTGAACAAGACTCGCACTACGCCTCTACATCCCCAATCGGATGGCATGGTCGAAAGGTACATCAAGACCTTAGAGGAACACCTGAGGAAGGTCGTGGCCAGCCATCAGCGAGACTGGGACGTCAAGGTGCCACTGTTCTTGCTGGCCTATCGCGCGTCCACACACGACACAACTGGGATGACGCCAGCCAGCTTAATGTTCGGTCGAGAGTTACGCCTCCCTTGTGACCTGGCTTTCGGAAGCCCTCCGGAAGTGAAGCAGCCGGTGAACGAGTATGTGGAGAACCTGGTGGACCGCCTCCACGACGTGCACGAGATGGCTCGCCAGAACATCCAGAAGGCGAGCGACCGCATGAAGACCAGATATGATAGGCAAGCCAACAGCCAAGGGTTCCTGCAAGGTGACCTGGTCTGGTTGTATCGTCCTACCCGGACCAAGGGACGCTGCCCGAAGCTCCAGCAGCCATGGCAAGGACCGTACCGGGTGGTGAAGAGGATTAACGACGTGGTCTACCGCATCCAGAAGGTCCCCCGAGGAAAGATGTTGGTGGTACACCTGGATCGACTAGCCCGCTACGATGGTGCTGTTCGGGACGACCAGCTTTGAGGAGGGAGCAGTGTCACCCAATTAGCGGAAGGTATGACGGCACAGCTGTGTGGGGAAACCGGAGGGAGCGGAGCCACGCCTCCCATTAGTCTCTGTCACTAACTGAAGGGGTGGTTAAAGGAATGTCACCCGTCTCTGGACGTTTCTCTCCCCTTCTCCGGTGGTCTGGAACGTTCGGTGATTAGAGACTTCTAGAAAAACACTGACATTCCTATAAAAAGGATTTCAGAGAGACAGTTAGTGAGTGTTTGACGTGCTAGTGAAGTAGCGCCGTGTACGTGCATCGGAACGATAACGGACGAACTGGTGAATCGTAATTGTGTGCATTACGTAATTTTGTGTAATTGGCAAGTGTTTAACTGTAAGTCGGTGGAAATAAAGAACATTTTGAGTGGTGAAATTGGACTTTTCATTTCACGAACCCACAAAGTCACATTATTTACTTCGAATGACATGTGTGGTATTGCTGAACAGTAATAGATGTCGTTATGTCAAAATCTTTTGGGGGGTAGGGAGTTAACCTTTCCAAAATATTGGATATTTTACTGTTTTGTGTTAAAATTCATAATTTTTTTCTAAAACGGAAAGTGGTTATTTATTATTTATACGTTTTCTTGGCGGAACGTATTTTTCACTCCTACTCATGCAAAGAAAATGGAATTTAAAATCTAGAACACGGCGACTAGCTCTTAAAAGGTTTGATTGCGGCTTAGGCCTACTATATTTTCCTACTCCCATTGTATCTACAAATATATATTATGTAATAAAATAATTTCTAGAAACGTTTATTAAATTAACGTATCAGCTTCTCTCGAATTTGATATTTCGTTCCATATTTGCGCTAGAATTATCCAAAATAGAAGTGATATCTAAATTCAGCTATGTTTACCATTTTTATCACATCTAGGTAATTCTCTACCTGAAGGGTACCGGTCTACTCATACATATAGTCCATTTTATAATTATTACACTGATCTCGCAACTAAGGCGTTCACAGCAGTAAAGCGGAACCAGCACTCATTTACTGCACGTGAAGAAAACATTCTTATATCTCACTATCCCTACAGGGTGGTAGCGGGATAGTGACAGAATCTATCATCGCCTGGATTGGTGTTCGTCATTTATGGCATAAAGGAAAGCTCTGATAAAAACACCTTAAAAAGCTCCGGACAAGTACTAATGAATTCTAATTCGGCATTGTGGTAACATTGAATGAGATTTCCCGTAGTGTGTCGGGAAGATAGAATCAGCTTATTGGCACGCAGGCATGTTGCCATAGTACACTTCAAATCTCAACTATGGCACTGAACTTTTCAGTTCTGGGTGTAACCTTTAAAACATTGCCCTACTGAACAAGACTAGCTCTGTTCAAGAGATCTTAAGTTCGAACCTCGATCAGGGGGAATTATCTGGGTAAGATTTTTCTCCGGTGTTTTCCCTTATACATGTCTTGTTGTTTGACATATGTCATTCACATACTAGATAAATAAAGATCCTAAAAGAGTTCCTCTTAGAACTCCATAATTTACTGTTTTATATTTTGACTGTACTTCACTAAGTTTATTATCTGCTGTATAATAAATTTAAGTTAGGTGCTTTCTTCATATTAAATAAGCTTTAATCTAATTTTTACTTATTCCACGAAATCCATGTATTTTTCATTTATTCATCAGAATACCCTGGCCAACACAAATAAATGCCTTAGATAAATCAAATATTACTGTACCTATCTTTAAGTTGCTTTCCATTTTTATTATTATTTCATGCATAAGTCCATTTAGAGCAGTTATGGTAGATAACACTTTTCTAAAACCATTGACCCTTCTGCATTATGTTTTTCTGATTAAGGAAATCCCTAAGTCTATTATATACTACTCCGTCAAATAACTTGGCTAATTCCGAGGTCATTGTGATGGGACGAGAATCATTTATGTAATATTTATCTCTTTTTAATAAGGGTCGGTCAGTTCTTAATTTAAGATGTTCTGGAAAAATTCCTTTTAGAGTTAAAAAATTAACTAAATGCACTAGACCCTTTGCTAAAACATATTTCAATTCCTTAATATGATCGGACTTACTTCATCCCGCCCACAAGCTACTAATTACTTTTATAATTTAAATTTCGGATGTAGGGTTTATGAAATTTGTGTCCTTATTATCTTTAACACTGCTTATGTTTTCCGGAACACTGTTGTTGTATTTAGTAATTTCAAGAAAGTATAAATTCATTTTTTTCAGTTAGTGTATTTGGTCACTCACTAGTTTCCCATTTAGGTTTAATTCCACATTTGTGTGCTTCAGCCTGTGTTTTCTTACGTCTTCTTGAGAATATTGTCGCCGAGGCATTGTTATGCGGCGGGCCGTGGACGAGTGCTGAGAGAGTGGGAAACAGAGAGAGAAAAAGAGAGTCTGGAATTTCCCGCTGCCATCATGATTGTTATCGAACGATACACTGAATTCTAGAACAATGGCTGAAGGTATAAAACCCTCCAAACTCTTAGTTGCTAGTCAGTTGCTAGTGAGTGCTTGAGTGTGCAGCTATTTGAAGTGTACCGCAAGTGATTTCTTCCTTTGTTTGCATGTGGTGAAGCAACGAGAGACCTTTAAGACTGCGTTTGTGTATGTTACGTCATTCTGCTGCTGTCAGGGTTGTACAAAGTGGGTTTTAAAATGTAATAAAGAGCAATTTTAATTTTCTGCAAACAAGAATTTTAATTCTACGAAACCACAAAGTCACATCTGGTGTCAGAGACGGGACACGACGATGGAAGTTTCATTAGCCAAGATTTTAGAAGAGCTGAAAGAAATGAGAACAGCGAATTACAACCTCGCTGTGAACACGGAAGTGGCAAATGCCAACCTGGCAGCGGAGCTAAAACAAATGGGAACAGCGAATGACACCTTGGCCGCGGAAATTAAGAGGTAAATAACAACCAGGCCGAGACGCCGACTGAAACAAAGATCGAATTAACCATGGAAATGAAAGCGGCGAACGACAGCCTGGCAACCGAAATGAAGGCTGCGAACAAGGTCCTCGCCGCCAAATTTGAGCATCAGTTGGCCGACGTGATGGACGACGTCACAGAGCTGGGCAAACGAATGGGCTAAGTGGACGAGCGCGTCGAAGACCTGGCGAACCGCGTTAACTACCCAGAGGGAAAGGCCGACAGCAACACCAAGTCCCTGAACGCCATGGTGGAGGACATCGTTGGCAGAAGGTTGAAAGATTTGAAGGCCAACGTGCTGGGAAGCGACACATCTGCATGCGTGAAATCACCTAAGTACGGCGGTATGTCAACTTTCGAAGTCTTCCGCCGCCATTTCGACAAATTAGTGAAGCACCATAAGGCAGCACAGCTAATAGCCAGCCTCCGGGGACGGGCCACAGAGATCCTGAACGCGCTCCAGACAGCGGCGGCACCCAAGGACATCTCGGAGGCCCTTGAAAACTGCTTCGTAAACCACCGTTTGGCCACAGCCTACCACAGACAGCTGAAGACTAGGACATATAAATATATAAATCAATACATGATACAATGTATAGAACATGTCTAGAGGTAAGAGAATAGTATAGAAAGATTCCGATTAACCACCACAGTTATAGAGTAAAGTCAAAAACTTAACCTGGCCGATACTGCTGGAACTTCCCTTATACCAATCCAAAATGGCACAAAATCCAATCCACAAAATGACATACACGTTCTATAATATTCCCTTTTGTACAACTTACCACCGCGGTAACTTGATTCAATTCACGTCAAACGTAATCTGACCTTGTGTTTTTCGTGGAATTATTGATCGGCAGGTCAATGTTAGCGTGAGTGGTTTCTCATCCACTATGATTTCGTTTTCATCAATTATTTGTAGCCTCTGATGTTCCTTCACTTCATTCTTTCCTCCTATTAGGTAGTAGATACAATATATCTATATAGTCACGGTTCGTGAGGTGTCCCCCTTAGTTGTATAGCCTACACCGCTATAGATAAAGTCAACAGGAAACACTCAATGCCACGGCCGGGATTCGAGCCACGCATCTCCCGGTCTCCGTCTAGCCGCTCCAACCCAAGTACTTACGATAGTAAGTCGCCACAAACGGTGTATCTCGAATGCGAAAGCCCCTAGTGCTCTACCGGGGAAATATACAAGTCGAATGGAGAATTAAGTATCATGACGGCGGGTTGGTCAATGTAGCTCAATGGGTTGGAGCGGCTGCACGGAGACCGGAAGATCCGTGGTTCGAATCCCTGCCGTGGCATTGAGTTTTTCATGTTGACTCTATGTATCAACCTAAAATAATTCACAGCTATGTTGTGGGGAGCATGAACCCTCCGGGGGAGTTACGGGGAGAGAGGAAGCTCCTATTGTCGTTTTGAAGTGAGCCTTAATTCCACTGAAGCCCAAATTTATGCAAAAATGGGAAAGGCGGAATTGCCTCCACCTACTGTTCGGCAAACTCTGACGTATTCATGGAACTAAAAAAACAAACTGCTTTAATGTTTCGTTATCTGAGTGAGCGAAGCAGAAATGTTACATGCACAAAACGAAGGAGGGTGTGTTAGACAACTTGGTGCTTTTAACAATTCAGTTTGATCACCACTGATCTACATTTACTTGCAAATCACTGTAGGTTCCAATGCTGCATAATATCAAAGTATTCAACAGGATAAGACCTCCTCCCTTAATGGTATATGTATGACCTTAACCTACTGAACTTAGCTGAGCTAAAATATAAAGGGATAATTGAGAGAACACGAAAGTCCCAAACTCGCACTAAAGAAACTGCACGAAGTCGCTCTCAAAACCTTTTCGGAAGCACCACATACGAACAGTACCGCTTCTGAAGATATATGAAAAAACTTGATAACAATACTGAGGGATAGGTGACATTGTTCCAGATTTACCTAGCTGAGTTCCTGGAGTACAGTTTACTATTCAAGCTTCAATCCAGAGCTAGGAGGATCTACTTTCAGTTACACCTCATTGCTAGCCGTTCTCAAAAATTTCAAGGTGACCATCGTATGTAGGATGGGCATTAGCGCGGTCAACGTTGTAGCCTGCGTAGATGAAGTACTTAATCAATATATGTTTCTGTTATAAATAATTATATTTCTGTAGTAAATAAAATACAGTTGGACCTCGCTTATACTGTTTTCTGTTAACCGTTTTCTCATTAATATTGTGACCTTGTGGGTTCGTACAATTAAAAGTCCAAGTTGCGGAAATTCAAAATGCTGTTTATTTCCGTAGAAACACACTTTGGTCAACCCTTATAGTAGCAGACTTACGTAACATACAGAAATACAATCGACAGGGTCGTTGACCACAAACAAAAGAGTTCACTTTCAAAACACATTTGCAGGCACACGAATCCAATTTACGACTGTTCCACACTAGAGAGCCACGGCTTCCTTTTATAGCTCCACTCACAATTTCTAGAAACCACTGGAACGCTCTCAAAAACAATGAAGACGGTGAACTTTCCAGTCAGCTTTCCGTCTCTTTCTCTCTCTGTTTCGGCAAGCTTTCATATCCGCGCTGCACTATCTGTCCCTTTGTGCGCACAAGCCGCGCTGTCGCAAAAATGGGTTCGCGACAATATGCTACATTTTCTATTCGATTTGTACCAAAGGTATTCATTTACTTGCTCATTTATGCATTATGTTAATGCTGTGTAAAGACCTATTATGCATGTTTTCTGTACCGTATCCTTGCTATAGCGGCTAAAAATATTTGGCATGTTGGGCGAGGCATCTTTCGGAATGCATTATTGCTCTTATTATAAACGATACGTTTGTATAGGACAACTATAACTCGAGTTCTTTTCAGATTACAGCTTGACTTAGTAGGTGCTAAGAATTAAAATAAGCGTGTACGTTCAAGCTAGATTCTAATATATGCATTGTTAGTAATGATAACTTGGCCCAGATTAATGATTTTTACAGTGTAATTTTTAAAAGAAGATACGTAAAGGTCATCAGGCAAAAGGTAAGAAGGCAAGGTCGTTGCTATGGTAACATAAACAAAGGTTGCCAGATTAGATACACTGGTGAATCACACACTCCTCAGCTCAGTTATCGCTAGTTGTGTGCGAGAAACAGAGTTTGAATGAGTATTCAGTTGCGCTGTGTATTGTTAGCCTACTTTGTTAAAACAATTAAAATACCTTCTTATGGAAGCAGGACGTGGTGGTGGTAGGATTATAGGTGGACCGAGGAATCATGGCCCAAGGCAAAGATAAGCTTACGGTCGGGGTGTTACATTGCATAGTTAAACTAGAGAAGTTGCCTGTTCTCTTAGAGAATTCATTTTATTTATGCATGTAAAGAGTTCTTACCTTTGTTAACACTGATGAAGCGATACAGTAATAAATATGTGATATAATAAAACTGTTTGGTAGAAATGTTTTCATAGCAAGTGTTAAGTCACATATGCACTTGTCACTTTATTTTCATTTATGAAAGTAACTGGCACCTACATGTAATCAATTATACAGTTATGCGTAATTGGAGGAATATAATAACATCGACGTCAAAATTAATTAAAAAACTATGTGTAGTTGTTGCTTTGAATACTTTGTCAAAAATATAAAACGTAAGTGACAAAGTATTAAAAAGAAAAAGCAACTACAAATAGCTTTTCAATCAGCTTTACCGTACTTAAGCAACATATCCAACAACTCTTCATTCATAAATGGTGCTAAAACCCTAAACTGTATCTGTGACACTTATCTACTCTTCATAAATGAAGTTCTGTCAAGACAGTGAATATTGCTCCTGAAAAACATCTGGTGCTCAAGTGACCAACTTCAGTGGACAAGGTTAAATACTATCAGCAGAATCTGATGTACTCCTCTACTGGCATATTAGTGCTGGCTGAGTTTCATTGCTGCTAAATTTATTTCAAGCAACTTAGTTCATTAATGAGTCAATTTTGACACTATATTACATTTTTAATTATCCTTAGCTTCCGGCGAAGGCCGCGTCATTTTGGTCATGCTTGCCGACGTTTCGCTCATCCTGTAGTGAGCTTTTTCTGGGCTCTTGTCCGATCTTTTTTTTTTTCTTTTTTCATTTTCCAATTATCTTTATTAAAGGCCCCGGCTTACAGGCTACAAATTAACATCGGTTTATAATTTTTTGAATAATGTTTGCATTGTCTCCGTGGTTTATCTTAAACCCATTCGGCGGCCTTATCACGACCGCCGAGAACAGTTTAATGGGGTCTTTTGTTTTGATGCTTCAAATGTTTTATGTTTTTTTGTTAATATAAATAATTATATACATATATACATGGGGGTTTATTTCACCCCCTTACATTAACTCACACACACACGCGCGCGCAGGCACACACCTGTACACACGCACACTCACACTCACACGAAACTGTGGCTAGACACTTTGTACAAGTAGAAGCGATTCAGCTGCAGTTAGTCCGGCCTCTGCCTTGGAGATTGTGCGGACATGGGCCGGGGGATGCTGGGCGTGCAAGTTGGGCGAGCCGCCATTAAATATAGGATTTTTATTCTTGCATGTTTGCGATGCTGCGGCTCGCCTCTGTCGATGTTGTAAATTGTAGGGTTGCTGTGCCTCTTAATGCCCGCCCAGGTGGAAGAAGTCCGTTTTAGTATGGCCGCGGGAATGGTAGGGATGCACGGTCCGACCTTTGCGATGATGTTCAGGCTTATATCCTCACGGTTCTCCAGTGGCTCCACCCCATAGTTCTTGGTTGGCTGCCTGTCGACCTATTCGAGTTGGTGCCGGTGTTACCGTCTCCAGGTGGCTTTCTAAGTGAGTTCTGTAGCCTTTCCCCTTCTTTTATTTCCTTGTGGTTGTTTAGATGTTCTGGACTCGATTTCTTGCTATTAAATGGTAGAGACGGTTTCTGTGAGTTGAACATCTCAACAGCCTCCACCAAAACATACAATTTACAATGGAAATGAAGACATAAAGAAAACTTCCCTTTCTGGATGTTCTGGCACAACAAAACGTAGACACTCACACCAAATATTGCTCCGTAAACAGAAAACCTACACATACCAACCGATATTTGGACGCAACCTCTCATCATCCATCTGTCGTGAAATCAGTTAGATATGGTCGTTGTTCCTGCGAGCTAGCCGCATATGCGAACCACATCTAATCGGAGAAGAAAGGAAACAACTGAATAACATCCTGAGGGCAAATAGTTACTCCTAAAGAGAAAAAACAGAATAAATCCATAGAAGGAGCAAAGAGATAACCTGGGAATAAAAGACAAAAAAGGATCACCATACCCTACACCAGAGGCGTAACCGACCAGATCTCAGACATCCTCAAAACCACATCAATACACGGTACAGATCAACAAAAAATGTCAGATCACTTCTCCGACCAGCTAAGGACCGCAGTAATCCACTCCTAAACCCAGGAGTATACAGAATCATAAGCGACTGTGGAAACGCCTATATTGGTCAAACTGGCAGATCAATCGTAACACCCGTCCGATATGACTTAACGTTAGAGGACGTAAATTACAAACAAAAAAGTCATAGCACACAGAAAAGAGCATATACGCAGCCTAAAACTAAACCAAGCCAATAAATCAGCATTAGCAGAACAGGTGAACTCAACCGGCCACCTCATCGATTTCGACAATTCAGAACTTCTAGCCACCTGCAGCAACTTCTCCCAGAGGATGATACGTAAAAGCATAGACATTTTCAAGGAAAAAGTAAACATTACCAACAGAGATAATGGAAAGCAGAGATAATGGAAGACTTTGCTCATAAGCGCAGTTACTTGTCGCAGGTCAGCCAGTGAGAGACAAGGAGTGGAGTCACTAGACCATCTAGAGTCTGACAGCTCACGGAAACAGTCTCTACCATTTAATAGAAAAAAACAAGTCCAGGAGACCTAAACAACCACAAGGAAATAAATAACGAAGGAAAAGGCTACAGAACTCACTTAGAAAGTCACCTGGAAACAGTAACACCGGCACCGACTCAAATAGGTGAACAGGCAGCCAACCAAGTACTAAGGGGTGGAGCAACAGGAGCCGTGGGGATATAAGCCTGAACAACATCGCAAAGATGGTTTCCCGCGGTCGGCCTCTGCCTAACTTTCAAGTATCATTGGACAGGACCACAAAAAACAAAGAAATTCTCAACGAAAGAGAGGTGTGCCATATGATGGTCACCGTGGAGGTCCTAAAGACCAACCAGAACATCACGCAATGCTACAATTGCCAACAACTTGGCCACACACTTAGAATGTGTAACATGACCTCCCGGTGCGTCCTCTGAGTTGGCATTCACCGCCTAGCTGACTGCCCCAAAAAGGCAACGCAGGACGTCGTACCCCACTGTGCTATTGTGGGGAGACGCATCCTGCCAGCTACAGGGGCTGTGAAACGTTCCGAAACGAACGTCACCGTCGCCAACTGGCAGCCATAGCCAGGGCAGCTCCCACAGTGCAACCAGAGCCAAGGCCCATCGCACGCCCGGCTTTGGTCAGAGAAGGCGTCTCTTTTGCAGGCGCCGCCGGAGGACGAATGGCACCTGTGCCACCACCAGCTGGTCTCCCTCCTCCCTCTCCCCCCTCCCAGGCACCTACGAGTGACCTGGGCGGACTCAAGGAACTACTGTCCCTAATCAAAGATTTAGACATTTCCAACCTACTCACCAAATTGCGGCCGTTCATTGAACAATTCAAGAGCTGCAACAGCACTTGGGAGAAAGCCGAAATCATCATATGTGCCATCTCCACACTCCTGGAGTAAATGGCTCCAACCAGGGGTATAACTTTAACTCGTGCGCTCCTGTGGAATGCCGATGGCATCTGCAGGCAGCGCTATGAACTTGAAAACTACCTGCGGCGTAACAAAATTAATATCGCATTCATTTGCGAAACTAAATTAAAACCGGAGCACATTTTTAAGCTCCAAGGGTATAATATATTTCGGACTGACATAATTGGCAGACAAGGGGGGGGAACCGCCATCTTACTAAAAAACACAGTTGCTCATGCTCCTGTTACGCTGCCTGCTTTGGCACCACTGGAGTGCACAACTCTCAAAATCCGTGCGAACAACACGACGGTGATGCTGCTAGCGCTTTATCGGCCTCCCACCTCCCCTAACTACATACAAGACATCGAACAAATCCTTGCTTTAGAGGACCACGTTATAATTGCAGGAGATTTCTACGCTCGACACCCATGGTGGTTTTCTCGTCGAGCGAACGCGGCTGGAAATCTCCTGGTTGAACTTATAACTGATAATGACGACCTCGAGGTACATCTCCCACCAAAACCCACATTTTGGCATAGAACAGGACTTGATCCTGAAATTTTGAACTTCGTGCTTACAAAAAATGCGGCAGTTACAAACAATCTTATTATGTATCACAGTCTGGATTCCGACCATTTACCTGTGCATTTCGAGCTCTGCGGCTCTTTCGCGGCCGGTGTAACCGGTCCGCCGAGGCGAGCAGAAACAAACTGGACAGCATATACGCTCGATATGCACAGGATGGCGCAACCTGGACTGTCATACCACAACGAGGCTAACATCGACGCCGCCATAGAAAACTTCACCGCCTCGTTGCGCACGGCCAGACGAATCGCTACCACATACATCACAAGTCCACCCAGTTTTTGCACTTACCGTGAGGTGGAACGGCTCATTGCTCGACGTCGGCGTCTGACGAGACTGTGGCGGTGCACCCGTCAGCCAGAGTACAAAACGCTAGCAAAATGGCTAAGCAAAATCATTCGGCAACAAATTAAACTCAACAAAATTGAACAGTGGGAAAACAAGATGCTGAGTACCACCCATTCGGACCATAGTTTGTGGAAATTGTTAAAGGCATTTAAAGTCTCCTCAAACGCCAACGCCGCCACTGAGGCGCTCCAAACTCAACTCGGCCTGCACTTCTCCTCCGAGGAGAAAGCCGTAGTTTTCGCTGACTGTCAGCAGGACAGATTCAGCGAAAACGCAGCGACCAACCTCGATTTAGAGAGGGAGGTTAACGCTTGGGTAAAAAACTGGGAGGCGTAGAAGCACGAGCAACATCTGCCCCTTACAAACCCGCAGGAAGTCTACAAGCTCATTAGGAAACTACCTAATGGGAAAGCCGCCGGCCCGGACAAAGTGACTAATCAGGAACTGAAAAACCTCCCGAGAAAAGCCCTGGTGCTACTCACAAAAATATTCAACGCCTGCTTGAGCACAACCATTTCCCCGACACTTGGAAACGAGCCAAGGTAATAATGCTCCCGAAGCAGGGGAAAAGCACCAGGCAACCTCAAAATTACCGCCCCATTAATCTTTTGTCTACTATTGGTAAATTGCTCGAAAAAATCATACTTTCCCGAATCCAAAAACAAGTTTCGGACCATGAACTTTCAAATTCTCAGTTTGGCTTTAGAAAAGGACATTCTACCGAGCTTCAGCTCCTCAGACTAGCAGACGACGTAACCGAGGAATTCAACAATGGGGCTTCAACGTTGGCGTTATTTTTGAATGTAGAAGCCGCCTTCGACCGGTGCTGGCACAACGGCCTTATTTATAAGATGCACTGAAACTTTCCCGGCCTCCAAATCTCAACTCCTATGCTGCACAGTTTTTTGAAAAATCGGCGCTTCTACGTCCAAGTGGGTGGCTCCTCATCTAAGGAAAGAGTCATGCAGGCTGGCGTACCACAAAGGGCCATCATGTCGCCTTTTCTGTACTTAATTTTCACAAATGATTACCCTGTGGACGCCAGATGCAAAGTGGCCATGTACGTTGACGACACTGCCATCTACAACCACCACAAAAATTATCGTTTCGGCCTATTCGAAATGCAGCGATATACTGACCGCTTCCTCTCATGGCTCCATGATTGGAAAGTAAAAATTAATCCAAATAAATGCCAGCTGATTCACTTTACAAAGCGGCGCCCTTTGGCTATGGACCTCACGGTCGGTGGTCAACAATTGCACTGCCGTCAGCAAGTCAAGTACTTGGGCGTGACGTTGTCACGTACCATGAATTGGTCAACCCATATCAAAGATACCGCCAACAAAGGGCGGCAGAGATTAAAGTTATGCGCCTCCATCTTCAGGAGCAAACAAATCAAATTAAAGACGAAGCTTGTCTTGTACAAGTCTTTCATTTTATCGGTGGTCCTGTACGCATGTGTGGTCTGGGCCAACGCCTCTAAATCCACCCTACAGTACCTCCAAACCGTCCAGAACCTTTCATTACGAAAAATCCTATCCGTTCCTCTCCGAACAACAAACCGCCAAATTCACACAGAAACCAACTCCCCAACCATACCCGAGGCCATCCTGAAACGGGCCTCCTCCACCTGGGCGCGTAATCGACTACACAAAAACCCAGCTATAAACAATATTGGTAGAGGCGAGCCGCAACATCGTAAACATTCAAGAATTAAGATATTATAAACGACGGCGGCTCGCCCAGTCTGCACGCCCAGCATCCCCCGGCCCATGGCCGCACAAACCTACGGCAGAGGCCCCAGCTCACGGCAGGGGAGATCGTCACCAATGCAGCTGCCGTGGCCTTACTGCATGATGACAGTAAGGCAAAAGTGTAAATAGTGTATATAGTGTAAAGTGATCGTGTGTGTGTGTGTGTGTGTGTGTGTGTGTGTGTGTGTGTGTGTGTACAGGTGTGAGTGAGTGTGTGCATGTACGGGCGTGAGATAAACGCCCTTGTACATATGTGAACATATAGTTAACAAAAAAAAACAATCTATAAGCAACACAAAAAGGGCCAAGCCAAGCTGTTCCCGACGGCCGAAATAAGGCCGTCGGATGGGTTTCGCGCAAACCAAAAAGACTATCTGCGCTACACCACCAATTTATAAAACCATGTAAATGTCTAGCCTGTAAGCCGGGCCCCATTGTACCGGCACCAGGCCAATACTTTAATAAAGATAAATCAATCAATCAATCAATCAATCAAAGATTAGACAAGAGCCCAGAAGAAGCTCACGACAGGATGAGCGAATCGTCGGCAAGTATGACCAAATGACGTGGCGTTCACCGGAAGCTAAGGATACTTAAAAGGACACAGGCCATAGAAGCCTACGCATCCACTATATTTATTTATTTCATGAGAAAACGTGTTTCATGAGTTACATGCTTCCAACCTCAGTTACTTGTCGACTGCCTGCATCATTCGTCATGGTGATTGGTGTTGTTCCTGGCAGTGGTTGGACAAACCTTTGTATAACTATGTTTCTTGCACTAATTCTAAAGTGAAAACATTTTCCCTATTTTGTCCAAAATGTTTTTTCATATTATCTGATTTCTGTTCATGATTTGATGGTCCCTCCATAAAAGCCAAGTTTCTGTTGATCTGTCTTCCTGTTTTTCTTTATATCCCTGTTGGGTTGTTTCTAGCAAGTAATTCCAATGAGGATGCAAAAATATACATTTGTGGCTACGCAGCTCTTTTGAACAAATAATAAATAAAAATGAAACAGTAGTTCTGTATAACCTCCACATAACGGAGCAAACTTTAACATTTATTATTTAAAATATTCATTTTTTATTTATTAGACGAAAACAGTGGAATTCATTCTGAGCTTAATTTCAAGAAGTACCCAGTTTAATTTGTGTACTTATACCCCTAACACCTTGTACACATTTATATGTGGAGGGTAGCTAATTAAATTTCCATTTGCACTATTCTGTTTTCTCCATAACTTGCACTAATGAAACGTGTGTACCTTCATATAGCCAGATGGTGCTCCTGTCCCGAGGCAATCACCCATTCCTGGCGTAGCGACTAACAACAATCAAGAAAGAACAAACAAGCTTTTGTTATTTATGACGTAATAGTTCCGTTATTCATACTGTGTCATTAATTTTCTGGCATAATGTTTATAAAATAATAAGTAATGTTCTGTTAAAAATGTTGTATGTCATTTTTTTTACTTCAAAAATTTGTTTCAAATATATATATTTTGGACTCACTCATGAAATATGAAAACTATCACAGATGTAACATTGTTTAGAACCTTACATCAGAATGCTTCTTATTAGAAAGAATATACGGTCATTGCATGCCAAAATTGTTGTTGAATTATAACCCCAAATAGAAAAGAAGCATTGGCAGAGCAAGGAAGAGATGGCTACACAACATTTCAGTGTTTGAGACCAGAACAGTGTTTCTAGGCCTAAAACCTGTAGATGATAGTTATGTTTCTTATTAATGTATTTAAACTTTCCAACTGGAAACTTTGGAAACTCTAAGCATATAATTCAGGGTATTTTATTTTATGATTTTCATAATTGTCAGCACAACAAAACATTTTAAATTTGAATTTACTCTTACTGTTGCATAGTTAGATGGCTGTAGATGTAAAAATAGGTATGTGGGATACTGATGGCAAGTATATATTTTAAATGGTAAGTGAACTGCAATCAAGCAAATAAAATAAAACAAAAGAAAATAAAGTAAAAGCCTTGAAACTCTACAATATGTACCACTTGTCCGTCATTTTCTTATAATTATTGAGACATACAACACATATATTTAAGTTAAATGATGGAAATTAATCGTTCCTTCACACCCGCCATCTATAGGCTAAGGTTTTGTATTGATAGAGTCAAACTGAAAATTTCAATGTCATGGCCAGGATTTGAACCACTCACAATAAAGTCGCCACAAGCGGTGTATCTTGAATACGAGAGACCATAGTGGTTTACCGGGAAAATATATGAGTCAATTGTAGAATTTAATGTCAGGACGGCACATTGGCCATGGTAGCTCAATGGGAAAGAGTGAATGGACAGAAACCAAGAGATCTGTGGTCAAATCCCGGCCATGGCGTTGAATTTTTCAGTTTGACTCTATCTACACATACATTTCCTGGAATTCATAAGGCATATTTTATTCTGCCTAATCACAGTATGTTAACCATAAATCAATTTAGCCCTTTGGATGCAAAAAATCTAGGTTATAAGAGGTACAGCATTGCTTGACTGTATAGAACTGTAGTATAATGAAGACAAATTGTCCTATAACTTTTAGAAAAATAATAATTTAACCATCAAGAAAATATAAAAGGTGAATGTAAAGTACAGGAGTATAAGAAATATTTGTTCATGTTTGTAAATATGAAATAAACCCAGTATCACTAACTGAATGGGTGCATACTTAATACCATATCCTAAAGAGCATTGAGTGATATTGTCGCGGTAATGGGCATTGAAGTTTCGGCGCAAATAGATTTAATACAGAGTTCTACTCCCACTAGTCCTGGACCCGTAGGACCGAGGACACGGGCCTCCTTCTACCCGGGAGCGATGGAAACTCCGGGGCTCTTTCCATAGGGCAACATCTTGAGTCTAAAAAGCCCCCCGCTGAGCACAACGTCAAGACGGGATGGAAGTGGATACGCCACTTACGCGCGTCAACCCCGCAGGGAAGACTACCGATAACCTCGGTGGGGCCGAATGGTGATCTAGCACACCTTCTACTAGCTCTGCAGGCTAATACCCGGGACTATTCAGGCAATCCTCTACCTCCTCCGGGCGGGCGTAGCCTGGCCGGAAGTACCCATTTACCCGTGGGTGTCGGGAACACACTGCCCCCTCGAGTCCAACCCAATCCGAACAACTCCTCTACGGGAGGGGCTCGGCATGTTCGGCCCGAGGTTCCTCTAATAACGTCAGAGGTACCACGACTGCTAAGGGTCCGCAGCGCCCGCACCACGGCAGCTGAAGGGGGCGGATCCCCTCCCCTACGGGAGCGCAAATAGATAATACATGGATAGGTTTCACGTAGATAACGAACTTTTGTAAACAGATAACGCCGGCAAGCAAGATAACTGAGGGAAAGGCCTAGCCGGGTAGATTCAGTTACGTTTCTAGAAGTTGATAGAATTGTTCGAATTATGTTACTAGATGCTTTGTTTTCCAGAAACCTCTAGTGATTGACAGAACAGTCTGGTAATCATGAATGGAGATATAAAAGGGATTGTGACATGCTAGCAGGACAGTTATAGTTATGAAACAGTTGTTGTAAACAAGAGTGAGTAAGCAGTGTTGTGTAACAGTCAGTGTTGTTGTAACGAGAGCTAATGTGATCAGCTGCAAGTGTTTGTTATTGTCCTCGACATTGGAAGTTTGTTTGATGTAATGTTGTTACGTGAGAACTGGACAGTGTATTGCTACGGAAATAAGGATCTTTAATGTCTGCAACTCGGCCTTTAAATTCTACCAACCCACAAAGTTACAACTGGTGTCAGGACTCGGGACGACAACATCACCGAACATTACAGCCATGAACGTCACATTGGGAAAGATTCTGGAAAATATGATGGAAATGAAAGTCGAACTGACCTCGGGAATGAAAGCGGCAAATAATAGCCTAGCCGTGGAACCAACAGCGACGACGGAGGCGGCAAATAGCGACCTGGTCGCAAAGTTGGAGAAGACAAATCACAATCTGCCTGCAATGAAGGCAGAATTAACAACCGAAATGAGAGCAGCGAACGACAGTTTGGCCACGGAAATTAAGGTGGTGAACGAGGTCCTCACCGCCAAATTTGAGGAACATTTGGCCGGCGTGAAGGATGTTGTCGTGGAGCTGGGCAAGCGGATGGGTCAAGTAGACGAGCGCCTTAATGATTTAAAGGAAAAGGCCGACCATAACGCCAAGTCCCTGAACGCCATGGTGGAAGACGTCGAAGACCTTGCGAAGCCGCAAAGAGCCTGAAGGGAAAGGCCGACAGCAACACAAAGTCCCTGAACGCCATGGTCGAGGACATCGTCGGCAGGAGGCTAAAGGACTTGGAGGCCGACACACTGGGACGCGACACAACATCTACACGCGTCAAACATCCTAAATTCGACGGCGCGATAGCTTTCGAAGTCTTCGGCCGCCAGTTCAACGCAGTGACCAAGCACAACAAATGGTCACCAGTAGAAGAGGCCACACAGTCAATAGCCAGCATCCGGGGACGGGTCGCGGAAGTCCTGAGCGCAGTACAGACAACGGTGGTGCCCAAGGACATCTGGGAGGCCCTGAGGAATTGTTTTGGAAACCACCGCTTAGCCGCAGCGTACCGCAGGCAGCTAAAGGCAAGGTCACAGCAGCCAGGGGAGACGCTGCAGAAGTTCGCCCTGGCAGTTCAGCAACTCGCTAGCAAGTCCCTAGTCGACCTCCCACCAGAGTTCGTATCCCGGGAAGCTGCATGCACATTTGTTGACGGGGTACGAGACACGGAAATACGTCAGTGCCTAATGATCGGCGATTATAAAACCATCCACGAGGCGCTAACGGCAGCATTAAGAATGGACACGGCCAAGGTAACAGCTATCCCGACGTAGAGAACGAGGAGTGTCCGCTACACCGGAGATAGAAGACCAGCCGAGGGACGCCGGCGAAGACCTAGTGGCCTGTGATGGGGGTGTGGACAGCCCGGACACATGGAGAGAGACTGCCCACACCAGAAAGAGCAGCCGGAAGACGAGTAAGCGCCGTCGTGGAGAGGGGCACGTCGGCGCCATCACCACCATCCCCTCGAGTGACACTGCGCGCCGTCAGCCGGCCTTTGTATGACAGCCTCATCGCGGACGGTTGGGTAGAGGGGAAACCATGCCGCGTGCTCGTAGACACCGGGGCGGCCGTGACCACCATTAGACCTGACGTTGCCAAGGGTTTGTCAACGAGGAAGCCGAGCCGACCATACCAGCTTGTGACGTCATCGGGTGACACCTTGCCTGTGAAGAAAGGGGCCCTGCTTAAGTGGACCTTGGGACGGAGTGCCGTACGTCTGTGGGTGTTCGTCGCGAAGGTAGCTGAGGAGGTGATAATGGGATTGGATGCCCTCAGGAGCCATTAGCCGACGGTTGCCGTCGTCAGGAAAGTCCTGCGGCTCAATGGAGAATAGGTGATAGTCTGGCAACCCCATGAGCGCCTTGGAATATGCAGGGACATCTTGAAGGAAGACGTGGTGGTCCCCGCGAGAAGTGAGGTGGTGGTGACGGCGCGACTAAAAGGTCAGCGGACGAAGAACATGATGCTGGACCAGATGACGCCTGTGCACGGACTCTGTTTAGCCAGGACATTATTGCCGTGCCAAGAGGAGGTGCCAGTGCTCAACCTGGCAGACACCTGGTATCGACAAGACACAGGAACCGGTGGCCACGGAAAACCTGGGGCCCCGGCTGGAAAGCTTATTAGAGAGAGCGGCCGACCACCTGACCGCAGAAGAGCTGGAGAAAGTTTGACAACTACTGAGGCGACACAGGAGCGTCTTCAGCCAAGGCGACAGTGACTACGGCCGCATGGACAAATTGCTTAACTGCATCGACACCGGAAACGCCCGGCCTATTCGGCAGCCACCTAGACGCATTCCGTTTTCGAAAAAAGCAGCGGTACGGGATATGGTACACGACATGAAATCCCGGGGAGTGATTGAAGAGTCTGATAGCCCTTGGTGTTCCCCTGTCGTTCTGGTGACGAAGAAGAACGGCGAGCTACGCTTCTGCGTGGACTACAGGAGGCTGAACGCTGTCACCCTGAAGGACTGTTTCCCCTTACCCCGGATTGACGACACCCTGGACACGCTAGCTGGTGCACAATGGCTCTCGACCCTCCACCTGGAGTCGGGTAACTGGCAGGTGCCTCTAGAGCCAAGAGACAAAGAAAAGACTGCATTATGGACAGGCAAAGGGCTTTGTTATTTCACAGTTATGCACTTTGGCCACTGCAACGCACCAGCCACATTTCAACGCCTCATGGAATCGGTAATGAGAGGATTGACATATGACGCCTGCCTGCTATACCTGGACGACATTATCATCGTCCGCAAGACGTTCGAAGACCATCTCGACAACCTGAGCAAGGTGTTAAAGGGACTGCAATCAACCAACTTTAAGCTGAACGCAAAGAAGTGCCGGCTCTTCTGCAAAGAAGTTAACTACTTGGGCCACATAATCTCACCAACCGGAGTGGCCACAGACCCGGAGAAAACCCAGGCTGTGAGAGATTGACCTCGGCCAAAGGATAACCGAGATTTGTGCCGTATTCTGGGGCGGTGCAGTTATTACCGCCGTTTCATAAAGGGGTTCTCCAACATCGCCAAAGCCCTTACCCGCCTGACAGAGGAACAATGACCCTATGTGTGGACGGAGGACGCTGAACACGCTTTCCAGCATCTATAGAACACACTGTCCAGTGCTCCTATTTTGGGATTTTCACAACCACTCGGCGCTTTCATTGTGGACAACGACGCCATTGATCATTGCACTGGAGGCGTCCTATTGCAAATTCAGGTCGGCCATGAGCGGGTGATAGCCTACTACAGCAAGACGCTATCCAAGGCAGAGAAGAACTACTGCGTCACCCGGCGAGAATTACTGGTGGTAGTAAAGACCTTGGAGCACTTGCAAAAGTACCTGTACGGTCAGCCTTTCCACCTCAGGACTGACCATTCCGCCCTAACCGGGATATTGAGCTTTAAGAACCGGGAAGGTCAAACAGCACTTTGGGTCCAGAGGCTACCGGAGTACGACTTCACCTCTGAACATCGTAGAGGGATGAGCTACGGTAGCGCAGATGCCATGTCTCGGAGACCCTGCGCAGATAAGTGTGGCCAATGCACAAGAGTGGAAGAAAAGAAGCGTGCCGCAGCAGTCCCAGTAGTCACGGCAGTGCCTGCAGATGGCTGGGAAAGCGCAGGCCTGAGGAGGGAGTAGCTGGCGGACGCAGACTTGGGGCCACTCTTGAGAGAATTGGAGGCAGGGACAAGACCAACCTTGGAGGACATCGCATCGAGGAGCGCCACCTACAAGTCGTACTGCGTGCAATGGGATTTATTGAAGACAAGAGAGGACGTACTGTTCCGGGTATGGGAATCGCTTGATGGGAAGACGCAGAAGGAGCAGTTGGTACTTCCCCGGAGTATGGTCCCGGAAGTCTTGGAAGAAGTGCACGCCAGTACTTCAGGAGGACACCTGGGAGCAAACCGAACGATCGACAAACTCAGACAGCGCTACTACTGGCTGAGACTCCGAGCAGATGCTAAGAGATGGTGCCGTCAATGTCATGCGTGCGCAGCGAGTCGCGGCCCCCAGACTATAGCCGGAGTCCCATGCGGCAGTACAACGTCGAAGCGCCATTCGAAACGATCGCCGTCGACATAGCTGGACCATTTCCCGTGTCCGACCGAGGCAACATGTACCTAATGGTGGTCGTGGACTACTTCACTAAGCGGCCGGAGGTGTATGCCATTCCGAAACATGAAGCGAAGACAATCACTGACTGCTTTGTGGAGCAAGTGTTCTGCCGATTTGGGGCGCCGTTAGAGGTCCACATCGACCATAGCACTACTTTTGAGTCCAACGTTTTGAAGGAGGCGCTAGAGAGACTTGGGGTAAACAAGACCGGCACCACACCCCTACATTCACAGTCGGATGGCATGGTCGAGAGATACATCAAGACCTTAAAGGAACACCTGAGGAAGATCGTGGCCAGCCTTCAGCGAGACTGGGATATTAAGGTGCCACTGTTCTTACTGGCCTAACGCTCGTCAACACACGAAACGCACTGATGACGCCAGCCAGTTTAATGTTTGGCCGGGAGTTACGCCTCTACTGTAATCTGGCTTTTGGAAGCCCATGGACTCAAAACAGTCAGCAACCGAGTATGTGGAGAACCTAGTGGACAATCTCCACGACATGAATGAGATGGCTTATCAGAACATCCGGAAGGCGAGCGACCGCATGAAGACCCGATACGACAAGCAAGCCAACAGCCAAGGGTTCCAGCAGGTGACCTAGTCTGGTTGTACCACCCTACTCGGACCAAGGGACGCTGCCCGAAGCTCCAGCAACCATGACAACGACCGTACCGGGTGGTGAAGAGGATTAATGACGTAGTCTACCGCATCCAGAAGGTGCTTTGAGGGAAGATATTGGTGGTACACCTGGATCGTCTGGACCGCTACGTTGGTGCCGTTCGGGACGACCAACCTTGAGGAGGGAGTAGTGTCGTGGTAACGGGCATTAAAATTTTGGCGCAAATAGACAATAGATGGATAGGTTTCACGTAATTAATTAACTTGTGTAAGCAGATAACGCCGGCAAGCAAGATAAAATGTAAATCTCTGTTTTTTGTATTTGTTATTTTCTTCCTATCCGGAGTTCCAGAGCAATGTGATTGTGTATCTAAGATATGTAACAAATAAATTGCAAAACATTATTTGCAGGAAATTATATTGGTAAATACAGGCTTAACCTCTCAGTGAAACTGCTAAAGTTCAGTTTCATTTAATTGTAATTGATAGTTTATATATAATTGTAGAGTACCTTTAGAAACATTTAACTTGCAATAATTTAGTAATAATTGTTAACAGTTCTCTTGCATTCATAGTGTCCGGAGGCGCCAATTACGTGGCAAGAGAGAGAGAGAGAGAAGCGGGGAGTGAGGGAGATGGACAGCGTTAAGCTACGCCAACGTTAATGCGCAGCGCTAGTGACTGCCGAGAAGTGACGGTGTGGGGAAAGAAGGAACCAGAAGTCAATAGACCGTTGCTTGCCGCTTCGAAAGACCCTGATGCTTCGTTGCTGTTCAGGAAACGTCTAGATACTGTCATTGCTGTATATAAGGATGCGTTGGACGAGTTAGTTTCAATTTCAGGCAAGAAGCCAGGATAGTTAGTGCAGTGTGGACCTATGGCAGACGAACTGGAAGATTGTAATTGCGTATGTGACGTAATTCTGCTGCTTTGAAGTGTATTTATACGGAAATAAAGAGCGATTTGAATTTCTGCAACATGGACTTTTAATTCAATGGACCCACAAAGTCGCAACTGGTGTCAGAAGTAATGGGCGTGGTATTGGAAAAACTTTAAAGAAAATGGAAGAAATGAAGGCGGCGACCGAAAACCTCACCGCAGAGCTGAAATAAATGAAGAAGGCCAACGACACTATCGCTGCGAAAATGGAAGCGGCAAAGAGCAACCTGGTTGCGACGACAACAATGAAGGCCAAACTAACCACAGAAATGAAAGTGGCGAGCAACAGCCTGGCCACAGAAATGAAAGCTGCAAACGTGGCCCTCGCCACCAAATTTGGGGAACAGCTGGCCGGCGTGAAGGAGGACGTCATGGAGCTAGGAAAGCGGAAGGATCAAGTACATGAGCGTGGCTAAAACCTGGGAAACCGCGTTAACGACCTGGAGGGAAAGGCCGACGGCAACACAAAGTCCCTGAACGCCATGGTAGAGAAATCGTAGGCAGGAGGTTGAGGACCTTAAGGTTGACGCGCAGGGAAGCGACACATCTGCGCGCATCAAACTTCCTAAATACGACGGCGCGACAACCTTCCAAGGCTTCCGTCACCAGTTCGGCACAGTGGCCAAGCATAACATGTGGTCACCGGAGGAAGAGGCCGCACAGCTAATAGCCAGCCTCCTGGGACGGGCCACAGAAGTCCTGAACGCGGTCCAGACAGCGGCGGTGCCCATGGACATCTGGGAGGCCCTGGTGAACCGCTTTGGAAACCACCGCTTAGCCGCAGCGTACCGCAGCCAGATGAAGTCAAGGTTACAGCAGCCAGGGCAGACGCTACAGGAGTTCGCCCTGGCAGTTGAGCAGCTGGCCAGCAAAGCCTTAGTCGACCTGCCACCAGAGTTCGCATCCCGGGAAGCCACTTACACATTCGTTGACGGGGTACGAGACACGGAGATTCGTCAGCGCCTAATGCTGGGTGACTACAAAATCATCCGCGAGGCGCTAACGGCAGCACTAAGGATGGAGGCGGGCAAGCTGACGGCTACACCGACTTCGTGAACCAGGAGTATCCGCTACACTGGAGACCGAAGATCAGTCAAGGGATACCGGCTAAGACCAAGTGGCCCGTGCTGCGGGTGTGGAGGGTCGGGACACCTTGATAGAGGTTGCCCAAATTTGGGAGAGCAGCCGGGAAACGAGCAAGGGCAATCGTGGTGAGGGTACGTCGGCGCCTTCACTACCAGCCCCTCAAGTGACACTGAGTGCCGTTAGCCAACGGTTGGATGACAGCCTCATCGCGGACGGTTGGGTGAGAGGGAAGTCGTTCCTCGTGCTCGTAGACACTGGGGCAGCCGTGGCCAAGGGTTTGCCGTCGAGAAAACTGAGCCGATCATACCAACTTGTGACGGCATCTGGCGACACCTTGCCTGTGGAGGATGGTCTGCGGATGTTGATCTTGGAAAGGAGTGCCGTACGTCTGTTGGTGTTCGTTGCGAAGTTGGCTGAGGACGTGATTCTGGGATTGGATGCGCTCGGGATCCACGACGCGACGGTGACGTCTGCAGGAGGTCCTGCGACTCAATGGAGTATAAGTGACACTCCGGAAACCCAAAGAATGCCTTGGAATCCGCAGTGCTTTCTTGAAGTAAGACGTGGTGGTCCCCGCGAGAAGCGAGGTGGTGGTGACGGCGTGACTGGAAAGCCAGCGAACGAAGAACATGGTGCTGGACCAGAAGACGCCTGTGCACCGACTATGTGCAGCCGGGGCATTGTTGCCGTGTCAAGAGGGGGTGCCAGTGATACTGATAAATCCAATAAACACCGATCACAACGTCCAGGCTGGGACCGGAGTTGAGGACGTGCGAGCCCGTGGTCAGTTTAATACCAATGGACAAGGCACAGGCGCCGGTGCCGACGCAACACATAGCGTCCCGGCTGGAAGGCTTAATGGAGAGGTCGGCCGACCAGATGACCGCAGAAGAGCTCGAGAGTGCTCGACAACTGCTGAGACGATACCAGCGCGACTGCAGCCAATGCGACAAGTTAGATAATGCCAGAGGTTCTACTCCCATTAGCCCTGGACCCGTAAGACCAAGGACCCGGGCCTCCTTCCACCAGGGAGTTACCGAGCTGTCCCAGAAGTGCGCCCGACGCCTTTCTATAGAGCAAGACCTAGAGACTAACAGGCCCTCATCTGGTCCTGTTCACTCAAGACAGCGACTACGGCCGCACGGACCGAGTGGTCCACCGCTACGACACCGGCTTATTCGGCAACCACCCAAACACGTTCCGCTGGTGACATGGTGACATGAAATCCAGGGAAGTGATTGAAGAGTCTGACAGCCCTTGGGTTTCGTCTGTAGTCCTAGTGATGAAGAAGATCGGCCAGCTACGCTTCTGAACTACAGAACTGGACTACAGAAGGCTGAACGCTGTCACCAGGAAGGACTGCTTTCGCTTACCCCAGATAGACGACATCCTTGACACGCTTGCTGCTGCGCAATGGTTCTCGACCCTGGACCTGAAGTCGGGTTACTGGCAGGTAGCCCTAGACACGAGAGACAAAGAAAAGACTGCATTCTCGACAGGCCAAGGGCATTGGCAGTTCACAGTTATGCCCTTTGGTCTCTGCAACGCACCAACTGCCTTCCAACGCCTCATGGAATCAGTGACGAAAGACTGACTTATGATGACTGCCGGCTATACCTGGAGGACGTCATCATCGTCGGCAAGACATTCGAAGACCATCTGGAAAATCTGAGCAAGGTGCTACAAAGACTGCAGGCGACCAACTTGAAGCTAAACGCAAAGATGTGACAGCTCTACCGCAAGGAGTCAACTATTTGGGCCACATGGTCTCACAAACCGGAGTGGCCACAGACCGAAAATGAAACAGGCCGCAAGTGATTGGCCCCTTCCGAAAGATAAGACAGAATTACGCAGTTTCCGTGAGCTGTGCAGTTATTACCGCCGCTTCATAAAGGGGTTCTCCAAAATCGCCAAACCCCTCACCCGCCTGACAGAAGAACACCTGTCTTATTCGTGGACGGAGGTCGCCGAAGACGCTTTCCAGCGGCTGAAGAAGGCACTGTGTAGTGCTCCTATTTTGGGATTCCCATAACCAGCCGGCGCCTTCATCGTGGACACCGACGCCAGCGACCAATGCATTGGAGGCGTCCTACCACAAGTCCAGGACGGCCACGAGCGGGAGATAGACTACTACAGCAAGACCCTGTCCAAGGCAAAGAAAAACTACTGCGTCACCCGGCGAGAGTTATTGGTGGTAGTGAAGACCTTGAAGCACTTCCACAAGTACTTGTACGGTCAGACATTCCACCAGTGACCAACCATTTTTAAGAAGTACAAAGTTTTCGAAAAGTCTACGAGAGATTTACCTGTAATTCCTTGTATTGCATTATTGTAGGAAGCTGCCGAATCTGTATATAAAGAGTTTCTTTATTTGATTTATGAGGTTTAAATATTTCACTACATAAACCCGCTCGCATTCGGAAAAAAAAAGAAAGAAAGAAATGGCACTCACACATACTGATATTTTTAGTCATTTTATTGTTACTTAATGGTTTTAGAAATCACAGATTAACGTGACTCATACAGACATAAAATCACATGGACCTTTTTCTAAAAATGCTTTCTCGGTGAAATCTCTAACAGAATTTTTTAGTATAGTGTAATAGTTTCTCTACTTATGAGACGCCACTGCCCAAGCAACGACACCAACATCCAAAGGGTACAGATTTCGTGTTCCTTCTGTCTGATGGTAGCCCATCGGGTAAGCGATGAAAATATTTAATAGTAATAATTGAACTACTAATAATTTAATTCTTTTATTTCTATTTAAATCAAATTTTTACAACTTCAAACAGTTTAGATATAAGCTCATTTGTTCATCTGGGAAACCTAAAACGGCAAAATCATGAGATGGAACATGAAAGAGCTATACAAGGTAACTACAATTTTGGACTGTTCATCAAAACTCAAACATGAAATTACAGGTTATTTTTCCAGAATTCACAAATATTACATTTCTGCTGACCATACTAGGGAGGAATTTAGAAGCACAGCACAACTGAAGAAATCCTTTTGAAAGTCGAACGCCTTCGATGTTTAAACTCCCTGGAGATGCTGAAGATGCAGTCAAAGACGCTATGATTTCAACGGTGTGCAGTCCCACTTCAAAGTTAGCTGGCTTTGATATCCTCAACCCGTAATCAGATGGATCTTCGATGTCGTGAAGAACGATATCAGAAAATTAAATATAACGTGAAAAACATACATATCAGTTTTTTACATTTTCATACTGGGTTGTCAGCTGAATATATAGAGTTTGAGAATTTCATAGTATTAATATACGGGCAAATTTTACAAACCGGTGCAGAATAAAAATATTTGTTTATAGTTCAGGCTATTTATTCTGTAGCACTTAACTTTGACTATAACTAGTCATAGTGATATACTAATCCAAGTAATTAAGATACGTTTATGAGACAATAAACATTAAGAAAGCTTTATCATGGAACGTTTGGTTTGTGGTATCAGAATATTATTTTTAAATGTTCCTGTCGTATCCATAAATACGAAACACTTAAATACAAAATCTGTATTCAACCTTATTTTTGTTTTCTTATGATGCTATTCACACATATGCTGACGCACATACACGTACATACACGCAAGCACACGCACCTACACATGCAAGCACACGTGTATATCTACTTCCTTCTTTTACTTCCGGCCTCCATACATGTATTTTTGATGAAATCTCCATATGAATGGTTTCGTGGAATACCGTAGGTATTAGTTCTTGTACTTACTATTGTAGAACCGTAATAACAGTTTGTACAAACATGGAATGTAAAATCATATTAATGTAAACACATGAGATTATTTTTATAGCAGAATGTCCGAAGGTTGAATTTTTGTAGCCAAAGAGGGTCATGTAAGGTAACCTACAATTTTTAGTTGTAAGTTTATGTACTAAAAGCCCAAGTAAGAAGAAATGAAATGAATACTCTATGATACTCTATCTGAAACTAGATGTAAACTAGTTAGTCGCTTTTTTTTGCTAGGTTCCTCTTTAGATAGGAAAGAGGAACCTGTAATACAGCAAACGTCAGATAAGCCTATCGCTACAGCCTGCATCCCGTTTACCGGCAATCTATCCGGCAGAATCAGCAGAATTCTCGCCAAATACATCAAGACCATCCACAAGCCACCTCCGAAGATTAAACATCTGTTGAGACCAGTGAAAGACAAACTGGACTTCCAAGTTCCGGGAGTGTACTGCATTCCCCGTGAATGTAGGACACCGTATAGACGACAAACCAAAAGGACCATCGCTACCAGAATAAACGAACATGAACGGAGCATTCGTTTAATGCAACCTGAGAAGTCTGGGCTGGCAGAGCAATGTTTTGATAACGACCATAGAGCCAAATTTCGGGACACGACCATCTTGGCAATATGCAACAGATAATGGGAGCGGAGAATTAAGGAGGCTATTGTAAACATATGGGAGACAGAAGCAGAAAAATAATTAAATGGAAGATCCTTAGGCTTCTGTAGAGGTAATGATAATTAGAGAGAGTTTAGAGAAGTGGCAGAGGCCGAGATGAGAGGGAAAATGTATTAACCAAGTAGGGAAACCAACAATAGCTGTTAGAGAAAACTAAATGGGGTTCAAAAGAGACGCTGTAATGTATTTATAGACCCAGTGGATGTGTTTGAATCAGTTAGAAGGCACAGGAGGCAGAAAAATATCAGGATGTACATATAGTACAGTAATTATTATGCGAGTGGTTGAGAAGAACAATAACTTCATGGGGTAAAATTAAATGTGTGTGAAAGGCTCGAAACGTAAATTATTATATTAATAGTTAAATTGTCCGTCAAATTAGAATATTAGAGTAAAGTTAGGCACTACATTTCTTGAGAGCTGTTTTATCTCTGTCACCAGGCATTCAAAAATAACTAATCCACATTATGGGGAAGCATTCTTTAATGCTAAGTTACCAATAAAAGTTAGCACGACCTAATGACCAAGACAGGAGACGGGACACGAACTATGACCCTGAAAGGACCACCCACGGAAGGAGGGTTGAATTGAGTGTATGCTAAGTGTGGCCGAACTGAGGAGAGATCTCCTTATAGCTGCATATTGAAACTTCCCGGTGGTGGCCGTGCAACCTCCTACCGTCCCCCCTGTGGTCTTACACATCCCCTGAAGGACTCGAGATTCGAAAAAAAATACTCAGATCTGGAAGACGAGGGTTTACAGAGAGAAAATTCTCTGTCATTCACACCGAACTTCCAGCGGACACTTAGATCCATGTATCAACCAATGGAAAAGAAAAGTGAAGGAAGCTAATGAGTCAAATAAAATGGAGGAAAAGGAAAATCAAAGCACTTATCCTTCCTAAAATTTGTCTAGTAATCCCGAAAAAAACAGGAAAACCCAATGGGCCAGGAAGATAGCCCACGACCAGGCGGATACAGAGCACAGACGATAACGCATGAGCCAGCCCGTTCGTTGAGGGTTAATAAGTAACACTGAAACATTAATATTAGCACAACATCCTGTCACATAATTACCAACATTAAACGCAAGTAAATAACATCGTACTTGCCTGAGATTTTATTTGTGGAAGGGAGGAAGCAAAACTACTTAAGCACATTACTGTAAAAATCAAGAATATCAAATTTGTTATATTCTTAATTTTCGTCAATTACACTCGCACATATTGTAATCAGATGCTATATGTTTAACTGGGGAGAAATTGATTGTATTTATTTTAAATTTTCGAACAGCAGTTAATAAAAAATAAAACAATTTTACTTAAGTTCATTGTTATTCAAGTAGTAAATAGTAAACTTCCCTTACATCCAGTTCTGCTCCAGGAGTTTATACTCAAGAAACAACTACAAAACAATAACGCATAATCAAGAAGGAGCAAATGGCACACAACGTGATAGCATTAATGCAAAGATGTAACATAAATAAAAGCTACTGCAACTATAACAATTTAAGCAGTATTTGGCTTGGATTTCATACTTAATACCTATCTTGCAGTTTAACGTATCCAATATTTGAGCAATACGCCACTGCTCCAACAGAGGGGTAGCCACATTGCATGAGTGATACATCCCTGATGTGACACGCGGACCGACCATATGTGTGTTCTAAAAATTCACACGGATGAAATGAAGAGTCAGTAAACTGTTGTAGGTACTACACAAATAAAAATATTTGTTAGTTAATGTCCACTTATCTTAACAAGTTGATGTTAATACTTCTTTCTTCTATTTAAGATCACTTTCATGAACATTTGCCCACATCTTCAGTCCAAAGCATTTTAATGTTCATGAAATCGATCTTAAATAGAAGAAAGAAGTTTATAACATCATCTCCTTAAGATAAGTGAACATTAACAAACAAATATTTTTATTTGTGTAATATTTATTACTCCACTGTAACTAGCTTCATTTTCTGTGTAACCTTGTAGGTACTGTTTATAGTAATAGAATATGGACATTTGGTTTTCACTTGCCTTTTAAAATGGACATTTTTGAATTACAAACTTTCCCCCAAAAACTCCAATATTTGCATGTTTTCCCAAGCAGTTGATGACTTAAATTTAAATTAATGAAGAGAAAATTTGTACACTTTTGTAGGTTCTCTCGTTAAAAACTTTTAAACGTAAAATTGAAAATAATTTAGGTATTATTAGCGAATTAGTTTAACGTGTAAATAATATTTTCTTGTTAAACTTTGGTCTATAGCAGAGAATTCCAACCAGGAGCTTTCTTTATTTTCGATCTATTTTCACTAAAAAGGTGCCAGCTCTTTTTGCAATTTCAGTGCTATAATGAATGCTTTCAGAAATGAAATGTAAGTGAACATCAACCTTGGTATTTAGATGTCATATCTACAAAAGATACAATACGAAAACTTACAGGAAAATCTCACATACATTTTATGGATAAATTTTCCCTTTACCTCCTGTTAATAATTTTCTTGGAAAGCCATATATTTAGGATATTTTCATAATAAATAAAATGTAGATACATCTTGAATTTGTTAGGAATGGCATATGAAATTCTTATTCTGAAGTTATTTTGTATAACCGATGCCAAAATATTACGAAAAGGGGAAACCTGTACTAAAAGTGGCACAACTTTTTATTTGTTCCTCTAGAACTAGATGTAAAAGTATCCAATAACAACTCTAGGGTACATAAAAATACAATTATAATCGCTTGAGTATCTACTCGTACGTATAACCATCACAGAGGTCACACTGAAAACATTTCTAGGGAATATTTTAACGATTAACAGAAGCACAAAGGAAAACTTCATCTGATATACATTCATACGACTTTCTCTAGCAACTATTCAACAAAGGCACACTCTCTCATCTACTTTGTATTAATCCAGTTGAACAACTTCTAGAAACGACTTTATTCTACCTTTCCTAGTACATAAAGTAGATAAAGGATAATACTGTAAGCTTGAGTGAATATCAAACCCCTTAAGTCCTGATTAGTATGTGTTTATTTTTGAAATTCCGTTCTCTTTGCATGGCCAAAATGATAATGGTAGGTAACTACTATTTAAAGAGCATAAATATTTTAAAATTATAACAAATAATGAGGAATATCTAGGAAATGTTAAGTTCACAAAAAAGACGTTCTGCATCGTTTCTGTAGGAAGATTTTGCAGCCATCAGATTTAACGCCTTAATTTAGGTTCAGGGGATCTCAAAACGCGTATTACCGATGGAATATTTATATAGAGATTTTTGATGGAAAGGTAATATTTCGGCTACTTACTAGACGTAGTAGAGAAAGTAAAAAGCAACTTTTAGAAAAAGATTTGCGTGCGCGAGTGAACAGCAGTATAACTAAAATACCAGAAGTCTAAGACTTAGTGTTTAGGTTCAGCATCCTTCAAAGTTGTAAGGAAAGGTTTAAAAATAAATCCCATACGCCAGGCTGTAATTGAAATAAATCAGTTTTTGAAAAATGGTATTTACTCAAATATAGCACTAAGAATTTATTAAGATATATGTATAAAATAATATTCATAAAAAATAAAATGTAGATCCTGATTTGTCTGGTAATTTCATTGGAATTTCTGGTAATTGGGAGGACTTGAACAACTGGTAAGCCATAAGAGAAAATTAGAATTTGATTACAAAAAGAAATAGAGCTCGTTGAAACAATTTTCGCCAGATATATTTGCTTTTGTCGAATGAACTATTTTGAAGTCATTCCTTGTTGTTTGTTTCAATTTTCCAGTTATACTACACTCAAAAGTGAAGTTTCTTTTATTTACAATAACTACAGCTAAGTTTTACATTTATTTAATAGTTAAATCTTCACTGTAATTCCTACGAGTAGCTCTGTTACAACAGCTACATCACACTGATTTTAAAACACTAAGTCAAAGGATTTGGTTCTTTTCCTTCTTCGTACTGTGTTGCTGTTTGCTAGCATACGCAGAATCTCTGCTTTCACGTGTACGTCTCCGCCTCACGTACCAGAGGTCCCGAGCTCGAATCTCGGTCAGGGTAACTTACCTGCATAAGGTTTTTTCCGGCAGTGTCCCTTATCCTGAAAGACGAATGTCAGGTAACTATGGGCTTTATGGACCCTGGGCTCATTTGAGCATCATTTCACCCATTCCATTCATCGTCCTACATGACTTAACGTTAGAGGACGTAAATTACATACACAAAATAAATAAATAACCGTCTTTCATGGTTAACCGCAGCAGATTTAATATCTTTACTGACAAATTCTATATTCAAGTCCCTGTGGATATTGTCATTGCATACACACCAAGGTGTTTTTGCTTTATCTCTTAGTACCTTGTTCTGAAATCTGTGTATGATTTCTAAATTCGTTTCCTTGGTGCAAACCATTAAGGTATTCCGTGCATCCATACAGCACTTGTTTATAAATCAACAATTTATTAGTTCCGAGTAATGTCCCAGTAGCCAATACAGTTTTCTAAACCTTAGATCTGGTTCACAGCTTTTTCTGTCTATATGCAATTTCCAGTTAAGCCTTTCATATAGCACCAGAGCTAATATTTTACCTCTTTTTCGTAGGGAACAGTCAAAAGTGAAGTGATTCACTCTCCTTTATTTCTTGACCGTGCAAAGAGAACGTAATTTCATAGCCATCACACAGCCACCAACCCTTGGTTTTGACTATTAGTTTAAGGCTACCATTTTCTCATATTCGATTACAAATAAAAGAACAGTAGCAATTGGAAGTTTATCTCGATTAAAGAGAAGTGAGCAAAGGAATAAGAAACACTTAGGATAGTTTGCATAAGAGTAGAGAAAGGTCAAGTATGTGCAACACATCTAAATCTTAATGAATGCACCACGTACATACCTAGTAGTACCTAGTAGGCATTGTGTTCTACCCAAAAATGCAATATAAAATTTTCACCAGAAATGCCTCTAATGACCTTGATTAAAATACTGCGTTTGATATTTATACGCCAAATCAAATGTATACATTAAGTTTTCTCGAAATAATCTGTGAGGTGCTATTCAACTGAAATATATTACATATCAGTGAACTTGTTATCTATTTAATAAAGCACGAGAAAAACAGAAAAAAGCGTGCCATAACAACAATACCAATCGCCTTTCAACATATAATAAATGAAGTTTCAAATAAAAATTTATATTAAGTATCAGCCCTTTCCAAGGGTATGGGTAGATTGATGGCTTTTGAAGTATTGTCACCATTCGACATGATTCGACTTCCTGCATAGTGATACGCCATGATGTCAAATCTTGCCCTACTTTCGTTTTTGAGTGGCCCAAATGACCAAAGTTCGAAGAGCAATCAGCAGCGCCCCCCCCCCCGCCACACACACACACACACACACACACACACACACACACACACACACACACCCGCGCGCGCGCGTTTTCAATTTATGTACATAAACAACTTTCTAATGAGCGGAGTTCCGCGGACCTCAAAAATATTTTTCATGAACTTTAAATATTGCACTTTTAGTGGAATTAAAAACTTCCTCCATCTGCTATGGAATAGTTAGCGGGATTATCTTGTAATGTTTTAAATTATTCAGTACTATTTGTCTTTCCGAAGTTTCATTAGAACTGACAAAGATCAGTTATCTCTACCATAAGTTCTATGTGCAGTAGCATTATTCACCTACTTAGTATAATATTGTAATAGAGCTTTTTGACTTCATTAGACGTTCTAAATATATTCTTTGAACTTAATAGTTTACCTCTTTCTAAAGCATCCGACTCTGAAATATCAGGAAACACTATATTGTCTTCTGCAATTTGTAACTCGTATAGTTGTTATTGTGGAAGTATATCTTCCAGCAGTAGCTGAAAGAATTTAAGTTTTGCAGCCATAGAGATTACATACACAAAACATAAAGCAAAACTACTTACCTTGATGGTGTAGCATGGATCAGTTTTGGTGAAGTATACATGTTGCAGTTTACAGATGCTGTATAAATTTTATTCTAAGTCAAAGTTATATGTTAGCAGAACAATTTTCAAATCATTTTAATGCCAAAATCACGACAATGGTAGTTGCGTCCTATAACAACGAAATGACCACCTTAATAGGAATAGAGGTTCAAGAGGTTTAAGTTGGTACCTAATGTCCCTGTGACGATAAACAAAACACGTTACCTATCAGACACAAACTAAACTGATAATAATCTAGAAGGAAATAAATCTGTTGTGTTACACTCACATGACACTCTATTTACCTTTCTACACGTTATTCACAAAAAGGCTTCTTATATCTTATTAGTAGAGAGAAACTTTCTTTATAACTTTCGCTATAAATATGAGAAGAATGGAGTTGGCTGTAGCAAGGCCTGACATCTACAAACGTCATTATGCAACACGAAATTCCATGCTTTTGGATAGAAGTTATGCTACTTTATTCACAATTAAAACTAGCTTATGTTAAAATGTACATTCTCAGTTACCTGAAATAATTAATAGTTTTCCTAAGACGAAAAAAAGAATTCAATTGGAATTAACTGATAATCTAAACGACGCTTTGTATACCGTTAATTCATTTTCTGCGTTATTCGATGCCTGCCTCATTTTTAAAATCTACCTAAAAGAATTCATTACACGCACACATCACCACCAGTGCATCCAGCAGATTGAGAATAACTTTATTTTCCCCTGTGGTGTTGTGTGTCCATGTATTGGACACTGTTAAAGGAGCCCAAAGCTGAGACGGGTTATGATTAAGGCTTAGTGACTCTGACTGAAAACTAAGAATATTGTTCTTGATATCCTTTTTATTGCTTGCTTTCACTGTTTTCTTTCTCTTATTGTGCAATCCTCGTTTCTCAGTGTTCTGTAGATAATAAGAGCCAAATTGGTTTTCGTAGCCTGTCCTTATATATTTAACAAAACATTCAGTTAGTTAACAAGGATGTGCAAAGCATATAAACCTGATCGATCATTAAATAAAACAAAAACGGCCTTCTGCCCTAAGGAGCATATGAACACAACATGTTCTATGAAACATAACCCTCTCTAGTAATATATTAAAACTATGTCTGGATTATTTTTACTTACTGTCATGCACGTTGTGGTACATGTGTGTGTGTGTGGGTCAAAATAGAAAACCTCAAAACGAATAGCCAGTTGAATATCTAACTTGGTTTTCAAGTATTCCATTTCTACGGATGCCACGAGAGGAACTCAAGGAAAATCTATCTCAAGGTACACTGTTCTAAAGCTTTGATTTTCTTAAACGGGACTCTAAGGATTTTTATTAAATACAACAGATTTCAAGTATTTTCATAGCAAATGAATTTTATATCTGTAATTTTAGGGATTTTCTGTGAAGTTCTTATTATCTGGAATGATCCCTGTATAATAGGGAAACTGTAAGAGACTCAAAACTTTACTACACAAAATATATGAATCTCTCATATCGTACAGTTTATACAAAATAATATTTCAGCTGAACAGGTTGGATATATTTCTTAGTATTGTTTTGTATTTTGCAATACTTGGTGTTCCCAAATGGGAGATTAAAGTTAATTTTTCTTTTGTTTTGTTTAAACATGCGTTTATCCACGTAAATACCTGCGATCTGCAAGTTTCAAAAACGGAAACTACGGTTGTTAGAATTTTAACAATCGCTTTTGCATATATTTGTAGAAATTCAGTTTACATTTCCGCTGTCTCCGTTATCGTATTCTATGTACACGTTAAAAAAATTTAATTTCCTTGTATATTTTCTTTGCTTCTTCTATAACTTCCTTTTTATCCCAGATATCATATGAGTGTATCTATATTAGTGATATGGAATGCTTTTTCATGATATGCGGGGAAACATATATACTCTACCTCTTTACCCACTCGTATATATAAATAATTGTCTTTATTATAAAAACATTATCCTTTCTTTGCTTTCCTTTTCAGAATCCTAATTTGAATTTCTTTATCTTCTGCCACCGCCAATTCTTTAACCTGTTGGTTAACATCCCTAGTAAACTTTGCCTAGTAAACATAACAAGCTTGTTCCGCCGTAGTTCCCTGTCAAGAGTAGCTGCGAATAGTATCTATCATGTCTTATGTTCCTTAGCTCCTTACTGAGATACAAAGCCCTTAAACACATTAAAATTTGGGCTACAAACAGGTCAATTTGTAAAATATGAGAAATGGTGTTGCAACTACTCTGATTAGACAGTCTCGCTCATAACACAGAACGCTGTCCTCCCATTCTGCTACACACATTGACTTCTGCATCAGAAAACAACACGGACTACATTTCGTTAACAATGAAACTTCTCATACCATTCATATAAGTACGACAACACACACTAACCTAGACGTCGTAGCCCTCGTCATCCAGCCATTTGTAAATAGACAAAGGAGAATATGTGAGACGAGTAATATGTTTTCTTCTGTTTTGCTTTATCTATTACCCTATATGTAATTATGTAAGGAAGATAATCATTTACGACCCGGGGTTCACGGTGTATACCTCTACATCTTTAGGTTTTGGATTTCAATTGTCTGATAGTCATACGCTATTTAGAAACATTTAAACATTGTAAACAAGAAACAATCAGACTGAAAAATCTCACCACACAATAAAAGTTTATATATACATATATATTGTGACTTTGTGGGTTCGTGAAATTAAAAGTGCAATTGCACAAACTCAAAATGTTCTTTATTTCCACCGAATTACAGTTGGAACACTTGCCGATTACATAGAATTACATAGCGCACACAATTACAATTCACCAGTTCGTCTGTCACAGTTCCATTCCACGCTCACAATCACGTACAACTCCTCTGATACACGTACACCGCCTTCCAGTCCGTTTTCTCACTCGGTGCTCCTCACAGCTGCTCGCCAAGAACTGAACTGACTCGCCAACTGCAGGCCTTATATAGGGAAGATCGCCGTTTATGGAAGGTTCGCGGCACGTACAACTATCCCAAAGGTTTCCAGACTTCTGGTGGGAGGGGAAAGAGACGGTACAGGGCTCGTGCCGCTCTCCTAATCATCCCTTCAGTTAGTGACACGAGACAAATTGGTAGGCGTGGCCTAAATGCTTCCCGTCTGGCCCTACCGCCGGCCGGTTCTATCGGGAGTTCCAACGTTCGAGTGGTCGGGTGGTCGGTCGGTCCGAACAGCACCATCGTAGTGTGCCCGGCGATCCAGGTGTACCACCAACATCTTCCCTCGGGGAACCTTCTAGATGCGGTAGACCACGCCGATAATCCTCTTCACCACCCGGTTACGTCCTTGCCATGGCTGCTGGAGCTTCGGGCAGCGTCCCCTGGTCCTTTTTCGGGAGGTACAACGAGACCAGGTCACCTTGCTGAAAACCTTGGCTGTTGGCTTGCCTGTCATTTAGGGTCTTCATGCGGTCACACGTCTTCTGGATGCTCTGACGATCCATTCGTGCATGTCTTGGAGGTGGTCCACCAGGTTCACCACATACTCGGTTGCTGGCTGTTTCGCTTCCGGAGGGCTTCCAAAAGCCAGGTCACAAGGGAGGCGTAACTCTCAGCCGAAACTTAAGCAGGCTGGCATCATCCCCGTGGTGTCGTGTGTTGACGAGCGGTAGGCCAGCAAGAACAGCGGCACCTTGACGTCCCAGTCTCGGTGATGGCTGGCCACGACCTTCCTCAGATGTTCCTCTAAGATCTTGATACACATTTCGACCATGCCATCCGAATGGAGATGTAGAAGTGTTGTGCGAGTCTTGTTAATCCCAAGTCTTTCTAGTGCCTCCTTCATCAGATTGGACTCAAAATTGGTACCTCGTAGCTGTGGAGCTCCAACGGCACCCCAAATCGGCAGAACACTTGCTCCACGAGGCAGTCTATGATTGTCTTTGCCTCTTTGCTCGGGATGGGATACACCTCCGGCCACCTAGTGAAGTAGTCCACGACCACCACCACGTACTTGTTGCCTCGGTCGGATATTGGGAACTGTCCAGCAATGTCAACGGCTATCCGTTCGAATGGCACTCCGACGTTGTACTGCTGCATGCGACCCCGGCTCCTAGTCTGAGTACTGCGACTCCCAGCGCACACGTGACATTGACGGCACCATCTCTCAGGGTCTTCTCGGAGCCTCAGCCAGTAGTAGCGCTGTCGCAGTTTGTCAATCGTCCGGTTCATTCCCAGGTGCCCTCCCGAAGCACCGGCATGCCCTTCCTCCAAGACTTCCAGGACCTTACATCGGAGAAGTACCAACTGCTCCATATGCGTCTTCCCATCAGGCGATTCCCATTCTCGGAACGGCATGCCCTCTCTTGTCTTCAGTGAGTCCCATTGGGCCCAATACGACTTGTAGGTGGCGCTCCTCGGTGCGATGTTCTCCCAGGTTGGTTTCGTCCCTGCCTCCATTTCTCTCAAGAGTGGTCCCAAGTCTGCGTGAGCCAGCTGCTCCTTCTTCAGGCCTGCGTTATCCCAGCCAACCGCAGGCACTGCAGTGTCCATTCGGACAGCTGCGGCACGCTCCTTCTCTTCCACTCTTGTGCAATGGCCGCACATCTCCAGGCAGGGTCTTCGGGACATGGCGTCAGCGTTATCGTGGCTCTTCCCTCTACGATGTTCACAGCTGAAGTCGTACTCCTACAGCCTCTGGACCCAACGCGCAATCTGGCCTTCCAGGTGTCTAAAGCTCAGTAACCAGGATAGGGCAGAGTGGTCAGTCCTCAGGTAGAATGGCTAACCATACAGGTAGTAGTAGAAGTTCTCCAATGTCTTTACTACCGCCAATAGCTCCCGCCGGGTGACGCAGTAGTTCTTCTCTGCCTTGGACAGCGTCTTGCTGTAATAGGCTATCACACGCTCGTGACCGTTCTGGTCTTGGGATACGACATCTCAAATGCAATGGTCGCTGGCATCAGTGTCCAGAATGAAGGTGTTGCCCGGTTGTGGATATCCCAGAATAGAAGCACTGCTCAGTGAGTTCTTCAGGTACTGGAAAGCGTCTTCTGCGCCCTCCATCCACATATAGGGCAGGTGTTCTTCAGTCAGCCCGGTGAGGGGTTTGGCGATGTTGGAGAATCCCTTGCTAAAACGGCGGTAGTAACGGCACAGCCCCAAGAAACTGCGCAATTCTCACTTATCCTTTGGCCGAGAACAATCTGTCACGGCCTGTGTCTTCTCCGGGTCTGTGGCCACTCCGGTGGGTTAGACTATGTGGCTCAAGTAGTTCACTTCCTTGCGGAGGAGCTGGCATTTCTTTGCTCTTAGCTTCAAATTGATCGCCTGCAGCACCTTACTCCACTTCTCGAGATGGTCTTCGAAAGTCTTACCAATGATGATGATGATGATGATGTCGTCCAGGTGTAGCAGGCAGGCGTCATAAGTAAGCCCTCTCATTACTGATTCCCTTAGACGTTGGAAGGTAGCTGGTGCGTTGCAGAGGCCAAATGGCATACCTGTGAACTGCCAAAGCCGTTGGCCTGCCCAGAATGCAGTCTTCTCCTTGTCTCTCTGGTCTAAAGCCACCTGCCAGTAACACAACTTCAGGTCTAGGGTCGAGAACCACTGTGCTCTAGCTAGAATGTCCAGGGTGTCGTCAATCCGGGGTAAAGGAAACAGTCCTTCCGGGTGACAGCGTTCAGCTTCCTGTAGTCCACGCAAAAGCGTAGCTCGCAGTAGTTCTTTGTCACCAAAACTACAGGGGAACACCAAGGGCTGTCAGACTCCTCAATTACTCCGCTGGATTTCATGTCCTCTAGCATATCCCGTAATGCCGCTTGTTTCGCCAGCGGAACGCGCCTAGGTTGCCGCATAGGCCGGGCGTCTCCGGTGTCAATGCTCTGGAGCACGCGGTCCGTGCGGCCGTAGTTGCTGTCGCATTGGCTGAATACGCATTGGTATTGCCTCAGCAGTTGTCGAAATTTCTCCAGCTGTTCTGCGGTCAGGCTGTCGGACGCCCTCTCCAATAAGACTTGCAGCCGAGGCACTAGGTGTTGCGCCGGCACCGGCTCTTGTCTCTTGTCAATTGCTGTCACGCTGACCACGGGCTCGCACGTCCCCAACTCCGTTCCGGCCTGGACGTCGTGATCGGTATCTGCCAGGTTAAGCAGGCTCACTGGCACCTCCTCTCTGCAAGGCAACAATGTACTGGTTACCATAGTCCGTGCACCAGCATCTTCTGGACCAGCATCATGTTCTTCGTCCTGTGACCTTCCAGTCGTGCCGTCACCACCAGCTCTGTTTTCCGGGGGGCCACCACGCCTTCCTTCAAGATGACCCTGCAGATTCCATGCCGCTCTTCGGGCTGCGGGAATATGACCTCTTCTCCACTGAGCTGCAGGACCTTCCTACCGACGTCGACCGTCGTCCTGTGGCTCCTGAGGGCATCCAATCCCAGTATCACCTCCTCAGCCACCTTCGTGACGAACACACATAGACGCACGGTACTCCATCCCAAGGTCAACTTCGGTAGGGCCTCCTTCTCCACAGGCAAGGTGTCGCCCGATACCATCACAAGCTGGTATGGTCGGCTCAGCTTCCTCGTTGGCAAACACTTGGCCACGTCAGATCTGATGATGGTCACGGCCGTCCCTGTGTCCACCAACACGCGGCACGGCTTGCCTCTTACCCAACCGTCCGCGATGAGGCTATCATCCATATGCCGGCTCACGAGGGTTTGATGATGTCGTCGTCGACGTGCCCCTCAACACGCCGGGCCTTACTCGTTCTTCCGGCTGCTCTTCCTGGTATCGGCTGGCTGCACCCGCTGCACGCGCCACTAGGTCTTCGCCGGCGTCCCTCGGCTGGTCTTCTGTCTCCGGTATAGCGGACACTCCTCGTTCTCGACGTCGGGATAGCTGTTACCTTGACCACCTCCATCTTTAATGCTGCCGCTGGCGCCTCGTGAATGCTTTTATAATCTCCGAGCAGTAGGCGCTGACGAATCTCCGAGTCTCGTACCCCGTCAACGAGTGTGTAGGCGGCTTCCCGGTATACGAACTGGTGGGAGATCGACTAGTGATTTTCTGGCCAGCTATTCAATTGCCAGGGCAAACTCCTGTGGTGTCACCTCTGGGTGCTGTGAACTTGACTTCAGCTAACTGCGGTACGCTGCGGCTAAGCGGTGGTTTCCAAAGCGGTTCTCCTGGGCCTCCCAGATGTCCTTGGGCGCCGCCGCTGCCTGAACCGCGTTCAGGACTTCCGTGGCCCGTCCTTGGAGACTAGCTATTACCTCTGCGGCCTCTTCCTGTGGTGACCACTTGTTGTGTTTGGCCAAATGTCGAGTTGACTGCGGAAGACTCCGAAAGTTGTCGCGCCGTCGTATCTAGGAGGTTTGACGCGCGCAGATGTTGTGTCGCGTCCCGACGCGTCGGCCTTCGAGTCCTTCAACCTTCTGCCGACGATGTCCTCTACCATGGCGTTCAGGGACTTGGTGTTACTGTCGGCCTTTCGCTCCAGGTGGTTAACGCGGCTCGCCAGGTTTTGACGCGCTCACCCAACTGCGTGTCGTCCTCCTTTACTTCGGCCAACGGCTCTTCAAACTTTGCGGCGAGTGTCTCACTCGCTGCTTTTATTTCCGTGGTTAATTCGGTCATCTTCACGGTCATTGTCGCCACCAAATTGCTATTTGCAGCTTCCGTCTTTGTTGTTAATTTGGCCTACATTTCTCCCATCTTCTCGGTGATGTCGTTATCCACCTTCCTTTGCTTCAGTTCCGCGGCCAAGTTATTATTTGCTGCTTCTGTTTTCGCAGCGAGGTTGTCATTTGCTGCTTTCATTTCCGAGGTCAGTTCGGCCTTCATTTCCATTTTATCCAAAATCTTTTCAAATGCAGCTTCCATGTTATCCCACTTCTGACACCAAATGTGACTTTGTTGGTTCGTAGAATTAAAAGTCAAATTTGCCGAAATTCTAAATGTTCATTATTACGGTCGAAATACACTGTTCAATTCTCACGTAACAACATTACATCCCAACACAATTTTCAAAGGTTGATGATAATACGGTCGAAATACACTGTTCAATTCTCACGTAACAACATTACATCCCAACACAATTTTCAAAGGTTGATGATAATAATGAACAGCGTTCTATTACAACACTGTCAGCTGTTCTCTGCTTACCTCTCGCGACCCACTCACTCTCGTGTTACAGCAACCCTCGTTGCACAACTCACTGTTTTACAACTGTCCTGCTGGCGTGTCACAATCGCTTATATATCTCCTTCATAATTCCAGAGACTTCTCGAGCAAATCAGAGAAGCAACTATTCTCTGTCAATCCAGATATCTCCATACCTGAAATCCTATCTGACCGGCAAGTCTGTTATCTTAGCTATCTTCATTTGCCGGCCCCTTTGTGTACACTAGATGAGCTATTGTTAACTGCTTATGCAAGCCCTTTATTACCATGAAATGCTATCCGTCGTCTGTTTTCTGTTTGTGCCGAAACTTTTGACTGTTGCCGCGACAAAAAGGTATGGTTGCGTCAATACCCTCAACCCTCGACACAACTTACACACTTTGTCAGTGCCTTCTCTAAAATTCACGTTCTCTATCATCTCTTCTCGTGCAAACTTCTTCATAAAAATAAGTATTTGGACCACAGATATGTCTGCTTCCCAGCTAGCTTCCCTATAAAGCGTATCATAAATTATTGTTTAAATGAAGAGTGGCGCGTAACTTTTAAAATGTTCTCTCCGCAATAGGCAGAATGTGATATATTGCTAACAAATTAAGAGAATTTTAAAAAGTAAATGAGCTTTTACTGCAAACTTCATTTATTCGAAAGCAAATTTCCGTCTAAACTGCAAGCCAATTATCCCTGCATTTACTTCAGAAACTGTGTGCTCCAAATCACTTTTTCGCCGCAGTTTTATGGTGCATGTTTTAGCAATGTTGACCAAAAACGGTGATGATCGGTAGGAGTCGGTGTCTTCTAAATGTGTCTTTAAGCAACACACTTAAGATGTGCTTATATCTATGACTATTATATGTAATAAATCAATAATAATAAGTTAATAATATAAAACAATGATAATAATTAAAATCGCAATGCATTTTTCATTCTGACGTACTTTTCCAAACCCTATGCTACACACGTCTATTTGAAGAAATAATTAGTTTTCATTAATGGACGAAATAGAGGTCTAAAACTATGAAGCTTGGGTTTAAAGTGCTTACAGCATTCTAACTCGCCATTAAGGTATCTATCTCAAGTCTATATGACTTACACTGTGGTTTACCAGAAACAGTCAGAATCACCTAGAGAATTTAATGTTGTGGTGGTATGTTGTCAGTCGCTAGAGCAACCTATACCGGGAGTCCTGTGGTTCAAATACCGGTTATGGTATTCAAATGTTCAGCCTGACTCTATCTTTCCAAACCCTGTCCTACACACCGCTAGTGTAAAACTACAATTTCCAATTACAGACTCAAATTAGTAAAAGAGTGTTCAGAACTAAGGGCCATAATATTTGTCCAGGAGTTTACTACATTTATAGCCTTTTGAAATGCCTACAACATTCTTACACAACATTCATTGCAAATTTTAGCAAAATGAATCCAGTGCATTAGAACTTAATATGGAAAGTTAAGCGAACACAAGAAAATATTATTATATATTTTAAAGTTATACTTAAATTTAAACTAATGGCTCACATTCACACAGAACATTTAAAATCTATTTTCCTCCCAAACTGAAGTTCTGTGGGAGGAAGTTCTTTTCTTCCTGCATGAGACTTCTAGAATTTGTCAGTTTTGTATCAGGCATTCTCTCCTACTGTATACCAGCGACGTTCGCATTTTCTTAATTTCTTGAGAAAGAGGGTCCCTTTCTCCTCAGTCAACTCAAAGGTTTTAAAACTCAAGTTCTGAATTTATTTAGCTTCTTTTCAACAAACAATACACAGTTGGGAATTGGTTCTATTCTAAGAAAGTTTAATCACAATATTGTACAGATCAATTTGAACAAAATTGAATGAACACGTGTAGTGAAAGGACCAGGTTAGTCTTCTAAAAATAATTGATAAGTATGTACCTATTGGAAAATGAGTATTGACCAACCAGTAAAATGTTGGTTGCAGCAGTTAAAGGAGACGAAATAGGCTGAAAGCCTCTACCCTAAAGAAGAAGGACTACTTTTAAGGACATTCACATTCGTTTTGTAAGTCTTCTTATCTCCGGAGCAACAAAAATGCTAACTTTTAAATACGCACAAAATGATATGGCTATAACAGTCGAAGCCTTCTATGTTATTTTATGTTAACTGCCGATTAGCAGATTCAAGAATTTGACATTAAACCATTGGAAATAAAGGTACACTGTAGAACTATAAGTGTTCTCTATTTGTTTACGTCTTCCAACGTTAAGTCATATCGGACGAAGTATGAAATGGGTGAGATGATTCCCAAAATGTCCAGGGTTCATGGAGCTTAGTGTTAGCCGACGTTAGCCTGTAAGGATAAGGGAAATCTCTGGTAAAGATCTTATCCAGGTAACTCACGATGATCGAGAATCTAACTCGGGACCTTTTGAACGTAAAGCAGACACGCTACCATCTACGCTATCGAGGCGGGCACTACAGATCTGCTAATCATATTGGAGGGTTAAGATTTTGTGAAAATATTGTATTGTGTATATATGCATCGTATGCAAAATGTTGAAGGAGCACTAAATACTTTTAATGAAGTTGTTCAATAAACGACTGCGTAATTTAAGGAACTGTTTCATATAGAAATTATAATCGTCCTTTCACTGGCTTGCTTCCTAAGAACAACTTGAACATTTTCGTCACCAGGAGAGCTTCAGGATGAAAGGTAACTCAGACTGTCTCACGGAATCTGAGAAAATCTACGTCTGAATTACTCGAAGAAGCTATTTGACCATTAAAAAGTTAACACATATCTTAAAATAGGTACTTTTTACAAGCAGGCAATTATGAAGTAAGCAAAGTAAGAAAAAAGTAATTAACATGTGTTTGAAAAGAAATGCTTAAAATTTACATTTATTTAATTATACGAAAATAGAAACACACTGATAATAACAACTCAGATTTAGTAACCTAAAAACCGGTAGTGCAGATATTTGACATAAATAATGTTGCACGTTTAACGTGGCTTTAAACAAGAGCTATTTAAACTGGGAACTGTTCTCTAACGCAGTGCTAAACGTAGAACGTTTATTGGTCTAAAGAAGGCGAAGCTACCAGACTGTGCGCTTAAGTAGGTGTCGGTGGCTCTACGAAGTACCATGTAAACAGCCTCTGTTCTTGTAGCGCTGTTATCGTTTCTGTGCTTATGCATTTATTGATCTAGCGCAATGATTGCGCAATAAATGATAATGCTCGGAAAAGAATAACAGAATCAAACCAAACAATTTTTTTCCTACTATTTAGTAAGTGTCGGTATTTTGTTACTAAAATTGGTGCCCTTAATCCAGATCTGTAATCATATTTATCCTAGCACGTCAGGTTTTTGAGGTATGGGACTCTAAAATAAATTTTTCAGAGAATGAATTATTTATTATTTATTGTGGATATTCCAAAATTTTACAATTCACAACCTTAGGCTACATTTATTTGTCTTTACCTTGTTGCTATCTTGGCTTACATGACACCCTTGTCTTCTGTTCTACCAGGTAGATCTTAACCTCCGTGCCTCCTTGTCACTTAACTAGCCTCATTCTCCCCCCCATATTCTTTTCTTATATTCTTTGCATTTCTTGCCCATTTTTCTTTCACCTTCTCTAAGAACTCAACAATACTTCTTACCTTCTTTTCTTCCTTTCCCGTTAACATTTTTATAGCTAATATCCTTTTCTCTACTTATTCCCATTTTTCCTCCTAAACCTTTTCACTCCACATTGCAATCTCCTCGCATAATGTTCTATACCTTTTCCCCCCATACAATTCACAAATACCCTTTTCCCTACCTCTTATCCCTCCTAGAGGTACTGTTCCTGTTCTCATTCAAGTTAGTCCTTCTCTCTCTTGCCTATTGCAGTAATCCACATATGCTTCTCGTCCCCAATTTCCTTTTATTTGTTTGTACAACTGTAATGATTTCATATCTTCTAGACTTCTCCTATTTCTTGTCTTTCTATATATTCTATTTTGCATTTTATCAATTTACCCACATCGCTTGTATTCCATCCTCTAATACATAATTAAAATCTTACTATTCAGTATATACCATAATCGTAAAGTCAGAGCTATAAATTATGTTTATTTTATTTGTGTATACTTTGAAAAATGTGAAATTATATTATTTCTAATATATTTATAGGAAAATATACAAATACAATGTACAGTAAGCACTGACACCTTCGTTAAAATGATAGAGATCTTTGCCTTTCTGCATATGTTGGACTCTAGTTATCGCTGCAAAAAATAACAGGGAACATTCATGATATTTGGGCGACATTTACTCTGGTACTGGATTCCACTGTTGATATGTCTTGAAATCGCTCACCATGTTCATCACGTACAGAACCAAGATTTGATGGGAAAATATCAAGGTGAGAATATTTTCGTAACTATTTTACTTGACGTTGATTACGAACTGGCTAGAACGTAACTAGATGTTATTAAAGAGTCAATTCGAATGGCATGAGAGACTTCGGTACACCGAAAGATCGTTTTATCAGATGGCATTTAATTACAATTTTAAAACAAAACGAAAATGACTTTGATTTAATACATTTAATAAGCTTTAGATACAATTACTATAAACAAAAAATGACCTGTTAAGTTGGATTCCAAAAGATGTGGTTGCACCATATCCTGCTATACGTCTATTCCCTAACAAGGTTCACAAAGAAAAGACAAACGCGCACCACGCTATATTAGCCTCGTGCACAAAGCATGAATCTATCCTCACTCCGGTTCCGCTAGCTACACCAACATCTACATAATAAATAGTGCCACAGAGAAGAGACAACGGGAGACACACAACCCTCCCACACATCCACGCAAACAAAAGCGGGCCCCAGCTCAAAAACGAACCGACACCAACAATGGTAGGAATGGAGGGAGGCTTCCTCGGGAGCCCCAAAATCCTGTTGAACAGGAGAATCATGGCCAGCCCATGCCTCCTAGAGAGCTTAGGGATGAAAGGGCGGGAGGAAGACCTGCACCCATTTGTTCCAGATCAGCCTCTCCTTACAACCAAGTCGCCCACACAAACACCGTTCCCATGACAGCTACACTCGATCTCACGGATGTGTTCAAGTGGCTGCAGCAGATGTTGCAGACACATGGACAGAAAATCTGTGAGCTCGTTGTGAAGTTCTTCACAGCTTCAGATCCGGCCAGCAAGGTGCTGGTGGCAATGGAGGCAATGGCCCTCCTGACCGCAGGCACGCAACAGCTCCGTGATGGCGCATCGAACTAGGTCACGTACCTCGTTTCGATTCGCATTTTGGAATGCGTGCGGCCTAGCAGGTCAGGGGAGCGAGCTGCTTCACTTTTCTGGAGACAATGCCCTAGACGTCATCCTAGTCAGCGAAACGCATCTCCGAGCAGACTTCCGATTCCGTCTTCCGGGCTACATCTGCCATCGTACGGATCGTCAGGGACGCCCAGGGGGCGGAACTGCGATCTTGGTGAGGCAAAATGTGGTCCATCAGCCCCTCCAGCTCCCACCTCTACAAACCCTAGAGGCCACGGCCATTAGTATGCACCTTGGTGGATTAGAGGTCTTGGTAGTCTCTGTGTATCATCCACCAAACCGACAGTTTGTACCCAATGACTATCTATCCATCCTAGCCCTATATCCCTGTGCTATCATGGCCGGCGATTTCAATGCTAAACACCAACGTTGGCATTGCGGTCGTCGGGCGGATGCAAGAGGCAATGAAATCATTCGCCTTATACATGCGGACCCTCAACTTCAAGTACAGGGTCCCTGGCAATCCACTCATTACCCGCGAGGAGGACGACTGCCCTCAGTCACAGACTTCGCAATCACAAAACATCTACCATACCATCTCACACTCACATCATTAAATGCATTACATTCAGATCACAATCCAGTGTTGACAGAGATCAACACAAGGGTTGCCAGTCACGATATCTCGCTTCAAACGCGAGAGGTTGACTGGGAAGTCGTCAGGAACTGCCTCCGCACTTCCATCCCGCCAAATCCCAAAATCACAAATATCCCTACCCTGGATAACGCCGTCTCATCCTTCACTTCCATCGTGAAGCGGACCGCCTTTAATTTGACAGTCCATGCTCCGGCTCCCCTTCATCCCGATGTCCTCCCTTTTGGACATCCTTCTTCTAATCTGGCGATCCTGGGCAGCACGGAGATTATACCAATGTCACCGCACGCCACATAATCGAGCGCTCCTAAGACGTTTACGTCGAGAGGTCAGTGTCCGCCTACGCGAGCACAAGGTGCAAGCGTGGGAGGACAAAATGGCCAGGTTGCGCGTCGAGGATGGCGACGTGTGGAGGATAGCCAAAGCCCTCAGAAAACACAGAGGTCAGTATACCTCTCCCATTCACGGCACCCAGGGCCTGGCCTATGAACCCCAAGCCAAAGCCAATGCTTTCGCTGACTATCTTGAGCGTACTATGTGTCCGAGAGATGACCCCCAGGACGATAACTTTTCTGAACGCGTCCGTCGGGAGGTGCGTAGTTTCTTACGTCACCCTCCTGAGGATGCGGAGAGACCCCCTACCATCCGACCTAGTGAAGTCCAAGGCGCACTCCAACGTCTCAAACCAAAGAAGGCGGCGGGGCCGGATGGGCTGACTCCCCTAAGGCTTCGCCATCTTCCCTTCAATGCGGTTCTCTTCCTGACTAGGATTTTCAATATGTGCCTCGCCCTTGGGTACTTTCCACGAGAGTGGAGAGAGGCCTGGGTGATTTGCATATTGAAACCTGGGAAGAATCCGGTACACCCTTCCAGCTACAGGTCCATTAGCCTCCTCTCCACCCTTTCGAAAGTTCTCGAGAGGCTAATTCTTGCTCGCTTGTCCCCAATATTGGTAGACATTCACGCCATTCCTGACCACCAGTTTGGTTTTCATCCTGGGCACACGACAGTTCAGCAGTTGCTGCGTGTGGTGGAGACCGCCGCCCTGGGCTTCCAGGAAGGCGCCTTCACGGCCGCAGTTTCATTGGATGTCGAGAAGGCCTTCTCTACGACATGGCATGCCGGACTCCTACACAAAGTGATTCATCTGGGGCTCCCAAAACAAGTGATCAACATTCTACACAGCTTCTTGCGACATCGCACATTTAAAGTCTCAGTCGCGGGGAAAACATCAACATTAAGGCCAGTGAGAGGCGGATTCCCCAAAGCCTCTGTGCTATCCCCCACCCTCTTCAACGTCCTTATGGCAGATTTCCCCACAGAACCACGAGTCGAAATGGCACAATACGCTGACGACGTGTTTCTGTTCTGCAAGGACAGACACATTCTCAGAGCCTTCAACCCCATTCAAAGACATCTCCGCCTAACACAACAGTGGTGCCGGCGTTGCCGGATATCCGTAAATCCGGACAAAAGCCACGCCATACTGTTCACAAAGCGCCACACCCCCGCAGACTGCCCCAACTTCAGCTACCGAGGTCGAAGGATAGAGTGGTCTAACTCTGTCCAGTACCTAGGAGTAAACTTGGATAGAGGTTTAACTTTTCGCCGGCACATCAGGGACCTTTCGGCGAAGGTACAGGGAGCAATTGCTTCCCTGTACCCAATGCTGGGGTCGACCTCGATGCCAGTCCGCATGAAGTTGTACCTCTTCCGAGCGCTGGTAATCCCGGTGATGCTATATGCCTGCGAGATCTGGGGCATGGCAGCAGACAGCTGTTTAGCATGGCTTCAACGTGCACAGAATAAAGGACTGCGGTCTATTTATTCTGTGGGACGTTATTTCCCTACCAGGTTGCTCCACGAAGCATCGGGTCTTCCATGCGTGGAGGATGAAATTAGGCGCCGGGCTTCAAAATTATACGCAAGTTTACCATCTCACAGAAGCGCCCTTCTCAGATCATTGGGAAATTATGACCCCGCTAGACGCCGATCTAGACTGCATCGGGTCCCCCGTATGGCATGCGGGCATCCTAGATAACCCAGGAGCTAAACCTATCAGCAGCTAAAGCTGAGCTCCTCATAATTCTTCCAAGCTGTTTGGCATCTAAATTTCTCCCCAACTAAAATACAAAATATTTAAAACAAAAAATGGGTGCTAAGTACTGCATCCTCTCCTTCTACCCGAAGGTACTTTGGTAACCTCAAAATCAACTCCCAATCAAAAACCTACATCACCTTCATCCTACATCTTTCAATAAAAATCCTACCTGCGGTAAAACCCTTAATGGATGGGCACGCAGCAAAAACCTTCTGGCTGTATACAGCCAGCCAGCACGAGCGAGCGAGCGAGAAGAGACAAGGGGGTATAGCTAGTATAGCTTCACCACAATATAGAAAGTGAATTTTTAATGACATGCGACCATTGCGACTCTTAAATGCTCTAAGTAGTCTATGAACTAGCACAGCATAATTATTATCAGCTCCATAATTTCCTAAAAGGCTTACTTCCACATGATTTGAGTTCAGGAGCACCTAGTTTTGTCGTGAATCTCGTGCCACACATTAATTGTCGGATCTCTGAGCCAATACAAATTCCTGCTTTCTATTTTGCATCACTATTCATTCTCCCAAACCTCTGTTTCAGATAAACATTCACGCTACAAGATTCCGTGCTCGCAAGAAGTTTCTCGTGGTACTTCTTATATAGAGATGCAATAATAAAATAAAGAAAAAGATAATATAGCATAGGATGTGATAGGATGGGATAGGATAACATAGGATAGGTTCGTGCGGAGGGGACCAATCTTGATCTATTATGCCTATGACACTAAACACACTGAACTCCGTCATGAATGACGATTACCGAAGATAAGCTCGAGGTATTAGGTCAGACAAATGACGTTCAATGCAAAATAAGATTTCAGTAGAATTTATACAGAAGTATTAATGACAATGAGGTATCGCTTATTTACACAGTTTTAAAAATCCATTATTTATCTGTCTGCATATCTCTCAAATGTTTCTATAGGAACATCTATCCCCGATGTTTCTCGTAAACTTTTTGGTATATTTTAATTAGTTAAAGAACTGATCTTCTCAAGGAGTGCACTAATTAATTATGCCTTTCTCTCAGTTTCAGGTGCTTGTTCTTATGATGCTGTTATTAGATATTACAATCTACTACCAACGCTCAACAATTTAATTTTGGAGCAAGCGTTAATGGCCGGAAAAAAGGATGAATGGCCTCCATCGAATGTAGAAATGTTCTGTTTGTGTATTACAGCATCAACTACAGATAACTTTCATTTAATAATATGTCAAGATATAACATTTCCGTTTTGAAAATATATAAAATTCCCAATGGCTCCTATAGTTACTGGTTTTACAGAACTGAAAAAATGCTTAAATAAATACAAATCATGAAGACATTTTACTTGTATAAAGTAAATTTATCGGTTATTAATCTGCAACGCTTTGGCATTACTGAAGCTTAGTTATATGTTAATCATTTTTATGCAGCAAAAAAAAACATTTCATGTATTTCTTCCTGGTCCAGGAGAGGGATAACAATAGAAAAATCCAAACACTTAAGCCATTTTACGGAATAACATACTATGTATATGTTTTAGAAACAATCTCAAATTGGAAAGCATGAAAATCGCGTGTAACTCAAAATGTTGAACACCTATTCAGGTAGTGGATTTTACTTTGTTGCTTTAAGTCAGATGAGCCTTGAAAAGTCAAGTACCCTGACACTTTACCAGGTCCGAAGAAGTTCTAACGTTGTCGTCTTTTGTAACATCTCATATTTAAAACCTTCTACTATTTCCTCGCCATATATAAAATGGTAGCATAAGAGAAAGATGGTTCATTACACACGCCAATGAGCAGCTCGCCTTTTGCCAAGTCTACCTATAGAGATGAGGCTCCATTATTTCGGTTGAGAGCATCTAAGCGTATAAGCCAGGGAAATTCTTTCTACTGGATCAATGCCAACCATGAAGCTGTTACATCGCATTACGACTCCAAAACTTTCTTTCTGTGATAAGCCAAAGTTTAGCATTGATTTAAAATCAACATATTTTCTAGTTTGGCATCCTTATACGGCCATACTATCACCACATGTTATTCAGAATACGTCTGTGTTCATATCATGGTATGGCTTGATTATAGTAAAGTATTACTGAGTCATCTAGATAAAGTACATTGTACCTGTTAATTGTATCTGCGTATGAAACAGAAAACATATTCTCTTACACACAGTCTTATGGGACATCATAAATTTATAGCTGTTTAATGTGCGCAATAAGAAAAAGACTATATTCTCATATGCTGTAAATGCTGAAGTAAAAGTTTTTATACCACGATTCACTGTATATTTGGATCCTTAATGGGTTTTTCATTTAGATGTTTACTGGTAAGGTAAACGCAAACACCTCTCTTACGATTATAGCTTTACACCAATAGTAAATACTGCACATCAACTGAGAGTAATGCCCATGCACTTAATGGTACTAACACTATTTGCAAACTTCTTATTTACCTCTTATATTGAAAAGGGGAAAACATCTATAAAACAAAATTGAAAAGTTTTACATTGATTTGAATGAAGTTCTTAAGAAGGTAAGTGTCACTGTTGCCTCAGCTCATACCCACCCACTTCGAGTCTTTACCATCTGGTTAGGATAGGAATGGATTGTGCTCTCAATTTGATGACATGGAATATAACGGATGTCGGTGAAGGGTTGACTGCCACCTGCCGATAGTATTCAATCCTACACATAGACTACTATCACATACGACAGACAGTTGCATGCCACAAAAGACCTGATTTCCAAATAAAGTAAACACACAATACGCAAAGTTGCTGACGATGTAAATATGGTCGTCTGACTTTGGTACATATCATTCTTATGGTAAAGGGGAGAGCTATATTTCCCGATTTCAATAGGCGTAAAATATGGAAAATGAGAAAAAGGGCATTGAACTTAGGCTCAGAGCAGATTTGAGGAATCGTCAAAATCAGTGTTTCGCTTAGTCTGACTTCTAAAGGAACAGTCAGTCGCTCTCCGATAATGTCCGTAAGTCTTGAAGAAATCCAGGTCACTCAAGAAGTATATTGGGGTAAACGAAATAGTTGTGCTCCACAAAACGTCGTATGCCGTTAACTAATTCCAGCCTGAATTAATTGATATAATGATTAGAAAAGTATTTTTAAGATGATCCGAGGCCTCGCTGATACAAAGGGTAAGTAGTTTATTTTTATATTGAGTACCTCGGTAAACATCAGATCGACACACCAGGAGCGTCATCAATGTTTGCGGGTGGTAATTAAAAGTGAACAAGGAAATACAAAAGAAGCGAATCGGCAAGATTTGTGACATCATTATCTCCAGTTCCTATCTCCTCAATCTGAGATAGACTTTAACACTTAGCTCCATAAGCAAAGAAACTTGCCTCTATACTGAGATAGTCGCAGCCAGGGTAAAACGACACATTGAACAAGAGTTTACCGAAATTTCTTGAACGGGCTTCGAACCCGAGACAGAAACGCCGAGTTAGAATGCAGGTACTGCCATCTGCAATAACAGGTGATCACCCAGGCGCACCAATCAACTTAAAGCGGTAAATTTATCCCTTAAGACTACTGTATTGTCGAATCCATTGCACGCACATGAGATATTGTAAAGAAACCATTCTGATCAATGTTTACCTGGATTAATATGAAGGATATAGACGAGAAGTGTTTTGGAGCAATATGAGCTAAAGTGATTAAGGAAAATCATGTGAATGCACACATTATTTTAGCATGTTATCCCAATAGTTGCAACAGAATGACGAGGAATAAGTAAGGAGTAACTAGGAATGCTAACGCAACAGTACTCACTTTATAATCATAATCTTTGGAGTTCGGTAATGATCCACGACAAATTAATCCTCCTGGATTTTTGAACACGTAAGGCGCTATCCGAAACTACGCCTAAACTTTTTTTTTTCCAATATTCTCATTCTGGACTCAAGGATCTACATCTTCTTTCGTCCAAATAATATTAATATTTCACTAATTATGTTTCTAATGTAATCTGGGGTCAGAGTGAACGAACTTAAATACTCCTTGATAACTTATTTTGCTATGTTAGCTTGGCGACCGCTGTCTTAATCATGTCCATTGTATCCTCCTGCAGTCAAGGGAGAAGCTGCTCTCAGATATCGCACCCGTGTGCCAATACAATGGTACAGTGAATTTGTCACCTTCAAACATGTTTAGTTATTTAATGGAGGCACCCGTCAGACTAACTCACATGCTTCAAACCTCGCCAGTAACTCATAGGATATATGTTGGACATTTTGAACCCTTGGTATTAAGTGAAAAGGGAGGTAGAAGCTGTCCGAGCTCTCACCCCTGTTGCAGTTTTGTGTATAACCTTCATGGTTACTTTCCATCAACCCTCTCATGCTGTGTTTTCTTTATTTACGTATTTCAGCGATAAGTCATATCGGACGATGAATGAATAGGGTGAAATGATGCTCAAATGAGTCCAGGATCTATGGAGCTTAGAGTTACCAGACATTTGTCTTGAAGGATAAGGGAAATCCCGGAAAAAACCTTATCCAGTTAACTCACCCTAACCGAGATTCGAACCCGCGACTTCTTGAACGTGAGGCAGACACGCCACTCATGCTGTGTCAGGCTTAGCAAACACATACCTCGTTTTGAGAGTTGGTAGACAGGGTTGATGGTGCCATTAACACACACACACACACACACACACACATATATATATATATAGGTATATATATACCTATATATATGGATTAATAGATACCTGAAACCTGTATTTCGGACGAATTCTCCTTAGCAAGTCCATGAATGAAAATTAACACCCCCTCTGCTACTGTATGCAAGTAGTAGAGAAATTAAAAACAAAGTAGCTATAACGATTGAATTCCTTTCCTGATACAATTTATGTTTACAAGTACATTTGGTTGTTTTTCTTAACGCCTACGGTGCCCTATGTACTAGGGCCGTTCAAAAATGATTGCCAATACCAGTTCTTTTTTTGTTTACAGGAACCATTTAGTGAAGAAACTCATTCAGGTAATTGAAGGTATTCCCCGTCAATCTCTGTGAACTTGTTCCATCGTTCTGACATATTCGTATTCTTGTAGCAGGCCATTCTTTATGGCTATCGCATCGCCACTGATGCACAACTACATTAATTTCGTCATTTGTTGTGAAATTCTTCCCCCGCATGACCTCTTTCAACAATTCTAATAGGACATTGTCACTAGGAGCCACATCGGGTGAATATGGAGAATATGGCAGCACAGTGAACAACATTGAACGAATGGTGAACATGGTCTGGCGTCTGGCATGTAATCTGGATTGTCTTGTTGGACAAGAACATCATGACCCCATTTTTTATGGCGGCATTGTCGAATGCGTCAGCGGAGTGGTTGCAGTGATTGCATTACCGCTCACTGTTGTTGGTCATATTGGGAGGGAGCCAATCCTCCAGCAGTATCCCTTCCTGATCCCAAAATACAGGTGTTATGTGTTTCGGAACGAATTTTCCTGATCGTGCCTTCTTGGAACGAGGGCTCGCCGCATACTTCCACTCCATAGACTGCCGTTTCTTTTCCGGAATCCCATGGAGAAACCTTGACTGGTCAATGGTGGCCAGTTTCTCAGGGAATTCCTCTGGATCTGCACTATACTGTTGCAGCACTGGGCACACCTCCACACGCCTCTGTTTTATCTCGTTGGTGAGGGTTTGTGGCACCCATTGTGCACACACCTTTTCCATCATTTAATCTTCATGGATTATGGTGGGGAGGGTTCCCCCTGATATACCTGTTGCCTGCACGAATTCCCCAAATGTGATTCGACTTTTCACCAATATCAGGTCAATAACAAGCTGGGTATTGTTTAATTTGTGTGAAGTTATTGCTCGCCCTGTGCCTCTGCGTTTTTCAGCACAGTCCCTGCCTTCTTTCATTTCGGACAGCCGCCGGGCACCATTTTACAATGAAGCCCCTCAGCACCATCCAGATATTATGCACCTGTTTGCAAGATGCAATCCTATGGTTCAAGTTATCCATTTATGAACAAAATTGTCATATGTTAGATGTTGCGCGCCCATGTTGCCATAATTTTTCCGCTGTTTGTATAATCTCGGTAAATATTTCGTATACTGTCCCTTGCCAAACGCTAGGAAAAGCTGTAATGAAGAGATTATTCCACATAATTTTACATTGGCTATTCTCCTTCTGTTCAATCCTGGTTGTACACTGAGATTTATTGAGCAGCTGATATTGTTTTCCCGTTTATTCGAAAACTGCGGGTTCATTACTGTAGTCCAACAAAAGTCTGAGATGGTTTACAATGTGTTTACATCCAGGATATACGCTCTGAAGGTTATATATCTGTTCCTGCTAGAAACTCACATCTATGGATGAGCCATTACCACCAAGTGATCTGACAGCAGTTTTCCCCAATAAGGCCATGCATTTCTTTGCGATGTCTACCAGTCCACATCCGCCTTTGGATTGCGGCAATCGTAACTGCGATCTTCTCACCCTGTCAGATTTCTCCGTTCATTGGAATTAACCAAGCAGTTGCTTAAGTTTCTGTGCGTCAGGTTTCGGAGTTGGCGGTATCTGCGCTACGAACCAAATTTGACTGAGAGCATAGATATATATGTATCAAATTCAGGTTCCAAGCCCTCTCCAACGATAAAGAATATCGCAAGTTGTATACGCCCGTTACAACCTGTTTGCTATTACTTTGGTATATATCTTATTATCACCATTTAACAATGTTATTGAGCGAAAATCCTTCCTGGTAGTAAGTTGTACTGTCTTTGGCAACAACGTGATAATTCCATCCACAAACGTTTCGGGAAACTGAGCTGTTTTTCCACAACTTCACCACAACTGCCATCTCTTCACGTTTTATAATGGGTCAACAGGTCCTTAAAAAATTCATAGAAAAGGCCTCCAGGACCTGGGGACGTATGTTTACTGGTTTGCTGTATGACGTCTAGTACTTCTTGTTCTGTAATGGTTCTGGTGAGTAGATCGGCAGATTTCTGTTAAACCCAGTTGTAAACAGCGGCCGCGCCGCATACCGAGATGGGTCATCCTCCTCTGATCTCTAATGAAATAAAGCCTGGAAATGATCGGCTATAAGGTGAAGTATATATCTGGTCCCTATACATGTATTTCCAGTGTTCACATCTTGAAGTGTACGTGGACAACGGTCTTCACCCATACATCGAGATATATTTTAAACTGGTACTTTGCAGGAATTATATTGGGAGTGCCAATCATTATCGAACTAAGCAGTAAAAGTGGGCATTAAATATTACACATTGTTTCTTCTTATAGGTATATACACATATATATTTTTTAATTTACGTCCTCCAACGTTAAGTGATATTGGACAATGAATGAAATGAATGAAGTGATGCTCAAATGAGTCCGGGTAAATGGTGCTTAGAGTTACATGACATTCGTCCATCAGGATAAGGGAAAACCCCGGAAAAGCTGTATTCAGGTAACTCACCCTAACCGAGATTCGAACTTGGGACCTCTTGAAGGTGAGGCAGACACGGTACCAGCTACGCTACCGAGGCGGTCTGGTTATAAGTATATACTTCATTAGAATTTCATAAAAGTATATATGTTCGACAAAACCTCCAATGAATCGATTTTGGAAAATAATTGCGAATGTTTTAAGTTATGGCAAAATTACATATAGTTTATACTCAGGCACAATGGTAATGGATTAACTGAAAATGATAATGAAATATGGAGTAAAGGTTATGTAAGACTCCGCCAAGGATTTCACTTAATTACCAGACCTTTCTCCAATGTTCGAGGACCAGAAGCTTAGAACTTTTATAGTTAATTATTGCACGGAAGTACCTGAGGAACAATAAAATTTGAAATGCCCAGAATCATCTATAAACCGTCATAGTGCGACATATATCACCATTTCTGGATTTCAGACCTTCCTACACCAAACATTCTTTCAATATTGAGAGGTTGAGCATACTGCATGAACCTGTCACCGGGTGTTTGAGACGATTCGAAGATGAATTGGAAAATTTGAATTTCTTCCACTTCGATCTTCTTATAAATGTAGTACATTGTTACACTCTAAGATCCTGAAACAGAGAGAAATTATGATATGAAAACTTCAATATGCAATGATGAGTCTTTATTCAATACATTGGTACAGAAAAGCGAAGCCTAAAAGGAGGAAAAGGGAGAGGGAGAGAGAGAGAGGGGAAGCTGAAGAGAGAGAGTGCTGCCATAAGCTGCCTGGAAATCTATAAACAGGCAATATAGGTCAATTCCAAATTCTATACATTTCTCAAATATTTGGCGCGCCACAAATATATGGTCGGTCGTGGATCTTCCTTGTATGAAGCGACACTGATAATCTCCTATAACCTTTTCAACATATGGACTCAATTTGGCAACAATATAGTGGAGAATATCTTATACACAACAAATAGCAGATTAATTCCTTTATAGTTTGAACACATCAGTCCCCCTTTTGTGTATTGGGCATATCACACTCATTTCCCATTCTTCAGGTATTACTTCCGTCCTCCATATGTTAATCATCAGTTTATATAAGTGTTTCATAAACTATTTCCCAGCATTTTTAACTAGCTCAGCCTGTATAAGATCTCCATCCGGTGCCTTATTATTCTTAAGTTTATCTATTGCTATCTGTACGTCCAGCATATCAGGTTCCAACTCTCTCTCTCTCTCTCTCTCTCTCTCTCTCTCTCTCTCTCTCTCTCTCTCTCTCTCTCTCTCTCTCTCTCTCTCTCTCTCTCTCTCTCTCCTGATTCGTCACTTTTCCTACTATCCATTAGCAGTGAAATTAACAAAGATAAAATGCCAACTATCAAAGTGCAGAAAGACAGACGATATTACAGTTTTCGGGTACTGGTGGTATGGTTTTGTGAAAATTACACCATTTTGCAATTATCTTCATTTGGCGTTTACAGAATTAGCTTAATTGAGAAATAGTTTTGGCATAATTCCTGAAGCTGCGATGAAAATGGACTCTTAATCTAAGGAACGAGAAAACCACATAGGTCAGGAGTTATCTACGCTTTTATTGAACTTGCTCATTAAAGCGTCAATTTTACGACTTCAGTACTTTATCTCCTTGTGAGTTTATAGCATGCGTTCAGGGAACATAAAATGCGGAACACGTGGTCACTTTGAACATTTGCCTAAGTGTGCTGTTAACGTATTTCATTTTGGAACCACTGTTTGCTTGCTTAACCATGGAAAACAAGTACTACCGTCTGATATCTTGCAGCATTCGTAAATACTTCCAGATCTTTATTTTCTTCTGGTTTCACATATTTCTACTGAACCACTGTCATGCAATACTTTTATTTTTTGAAGTATCGACAGCACATTGCATTCAAAATATATGAACATTAAGTACTATAGTAAAGTTTATTGCTCAATACTGTGAATACATATCATGCAGAAACATATACAGACCTTGCAGATTTAGAAAAGTCTTTTGATAAGGTAAGCAGGACTTAACTTTGGCAACCTTTAAACAAAAAATATATCCAATACAATTGACAGATCTACTCAGGAACATGCATAAAAAACAAGACTAAAAAAGTTTTAAGAAATGGACGAGTATCATAATATATGATAGTTAGTAATGGTTTAAGACAAGGCTGTAGTTTATCTCCACTGCTATTTAACATTTATATGGACGATAACAGGAACAAAAATAATTAAAATAAGGCATTAGCTATACTACTCTTTGCGGATGACACGATATTAATACAAGACAGAGAGGATATGCTGCAAATAAGCATGTACAAGTTACAAAAAATGATCAGGATTACGGTTTAAATAGAAACCACAGGTTGCAGTTTAAGTATAAAAGTCAAAGATCATGGCATTTGATCGAAATCTGACCCCGTAGCTCAGACGGTAGAACACCTACCTGCCGTGCGAGGGATCCCTGGTTCGATTCCCGGCTGAGAGTGGGGATATTTCTCCAACCAAGGCGATTCTCCATCTTCCCTATAGTCTGGAAGTATGAATGAGAGTGCGCATGTGTGCGAGTTAACACCATTGCCAATTAGCGATGTGTTCCAAAGGAGAACGGCCGCCGATTTGCAGTTAATAGGTGGGGTACAAATGGCACAAGATAATATCGAAGATAATATTAAAGAATGAAACATTATAACAGGTGGAAAAATGTAATTACTTGGGCTGTGATGTGACCTATGAACCAAATAACGAGAAAATAAGCAACACTGTTATTAAATTCCAATATATTTGTGGAATAGTAGAAATGAAAAACCCGAAAGGTCACAAAACTAAAATTCTGTAAGACAACGGCCGTTTTGGTTTTACTATATAGATTGGAGAGATGGAGTATTAAAAAAAGAAAAGATCGAAACCAAATACAAGCAGCAGAAATGAAATATATCCCAGCACTAAAAGGATGTACCAAATAATATCATGTCAGAAATGAAGAAATAAGGAGAGTTAGATATACTTCATTAAAAGAAAAAATACAAATAAATAGAGAAAAATGGAAAATCCATTTGCAAATCATCAATAACTCCGCATTCCATTATAGGCCTCCAAATATAAACCTTCAAGTTTTAGAAGAATAGAAAGAATAATAAAAGGATGGGAAGAAAGATCAGGCTGGAACAGAAGAATTCTTCTGAACCATGAAGAGTTGATGATGATGATGATGATGATGATGATGATGATGATGATGATGATGATTTTCTTTTGTAATTTACATCCTCCAACGTTGTCATATCGGACGATGAATGGAATGGGTAAAATGATGCTCAAATGAGCCCAGTGTCCATAGAGCTTAAAGTTACCCGACATTCGCCTCTCTGGATAAGGGAAAACTCCGGAAAAACTTTATCCGGGTAACTCACCCTGATCGAGATTCGAACTCGGAACCTCTTGAACGTGAGCCAGACACGCTACCACTAAATTACCGAGGCGGGCTATGATGATGATGATGATGATGATGATGATGATGATGATGATGATGATGATGATGACGATGATGATGATGGTGATGATGATGATGATGATGATATAGTCAATACATGCAAAAGAGTGATAATGGTTGCCAACAGGGCCACAATCGAATACCTAGTAGGAAAATACTTCATGTACATAATCATAAAAGTAAATGAGAGGTGATTTAACACAGCGATTAGCGAAGATCTATTCTGTATTTTAAAAACCCATTGTTCTAGCCTGATATATGAATCTATTTGAATTAAATATAATATTCACTTAATTACCACAAACTAATCCGTGCCTACCTCTGTTGTGAAAAGTTAGCGTGGCTGTCTCACATTCAAGGGGTCCCGAGTTTGATTCTTGGTTAGGGGGAATTACTCGTAGAAGGATTCTTTCTGGGAGTTTTCCTTATCCTGAAAAGAAGAATGTGGAATGACCTAACGCTTCATGGATCTCAGGCTCATTTGAGCATTAGTTCAACCATTTCTTAAAAATAGAATCCAGTAGAATGGTCGTGCTATGATTTCGAATTGAAAATGTGAGGGAAGCTCACCGCTCAATGGTGCCTAAGTACTTCTCTCCAGCATATAACTTAGGAACTTCCCGACACTTGAATGGAAAGGTTTAGCTCACATTTTTATTACTTAACTCATTAAACTTTCATTATAATAAATCCATTTTACTTCATCTTCCAGTACAGCGTGATTGTGAAGCTAAATTTTTACATTTACATTAACGACGTTACTTACGCAAATTGGCAAGTATGTGAGAGTAATATGCCATTTTAGGCCAAATAGAAAACCATGTCATTACTTACCTGCCTGCCTCGGTAGCGTAGATGGTAGTGTGTCTGCCTCACGTTCAAATGGTCCCGAGTTCGAATCTCGGTCAGGGTGAGTTACCTGAATAATTTTTTTCTGGGGTTTTCCCTTAACCTGAAATACGAATGTCGGGTAACTCTAAGCTCTATGGACCCTGGACTCATTTGAGCATCATTTCACCCATTCCATTCATCGTCCAATATGACTTAACGTTGGAGGACGTAAAATACAATAAATAAATAAATAAATAAATAAATAAATAAATAAATAAATAAATAAATAAATAAATAAATAAATAAATAAATAAATAAATAAATAAATAAATAAATAAATAAATAAATAAATAAATAAATAAATAAATAAATAAATAAATAAATAAATAAATAAATAAATAAATAAATAAATAAATAAATAAATAAATAAATAAATAAATAAATAAATAAATAAATAAATAAATAAATAAATAAATAAATAAATAAATAAATAAATAAATAAATAAATAAATAAATAAATAAATAAATAAATAAATAAATAAATAAATAAATAAATAAATAAATAAATAAATAAATAAATAAATAAATAAATAAATAAATAAATAAATAAATAAATAAATAAATAAATAAATAAATAAATAAATAAATAAATAAATAAATAAATAAATAAATAAATAAATAAATAAATAAATAAATAAATAAATAAATAAATAAATAAATAAATAAATAAATAAATAAATAAATAAATAAATAAATAAATAAATAAATAAATAAATAAATAAATAAATAAATAAATAAATAAATAAATAAATAAATAAATAAATAAATAAATAAATAAATAAATAAATAAATAAATAAATAAATAAATAAATAAATAAATAAATAAATAAATAAATAAATAAATAAATAAATAAATAAATAAATAAATAAATAAATAAATAAATAAATAAATAAATAAATAAATAAATAAATAAATAAATAAATAAATAAATAAATAAATAAATAAATAAATAAATAAATAAATAAATAAATAAATAAATAAATAAATAAATAAATAAATAAATAAATAAATAAATAAATAAATAAATAAATAAATAAATAAATAAATAAATAAATAAATAAATAAATAAATAAATAAATAAATAAATAAATAAATAAATAAATAAATAAATAAATAAATAAATAAATAAATAAATAAATAAATAAATAAATAAATAAATAAATAAATAAATAAATAAATAAATAAATAAATAAATAAATAAATAAATAAATAAATAAATAAATAAATAAATAAATAAATAAATAAATAAATAAATCTCGTATGGGATAGAAGTAATTTCTTTGGTGATATGTGTTTAACAGCCAGAATGTTTCCAGCAAGATGGTGTCAGACCACATATTGCCAGCATTTCCATGACAGTGTACGTCAGCTCCTTGGGTATCACACAGAAAAATCCGTAGATTGCATTTAAATGGCACTCTCTACATATTCTTCTTAGAATTTTACAAATAGTTCTCCTTCTCCCTACTTCTTCTTAATAGAGATAAACTTTTATTGCGCATTTACACATTCAATTGTTGATAGAGATATGAAAGAGGGTAGAGACATAAGGCTAAATAGACAGTCACATTTTAAGAAGAGGTTTGCTATGTGATTACTTGAAACTGTATGCTATTCGCAGTACTGTGCGAAAAATTACTAGTGACTTTATAGAGACATAAGGCTAAAGACATAGTCATATTTCAAGAAGAGGTTTGCTATGTGATTACTTGAAACTGTATGCTCTTGGCATTACTGTGCGAAAAATTACTATTGACCTTATGTTTGAAAAAGATAAAAGTACGATAAAAAAAGTCAAATCTTGTTTCAATGTCCCCTTAAGGGTAGGCAACTTCTTCACCATACGTGTGTGGCGATTCCCCCACGAATGAAGAATAAGGCTGAAAACATCAGAACCCGTCAGTAAATTATAAAGCAGGTAAAACCCCCTATTTTATCTTTCATCTGAAATATGTTCCCAGCATTTACATCTCCAAGATTCTTTTACTATACAACAAAGGCCTTTCCCTATATTTTAAAGATAGTAATTTAAAAGAAATGCCTATTCTAGCTCTTATCTTTAAAGGTGCAGTCTGGCCTCAGCGCCTGAATAGAGCGGACGTGCCGTGTGACGTGTGTTGTTTACAAGTCGTGTTTCGGCGACGTACGTACTGTGAGTGCCAGAGCGGCATTCACCGCCAGCACAATTGTGCCCACACCTTCGCGTGTTTATTTTTAGTCAAAGTTAACTTAATTTGTGGAAAATGGAAATGTATGTAAGGAAAAATACCATCAGGGTTAAATTCACGTTAAATGCCACGAAGCCCACAGCTTGTGAGGTGCATGATTTTATAGCAGATACTTTGCGGTTAAATGCGGAACAAGTGGATACCATTCAGTTAATCGCCAGTAAACGCGCAATTTACATAAAATTTATTACTGGAGAAAATTTTAAACACTTTTCCGGAGGAAACACTGTTCACATATATGAATGGGGAAATCACTAAAGTAAAAATCGAACACGTTACCGGGAATGCCATCAATGTGGGTGTGTTTGATGCACTACCAGCGCTCCCAAATGAAATGCTAAAAGCACAACTTAAAAATAACGTTTCGGTGTATGACATTCGAAAGCGCAATGGGGTCGTCAGTACCATGTTCCGGTGTACAACGGGATAAGAGCTGTAAAGATGCAGCTGAAAACAAATGTTCCAAGCTATATTGTAATCGGCGGCTACCGTTTATGGGTGTCATATGCTGGCCAACCCCGATCATGTTATGTCTGCCACAGTATAGAACATTTAAAGGAGCTATGTCCACACCGATCGACACAGTTTCGACCTGCCGAGGCGGTACCGAGAAACGATACGGCACCTACATCTGTGGCAGGGAGCGTGCAGAAGGAGGAATACCAACCCATAGCTGACAATCCACAGCCTGCACTGGCGGGTGAACAACAAGATGAGCCGACACCAGAGGAGCTGATGGTAGTGGAGAAAAAGGATTGTGACACCGTGCTTCGTGATAGTCCGGGGAAAAGAGGCATTCTGCACACCACGAAGCGGAAGGAGCAGACCGGATGTGCCTCACTGATGTCTGAGAGAGCTACAGAGAAGGAGACACTTTCCAATGAAAAGAAACGAGTCAAGAGGGCAAAGACAGGCAAAGCTAGTAAGGTAGAAACGTCTTGGATCAGCCAGATGAAACAGGAGCAGGAACCCGCTGGGTTTGTGTCTGCAGAACAGCCTGGACGACATATGTTACCACCAGACCCCGCAACCACGACGGCAACAATTCAGCCAACAAAAGCTGCTGCACATTTTGACAGCAGCGTCAGGGAGGAGCGAGACAACCAGCTTTCTTACGAGGTTTGCCGTACAGGTGAGGACAAGGGAAAGAAGAACTCGGCAGGGGGTGGAACGTCAGAGCCTGTGCATAGGACGAGGTACCAGGCGGCGGGTGAATGTGCTGTCGTCGGTCCGCAGGAGATTACAATTGACGGGGTTCCAACTGCACGACTTTCTGTGCGTGACTCTCGGCTCCAAGTTCGTGAAATGCAACAGAGTATTAAAGTCAGTGGTCCGTTGACTGCCAAGGCAGGCGCAATGGCGAACGGTGGAAAGCAGCACACTCAGTTGGTGTGGAAAGATACAGAATCGGATTCGCCGCATCTCATGGCGCAGGACTGGAAAAGGCAAAAGACTGCGTGTGATCTCCAAGTTAGGGAAGAGTCACAGCTACAGACTACTCAGGAGTAGGCACTCAGCCAGCAACATACACCCAGCATTGATAGCAGAAAATACAGTTTCTCTTCCAGCTTGAAGTATCAGTGACAACTACCCTCATTAGGATGATATATTTAAGAATAGCCACTATAAATGTGAATGGTTGCAGGAATATAGTGACCCAGAAAATGCGCAATATTTTCTGCTGGTGCATAACATTGACATTTGCTTTCTACAGGAAGTGAACACATTCAATCTAGATACGCTTTACTCTTATGATTATAAGGGGAATCTCGGCTTAGAAGGAAGGGGCACTGCCATTGTACACCGGAAAGGACTTCATCTACAGAATTTTCAGATGGGCCCATCTGGCCAGATCATCTCAGCGACATTGGAAGACACAGTGTTAATAAATATTTACGCTCCGTCCGGAACGCAAAATAGACAAGAACGAGAGCAGTTCTTTCAGGACGCTTTAACTAACATTTGTTTTATGGTAAAGAATATTTGTTAGCAGGTAACTTTTATGCCACTCTCTGTGCTGAGGATCAAAAAGGGTCTCCCAATTTTAGCATCATTCTCAAGAATTCAGTATCGCAACTACAACTGCAGGATGCATGGGAACTAAAGCATGGAAATGATGTGGAATTCACGTTTATTAGGAGAACCTCAGCCTCGCGGATGGATAGGGTTTATATCTCGCCAGGGAGGGCTAATTCTGTACACCGATTTTCGTTCTACCTGTGGCGTTCAGTGATCATCACGAAGTGATCTGCCAAATACAAATTTCAGCCATCTGTGCTGAAGTTGCCGGACGGGGATACTGGAAGCTCAGTAATTATATTTTAGAGGATGCTGACGTTCTCGAGCAGTTTCAGACGAAATGGCAACGGCTACAGTTCTCCTTTTGCAATGAATCTAGGAAGAGTGACTGGTGGACTGTAACGGCAAAACCGGCTATTCGTTCATGTTTTTAACAGATAGGAATTCTGAAGGCAACGACAAGAAAGGAGCGTTTACATTTCTAGAACGAAGTCCTATGGGATTTGTATACGAAGCAGCGGGAATGTTACGATGTAACTGTCAAGATCAAGCCGGTGAAAGAAACTATCAAAATGCAACCACTGCAGCATCTGGATGGATATAAAATCAGAGCAAAGGTTCAACACCCGCATAAGGCAGAACGGAACTCCTTTTACTATTTTGCAAAGGAATGAAAGAAAGGGCGTACCCGATGTCCACGTACACTTCAAGATGTGAACACTTGAAATACATTTACAGAGACCAGGTCTATCCTTAACCTTATAGCAGAACACTTTCAGGCTTTACTGCACAAGGGGTCAGATGTTTACAACTTGGGTTACCAAGGAAACGGCCGAATTACTCACCCAAACCATTACAGAACAAGAAGTACTAGAAGTCATCCAACAAACCAGTAAACATAGTCTCCAGGTACTGATGGCCTTTCCTATGAATTTTATACGACCTGTTGGCCCATTATAAAACGTGAAGTGATGGCGAATTTGGTGGAGTTGTGGGAAAAAGCTCAGTTTCCCGAAACGTTTGCGGATGGAATTATCACATGGTTGCCAACGACAGCACAGCTTACTACTATGAAGGATTTTCGCCCAATAACATTGTTGAATGCTGACTATAAGATATTTACCAAAGTCATAGCAAACAGGTTGAAAGGAGAGTACACAGAAATATTACACTGCAACCAAGCGGCGATCTCGAAACGCAATATTATTGTTACGCTGGGAGAATTCCGCGATGTCCTCATACATTTGCAAAGAGAAAAGCAGGTGGCAGCCTTTATAAGCTTGGATTTCTAACAAGCATTTGATAAAGTGCAACATTCGTATTTATGGCAATGTTTAAAGGTGGCGAAATTTCCGATGCACGTGATTAAAATTATACAAGGCCTTTATGGAACAGCAAAGTCCCGGGTGCTATGGAATGGCTGGCTTTCCATTCAAGTACGAATAGGCCGGTCAGTGCGTTAAGGGTGCCCGTGATCAATGGAGCACTTTTCTCTAGCGTTTGACCCCCTACTTCAAAGACTGAAAGATCCGCTACATGGCGCTACTGTGTACAATGAACGCTTTAAAGTCATTGCTTATGCGGATGATTTCACCATTGTGGCGACAAACAATCACGATATGGCAGCCCCACAGAATGGATTGGAAATGTGTAGTGTTTAACGCCCGCTTTTACTACATACGGCACCGTAGGCGATGACACTGATGATACATGAAATGAAGATGGAGCACCGGTGGAATGAGATGGCGGGGGAAACCGGAGATCCCGGAGAAAACCCGCCCCAGCGACGTGTTGTCCATCACAAATCTCACTTTGCGGTCGCCTGGGATGGAACGCGGGCCACCTTGGTGAGAGCCAAGTGGTCTAACCACTGAGCCACGGCGCGGCCTAGAATGGATTGGAGATCTATACAAAGATGTCGGGTGAAACGTTAAACGTACACAAATCTGAGATATTATTGCTTGGACAGTGGATGGAACCAGTAAAACCACTGGGAATGAAATTTACTACCACGACCAGGATACTTGGTATCACTTTTATGAGAGATATGGAAGCCACTATAGTTTACAACTGCAGAGAGAACATCAACCACTTGCGACATTCGTTATCGTTGGAGAGGGCTCGGAACCTGAATTTGATGCAGCGAATTTGGTACATACATATCTATGGTCTCAGTCAAATTTGGTACTTAGCACAGATACTGCCAATTCCGAAACGTGACGCACAGAGACTTGAGAAACTGCTTGGCTATTTCTTATGGACTGGGAAAGCCTACAGGGTGAGCAGAGCACAGCTGCGATTGCCGCAATCCAAAGGTGGATGTGGACGGTTGAAAATCGCCAAGAAATGCATGGCCTTATTAGGGAAAACTGCTGTCATATCACTGGGTGGTAATGGTTCATCGATAGATGGGAGTTTCTGGCAGGATCAGATACAGCACGCTCAGAGGATATATCCGGGATTCAAACCCATTGTTAACCATCTCAGACATCTGCTGGACATCAGTGCTGACCTCACAGTTTTTGAATCAACGAGAACACAATATCAGCTGCTCAATACATCGCAGTGTACACCCAGGATTGAAGAGAAAGAGAATAGAGAATGGAAACTTATATGGAAGAATCTCTTCAATAAAGTTGTTCCTCCTGATTGGCAAGAGACAGCATATGAAGTATTAAACGAGACCGTACCAACAGCGGAGAAATTATGGCGACATGGCCGTGCAACATGTAACATATGCCAAATTTGTTTACAAGTAGACACCTTGGAACATATGATTACCTCTTGCAAACAGGTGCATAATATCTGGATGGTGCTCAGAGACTTTATTGGAAAATGGTGTCCGCCGGAGTTTCCATCATGTCCTCGAAGGCTATAGTGACTGGAATCCAGTTTTAAAAACACGGCGCTCCACAAGTGTGCGATCTGGTTGGTAATGGGAACATTACACTGGATAATTCAGAAAAATCTTGGAAATGTGGCATTACAGTGGAAATGGTTTTAATTCCTGCGAAGGGAACGCTGGAAGCTAATCACGGCGGGGCTCAGTGATTCTATGGAGCCTTATATCATCTGATTTGAGCTCCATTACACTGATTCCGAAGTCAACATCCATCCCAACATCTGGACTGGCTGCTTTCACGGAGCGCATACAATCTTTAGCAAGATCAATTTGCTCGCTACAAGTTTCTTAGAACAGTGTTCTTTCAGATAGTTATGCGATCCCTTGCAGTGACTATCCTCTTCAAATGGACGCAAATGTAAAAAATAAGACTGGCTATAGATGCTCAATACTGTAGCCTCAAATACTTCAAACAAAAGTTGAAAAATTGGCGCCTTCTTAATCCATTTTATCATATTTCTGAGTGTTTTAATTGTAATCCTAACACTGTATTTTAAACTGTATATAGCTTGACTTATGTTGCAAACAACATTTGATTGTAGTTTCTGTGACTTGAAATAAAAAAGGTAAATGTTTATTGTACTCTTTCTTAACAACGGGGAAAATACCAAAAGCTAATTTGTAGGAAATTCCACTTCTTTCAAAAACACCATTTCTTGGAACTCCTTTAAGAAATAACAAAAGCCCTCCATCTAAGCCATTTAAAATAAGTATTTTGTCTTTTATCTTTTAAAATTAAATGTTTGTTGTACCATCTCTTATCAATTGGGGAAAATAGTTATTCTTTAAAAACAACCTCTATCAGAAATATTTCCGAGAAAATTAAAACATGGTTTCTTTGAAATCTGTTAACAAATAAGAAAAGTCTTCTGTCTAAGCCATTTAAAAGAAATATTTTATCCCTTACCTTTCAAAAACTTTGATTCCTTGAAGTCTTTTAACAAATAGGAGAAGCCCTTTATCTAAATAATTTAAAGGAAAGGCCATTCTTTACAAAGCAAGTGTTTACAAAAAAAGTGTTTCCAGCTTTTTGCGTTTTTCCGGGTATGTCCTTACGCTATGAATGAATCACATACAGAAATACATTTGGTCAAGTATACATATTCTCAGCTTTTTTTGTTTTTTGCCTATAAATTATATTTTGGAATCTTATAGTACTATAAACATTTACTTTTAAAAGATGAGGGATAAAATATTTCCTTCAAATGTATTAAAAGTCTTGTTTTTGTAAACACTTGCTTTGTAAAGAATGGCCTTTCCTTTAAGTTAGTTGGATAAAGTGATTCTCTTATTTGTCAAAAGATTTCAAAGAAACAAGGGTTTTGAAAGGTAAGGAATAAAATATTTCTTTAAAACGGCTTAGACATAGGACTTTTGTTTATTGTTAAAAGATTTAAAAGAAACAATGTTTTAATTTTCTCGGAAATATTTCTGATAAAGGTTGTTTTTAAAGCATAAGTATTTTCCCCAATTGATAAGAGATCGTGCAACAAATATTTACTTTTGAAAGATAAGAGAAAAAATATTTATTTTAAATAGCTTAGATAGAGGGCTTTTGTTATTAGTTAAAGGATTTTCAAGAAACCGTGTTTTTAAAAGAATTCGAATTTCCTACAAATTAGATTTTGGTATTTTCCCCGTTGTTAAGAAGGAGTACAAAAACATTTACTTTTAAAATAGGAGATAGAATAGATATTTCTTTTAAATGAGTGTCTTTAAAAGATAGGGAAAGGCCTTTGTTGTATAGTAAAAGAATCTTGGAGATGTAAATGCTGGGAAAATATTTCAATGAAAGATAAAAAAGGGGTTTTACCTGCTTTATAACTTACTGACGGGTTCTCATGTTTTCAGCCTTATTCTTCACTCGTGGGGCAATCGCCACACACGTATGGTGAAGAAGTTGCCTACCCTTAAGGAGACATTGAAACATCCGCTTTGGATGAAAAATAGATTCAGAATTTTTGCAAGACTGAACTGGCTTAAACAAGATTGGGCTTGTTTTGCATCTTTCAGTAATTATCTGGAGTTTCCCTATTGTACACAGTGGATAAGCAGATTTGAATTCATATCGCCTTTTTACATAAAATAAATTTATCGATAACTGATACACCGTATATTTCTTTATTTCATTGAGCTACGTCACGCAACCAATGGTTCCTTGATGTAAGCAAGCAAAGTTGGCCTCATGTGACAAATCACGTTTATACTTCTTCTGCAGCGTTGATTATTTATTTTAATTTTTATTGATTGATTAGTTTGTCTATTTAATTATATAATAATTACTTATGCATTTGTTTATTGATTGATTTGTTTCTTTATTTAATTACATACTTATTTGTTTGTTTAATTAATTAATGAAAGATAATTGCGTTACATTTCTTATCAGCTGTCGGCAAATTCGTCTGTGGTTCAATTCTGTGACGTCATTCATAGGGTGGTTAATTCGATAGAATCATGCTGTCTGTGAGTCGATTGTGTGACGTCAGTATGTTAATTTGTGCCATGTGGTGGGCGGCATTTTTAAGGACAAAGAGATGTGATAATTAGATCACAATTTAATCCAATTAGACATATTATGTGTTCAATTTAATGCCTCATTAAGCAATTCGAGGCCGACAAAGGAGTGTGACAAAATGTGTTACCTCCCTTATCAATTGTCGCTATCTCTTTGTCGGTATTGGTAGGACAAAGAAGTGTCATATTTGCTTATCAGTTGTCGGCATCCCTGTGAGGGCCTTTCAAGCGGTATTATACCCTTACTATTATCACTTTTTATAAGCCTTTTAGACAAAAATCCAGACCATAAGTATAATTTGTTATTTGTCACTAATTACCCATTAATTGATAAAACTGATAAGAATATTAATAATCTTATCTCACTATTTCACTTCAAAACTTTATCGTCCTTGAACTTTCACAGTTATAGCTTTTTGTAGCCAAAACATTGGGGAGTAACATGTCCTATTTAAATATTAATTAAAACCAATCTGCCTTAAGGAAAAGGTTGTGTTGCATTACTTTCGGAACGCCCTTCGTATTAAATGAATCATATCAGGTCCATGAGGGTTAGGCACGCTGGGAGGAGCATGCACCTGAGACCTTCTAGCCCCTCACTTATTACTCTCTAACTCATAACGTGCTTCCCGCCAAACAGGACATTTGGCATAACGGCACGAATAATCCTCACCACAATTAGCACATTTGGGTTTTGCTGAAATCCGCTTGCTGCACGCTTATCGCAAACTTTGACCACAGTGGGAGCAAACAGATGGAAGTCTACATGCCTGAGCGCTATGAAAGAAATTTCTGGCAATTGAGGCATTGCTGTGGACGGATGGGAGGACGGTAAGACTCTACAGTGACTGTAGCTGGAAACATCCTGGACACTTTGTAGATATCTTCCTCCTTGCCTGTTCTATCTAGGGCTATCCGAAAATGAGGGAGTGGTCCTGGATTTGGTCTTCTGATGGTGCGAAAACGATTAACACTAAATACTGGTAGTCCCCTGCTTATGAGGTCCTCAGTAATTAATTGTGAGAGATCCTTAAGAGTGACATGAAGTCGTTTTTCCTCAGATAGAAGAGTTGCCACATAAGGAATGGGCTGATCGTCTAGCCATCAACGAATTTCACGATGAGCAGTTGGATCCATCGGAAGTATGGCCACGGTATTCCGCATGTTTTTGAGTGTGTAGGATGAATCTGACCCGGGAAATGTTCGTAGCTTCCTTACATCATCTGGATTACTCAGGAAGATAGGAGGTGCTTTGGCAATCCTAGAAGTTTCTGTAGAAGGGACAGTGGAAGCTGTTCCAGGGAACCCTTGAGATGAGTCAGTTTCACTCCTCTGGCGTTTTTGTGAGATTGTTTTGATGGATGGTGAGTTAGAGGAAGTCGCTAAGGTATCAGAGCGATTTGAGGTGCTAGGGTACGGTCACTGGCCCGTTTAATCTGCTGATTGTGTTTCCTCTTGGGCATGACCTGTTGCCATTCAGCATCTTTAATTGACTGCTCATGTTTACTTAAATAGTCATTTAGAACGTCAAGACGGGAGCGATGACTAACTAATTTCTTGAATTCAGAGGGGACAATTTTGACATTATTCCCTTCAGGAGCCTTCTCGAGCAGTTCCGGGAGTTTGTCTTATACTACCTGGATGTATCGGAGACGATCTGTTTTCTCCATTTGTATCCATGCTAGTATTTTGGGTTCTATTTGGTGTGGAAGAATGCCTGACTAGAGGAGAATCTAGGAGCAGACTAATGTCGCCACTATCAAGGTAATAGGACAGCGCCTTCGTCCGGAAATCTTTTAAATATATTGTGACTCGGTGGGTTCGTGAAATTAATAGTCCAGTTGCACAAACTGAAAATGTTCTTTATTTCCACCGAATTACAGTTGGAACACTTGCCGATTACACAGAATTACGTAGCGCACACAATTACAATTTGCCAGTTCGTCTGTCACAGGTCCACTCAACACTAACACTTACGTGCCACTACTCTGATACACGTTCACAGTGTTCCAGTCCGTTCACTAGCACGGTGCTCCTCACGGCTGCTCGCCAAGACCTGATCTTTCTTCCAGCCCGGCGCGTCGCTTACATAAGACCAACGGACCTATCTGGAAGGTTCGGGGTTAGATGAAATATTCCGACTGTTCCAGACGTCAGGGGGAGGTGAAAGAGGCGGCCGCCAACCAGTGACATTTTCCTAACCATCCCCTCAGTTAGTGACACGAGATAAATGGGTAGGCGTGGTCTGAATGCCTCCTGTGTGCCACTCAGCCATCAGATGGTCGTGCCTTCCGTTGATTGGGTGACAATATGTTTGTAGAAGGTGCGGAGGAAGTATCCATGGCAGAATTAGTATCCATGTTGGGAGATGAGAGATAATAACCAAAGTCAATCAAAACGAAGCACTTTTGTGCATGCAAGAAGGGCACACAGGCCCCTTTTGCTGTGTGAAGCGAGAAATGCTGTGATTTTTGTGGGAAAGTTACAAAAAACACTGTACAGCACACGATATCGGCAGACGATTTTAGAATTTTGTCTATTACAACACTAGCTGCACAGAACTTTGTAGTTGCGAGCGCATAAAAAACACGTTCACACAGTATCCACTGATGAATATCACTGTACTCCCACGGATTTCAGGAACCTAAGAGGAGCTAAGAGAAGTAGCTCAGAGGGTTACTTTCTGATTAAAGCCTTTGTGTGCTGAGTAAGCATGATTCTCAAGGAATTGCACATCTGTTAATGTAACATGAACTTTCAAGAAATGACTTGCAAGTATCCCGACAGGAAGTTGTGTGTATTGGCTTCAGTCCTTTATCTTTTGAATATCTAAGTTGTACAAATTTACATCTATCATAAACCTACCGAATATCATCATCACAAACATGATATTTACATTTCAAAGGTATAAATTATACGATTGAAAGTTAGTTTCTCTTTGTAGATGCTGTTTAACCCAATGGTTCCCAACTTCCCATTTTGTATTGGGTGTGAAAACCAGCTAAATGTTTCCTATACCAGACTTGAGGCCCTTTTGCATGCTGTAACAACACAGGATTACTGCATTTATTTCCCTTCCAAAACTCCATCATTTACCACTGATAAATCATACAGATTCTCATTTCAAATTGAAGATAAATTTAACATACTTAAAAAGATATTCTGCCAAAGTCTCCGGTCATCACCTTGCAACCAGCTCTTACAAGACTTGACTGTAATATAAGCTTACTGTACTCCCCAATTCGTATTGTACCTACAAGAAAATATGTAATGCAAGCACCGATTCCTCTATATGCTTATCTTGATTAACATGAAGTAGATGGAATTAGAAGCTTTTTAGAAATAGCTTGTTGAAGATTGGATTGGAAAAGACATGTGAATACAAATAGTTGTTTATATCTAAAACTGCACGTTGTGAATTATGAAAACTCTTAATCACTGCAGCGCTGGAAGATTTGGTATAGAACAGGTTTTGGTAATTACGAAATTACCTGATTTGATTGCCTGTATTGCACAGGTGGTACTCAAGCGTCCGTATTCTTGACTGGAGAGTAGAATTACACCAAAATTACAAACAATTAAAGTAAACATAATTTTATTTTCTCCACTTCTTAGATTATTAAAGGTAGAGGACTCTATTTCAACATACGTACCTATTTCGAAATCTGCTGAATCGAAAAACAAATAGCTTTTGGAAAAATTTGTTTATATAGGGAGAGAATCACGTATACAAAAACATTGTACGTCTTCTAAACTAGGAACGAAAGAAATGAATAAACAATGCATATTTTGAAAAAGACTCATCTGTGACTGAACAGCATAACCAAAGGACAGCATACCTGATAAATACAAAACCTGATACGTTTAAGTTAAGCAGATTCCAAGCCATGCAAAGCAAAGATTTTCAATAAAATCAACTAATCAAGCCATCCTTTACATGGAAAAATGTCTCCTTTTTGTTCTCTTAAAAGTGGTTTTACGATTTTGATTTAAAAAAACATATGTTTTTTATATTTCAGTGAAAAAGTATATATCTTACTATGTTCAAAACAGTAAGTGAGGTTATCATGATTCATAATACATTTTAAAATTATAAAATTGACAAACTATAATAAAACTTCAAAACCAACTTCGTAAATATCTTGACAGTCTATTCTGGGTATCTCTATTGCGCCTAGAATAATTATTGTAAAGGAAACCAATCTTCATTATCAAGAGGTAGATAAAAAAGTTAATTTTTAAGAATATTTTTAGAAGACTGGATAGAGAATTTCATGTGAATATAAATTTAAGATTTTTATTAGCATCCAAATGTTTGGAAACTGAATCTGATGAATAAAATTAATATCTGAAATTAATAGCTGTGAGTCCTTTGGGATATATTATAAGAGTTTTGGGATTAGGAGTTCCCTACAAAGGGGATTCGGTACGCAGGCCACCATCTTGGGGCCATTGTGCCTATGGCGCCAAGTGGCGCAGCCCTCGGAGTCGAGAGGAGACAGAGGGTGGCCGACCCAAAGAGTCACGACAGTGCAGAGGGCAGGGTACCTAACTTTTAATTATATAGAGGCATTTCCCGACAAGCCAGAACATCGGACATGCTCCCCTACTGCGGGATGGCAACGAGCCCAACAGCCGAGCCCCAAAGTGCATGGCTGCCGGTACCAAAATGGTTCCAGCAGAGTTGCGGAGACCGGCAACCGACCTACCGGAGGAGGAAGTAGTTTACCTCAGAGCACAAAATCCCGCCATGCACCGCCGAGCCACCCGCCGTCACTTCTAACCTCAAAGAGACCACCAGATGAGACATGATGTGAAATAAAAACGAAGATGAAATGGAAGGATAGGAAATTCGAGGGATGTAATTAACCTATCCAGCATTCGCCTAGCGATCCGGGAAAACATCTAAAAGTTCCATGGGTCAGGTACGTCGGTTACGGGTATCGAACCCGGGCCTGTCGAATACGGCCCACAGACGAAAACCGCCTGAGCCATCCAGTGAGTTAGAGTTCTGGGAACTCATTTGTTTAAATTTTATGATGCCTTCAGCAGAAAACATTGATGAGTTTAGCACTATTGATGGTTATGAGTAGAGAGCGGATTTATAGGCACAAAAAGTATGTGAAATAGGTAGGCAAAAAGGCACTAAAACTGGGCAAAATAGGCACTTAAATAGGCACTAAAAAGTTGCACAAAATTTGGACAAATTTGATAAAATGGCTCTTAAAATGCAATATAAAAGCACTATAACAAAATGGCAATCATCGCAACAAATTTGCTAAACACCTAAGTACATTTTGCGGTTCCCTAGATGAAATAGTTTTACATTTATTCCAAATTTTATAAATGGCTCTACAGCAAGATAAAATAACAGATTTTGTGGTATAATTAAAATACATACAAATCCACTTCACTAAGTAAGAACCATAATGTGCAGAAAGGTGTGAAGTAATTAACTATGACAGAAAACAAAAAAGCATGGGTTTGGGGTGAGGGCTTAAGGGTGAAAAAATGAAGTATCAGAAGGCTATGTTCGATTTAACTTTAAACCATTTATTTTTGTGATCGATCATGAAAGGAATAATACCGAGTTTCAGCTTTCTAGTTACAATAGTTTATAAGGAATTAACAGTTTATGTCTAAGTTACAAGCAATTTTCAAAATGTCCCACATATTGTAATTGTAAAATCTAATGCTTCAGGTATAAGTTTTAAGTTTTTAACCTATTAATGATCTGTACTTTTGTGAAATATTTGTCTTCGCCATATCAACGAAGGGAAAAAACGATAATAATACCTATCTAACATTTTTTATTTTCCTAAGCGTTTTCAGTAAGAAGTAAGCACTATAATCCTTTTCAATGCAAATAACAAAAGCGTAACGAATGTAAATGGGTACACTTAATATGGAGTTGCCCTTACAGGCATGTTTAGAATTCCATACAGATTAATAGAAAACTGCATTCTGTGGAACATTTTGAAGTTAGGAAAATGTATAAAATATGGAATGTGGCGTTAAAATTACGTAATAGCAGCTACGATACAGGCGTAGATTTATTTAAATAGTAATGTATAGTCATATTTAAATAGTGCCGCTAAAAAAACACTTTATATTATTGAAGTATGTCTATATTAATTTCAAGACAAAGGAACTTAATTTGGGATAGCTGTAAGTTTTGGGCCTTTTAGTTCGAGAAGTCAAATTTTACCTCTATGCCTTTAAAGTGAGCTCACCACAAATGTAACAGAAGTTGTTTTTATCATTTACACATTTGTGAGACATTTACCCTCCTAATAACCAATCCTTAAGAAAACACACTATTAGAAACACTACACTTGTTAATTTACAACTCAGAACCCACAGGATTATCTTCTATTAACTTCTACTCCATTGGCAACTATGCATGACAGTTTGCATCTGCAAGAAACCTTCCTTGTCTGCTCTTGAAGTAAGCATTCACCTGGACGGTTAAGCTATAGTTTTGAAGAGGCTCGTTGTTGGACATTGTCACTCCTGAAGTCACAAACAGCAATCACGCAACATAATATGAATGTGACAGTACCATATAATTCAGTATTTCTTCTTCAGCTTCCTGTGTCACAGTATCTGAAGAAACCTCTTCATAATCTTTCTCCAGGGCTGCCAGATCCTCACGTGCTTCTGTGAATTCTAATTCTTCCATACCCTCATTAATATACCAGTGTACAAAAGCTTTCTTTGAAAACAACAAATCAAACTTATAACCTAGGCGCTGCCATGCTTCTGATACAGCTGTTGTATTTGATAACAAGCATACAGCTCTCTTCACTTTGGCAACATCGCCATCAGTCACTACTGATGGTGGCTGAGAGTTGATGCCAATTTTGAAACCTGTAGGGCACCAGTCCACAAACTGAACTGAATGCCGACATTTTATCATGTTGATGGCTTGATTTACTTCTTTTGGTACTACATCACCTCTATATAAGAGGCAACATGACATATATTTCCCACTGCTAGGGTCACATTTAACCATTTGATTTGCTGATTCAAAGCATTTGCTTGTAATTTCTGATACTGTAAGCTGCTCACGATATGCTTTGTCCACAGAAATAATTGGAGCATATGCAGCTACCGGATAGTGTATTCTGGGGTATGGAACTAAATTAGTCTGAAATTCGACTAGATCAACGTTAAGTGCACCATTGAAACGCAGGGAAGCGGTTACAGAAGACACAACTTGCGCAATTAAGCGGTTGAGATTTGTGACTGTTGGTTTACTAATGCCAAGATTTCTGAGGCAGATGTCATATGTAGCTTCATTGTCCACTAGTAAGTCAACATCTGAATGCTCCATGGTACTATGTGTAGCTAGGATCGAGTTGTATGGTTCCACAACAGCTGTTGATATCTGCAAAAGGAACATATATATATATGCTTTATTTTACAGTATTTAAAATGTAAATCAACATGTTATTTGGAAAATTACAACCCTTATAAATGCATAAAAGCAAATGTATTCACAACAATATTGACAATTCAATTTTGCATCACAAGCTGTAGCTGATAGGTGCATTTTGGTAGTTCTGTTTACTACCCTCACATTTATCTTGGGCTTTTACATAAATTGTCAAAAGCAGCAACAGAATTCTTCATTTCCCCTACTTATTCATATTTAACGTATTATAAAATGAAGTGCATCATAGTTTCTGCTATTGTTCCCACCCCCCCCCCCCCCCCAAGTTAGCCAATTGCTGAAGAAAAAGGTAAAATTTTACTGTGGGATTGTGTTGATGCTGATGCTTTTGGATCTGCTTCAGCCATTTTATACTTGAAGTTATTGTTTCAGAGGGTTAAACACAAAAGAAAATGCAAAAGCAAATGGTATGAGAACAGCAAATTTAATGTGATACAGCGAAATGCACAAGTTATTACACTTGAGAGTGGAGAAAATGCTGTGTTATTTTTCTGAAAAAGTGCAGCTTTATTGACTCGGCCGTTCATAGCACTGGATTCCGGCCTAAAGATAAAACTGTTAGAGTAGCACTTTTTCAAATATATAACCTTCTAAATTCATTGTAAAGATGATATTTATAATACTCCATGCAGTAATATATTAATCACTGAGAGTTAAATTTGTGATATGTACATTTATATAAAAATCTGTCTAGTAACATCCATTCCAAATTAAAAAGAAATGGAAGCCTTTTGGAGTATGCACCCACTCTCATCACAGAAACATAAACGAACAAGTGATTAAGAAATCTTTAGTCAATACTGGAGTATCAACCAAATTTCAGGTATTCTTCAATCCGTTTCCTAAAATTATTAAGGATATGATTTTAAATTCTCTACTTATATAAATAGCACCAAATAGGGCCTGGCAGAATCAAAAAAAGCTCTTTAATGTTACAGATTCACTAAAATTGAGCAGTAAATTATTTGAACTTTCTCAAAACAGAATAATAAGATTTTGAAATACTAGAAATCAATACAGCTTTAAAATAACTATTTCTTTTTATATGTGTTCTTTAAAGTAAAACAGCGAAAATTATATAAATCCAAATGGAAGAGGAGTTCAGGATATTCAAAAAACGTAATAAACATTCATTTATAGGTAGAAATGGGATGTGTTAAATGGTATTTTTGCAACATCACAAGAAACAACTGAATAGTGATGCTGCTTTAAAAACTTGTATGTGTGTACTTACATAACATTTTCTAATCACTCTTTCACTATTCTTAAAAAACCATTTAATATACTATACACTTCAAGCTAATCACGATAGACATATGTTTTATTGCATAATTTCTTATTGGAACAGAGGGAATAGGGAATACATAGGCTTAAGCGACAAATCTGATTGGCCATTATATCATAGATGTGACATCCAATTTTCTTTTCTTGTGAAAGACATAAAAAAGAATAATGACTTCCCATTTGAGAAAAGTATGTGTCAGGGGCAGACTGTCTTTAAGGGTCAGAGGGGCAGGACCCACTGATGTTATTGTGCAACTTATACGCATTTTTGTTAATTTGAAGAAAACATTTTATTTTCTGTTTTATTAAACTGTAATAATCATTACAAATAATTTAAATTACCATGATTCATAATGGTTACGAAAGCTTGGAGGTCACAGTGTTGTACACAGTAGCTTCACCAGTCTCCTTATGACGAAACAGAACATTGGGCCAGATTATCTTCACCCTTCTGTGTACTTTGTTAGCCACATGTCTAAACCTTCTTTGCTCCTCTGACCTCCTATTTCTAGATCACACACAGAAACGTATGGGGCCAACGAGCCCTTTGGTGTCGGTGGCAGTAGTAGTAGATTATTCGGAGGGGATTGAGTGGGTCGTTCCCGGGAGGGAGGATAAGGTGAGAGGAGACAGAGGGCGGCTGACACCAAGGAGGCACTACAGTACATAGAGCGACGTCCCTACACTTAAACAGATGGAAACATCTCGGTGGTGGGCTTAGGACAATCATCACACCTACCATGGCCCTGAAAAAGTCACGAGGTAGTTTCGGAGACCAGAGGCTGCCAACTCAGAGACTGCCAGAGGATACTCTGGCTGTCTTGGACAACCAGGATCCCGCCTGCCGCGTAGGTGAATCGTTTCGTTGGAGACCAAAGTTCGTTCTGCCGGAGCATATTATCCCACCATGCACGGCCGAGACTCTCGCCGACACTTCTATCCTGCATGAAACCACCAGATAAGAGATGACACGAAATGATAATGGAGGTGAAATGGACAGGAAAGTCGCACATGCCTAGCGAATTCGGAAAACCTCCGAAGTCCCATATAGATAGAAGTAAAGCTTAAAATTAAATGATTAGGTGCACATCGACAAAATAATTTTACATTTACTTAACAAAATGGCCACAAAGAATAAGGGTTTGTGTAACAGTTTCTTTTGTCAAAAATTGTGGCTAGATGCAAGTGAAGAGAAACGAAATGTCTTTTGCCTGTACTGTTTGTTATTTGGTGGTGAAGGTCTGTGGACAATGGTTGATTGTAAGGATCTGAAAACATGAGGCAAGTGCAAATTTAAATTATAGTGAACTGTAAACATTGCTACTCAGATTGATTCTGCATATAAAATATCAATCTGGAAACACAATGAACTATTTAAAATTAGACATTTACAGAACACAGTGATAACAGTACATAAACTTTTGCAAAAGCCTTAATCTAGCACTGAGGAGTCACATTGAAACACAAAATTCGGCATATGGTGGCAATTTCTTAGATTGTTATTTCTTCTCGATGATCTCAACAATGTGTTAGATCAGTGTTTCTCGAACTCGTCTGCTTCAAGGAACCCCTTATCATCTAACAACTTGTTCGCTGAGCTCCATAGTTTGGCAGCTCAATTTATATGATTGAGTCGATTTTTAGTTGAATTTTATAATTGTAATTTAAATAATTAATGTATGTATCATTTGATATTTTCTTGCGTACTTAGTTTTAAATTTAATTAATAATCAATTAAAAATTAAAGGTAAACTAAGTAAAATAAACTTGTGTATAAAATTTACTAAAAATGAAAATGTATTTTAAAATTGTATTTATTAAATTTTGTTTTACTTTCAAGTAAATTTTATATGTTTGCCTAACTAGGTTTTATTTAACTTTAGTCTTCCATCAGTAAAAATTTGAAATACCACAATCTTTGGCTTACCCAAGGATTAATTGCATTAGGCACAACAGGTTATACAAAAGAAATTATTTTCCATGTAAAGAAACAATTTTTATACATATAAAAAGTTATTCATAATCTTCTGACTCCACCATTTGACAACTTCAACTAAGCAATGGGTTACTAAAAAAATCGGTTTATGTGAAAAAGCTTAAAACCTTGTTCATTGAAATGTATTAATGTGAACAATGCAACTGTATTTTTTATTTAATAAGCTCAGTTAAGCTGGCCCTACTGTTGCTGATTTTCACTCTTAAGGCAGTTTCTACATTGGCACGTCTGTTTCTCTCAATGGCTTAATGTTGCACAACTATGAAAATGTTTGCTCCCACAGATAGGTGGTTGGGAAGGGCACAATATATTTGAGTGCTTTGATACCAAGTTCATTAAATTCAATCTGTGCCAGAAACCAAAATTTTGCAGGTTTCCTTTTCCTGATATACAACTTTCCATCCTTTGATGTTAAGCAACTTTATTAGTTGGTCCTGTTGTTTTTCCGAAAGGCTATCGAAGCTGCCTATGTCTTTCTTCTGGAAAGGATACTTCATCCACTCACTCTCGCCGGGTACCGCAGAAGTTCTTCTCCACCTTGGGTAGCGTTTTGCTGTAGTAGGCTATCAGTCGATCGTGGCCGTCCTGGACTTGGAATAGGACGCCTCCAGTGCAATGGTCGCTGGCGTTGGTGTTCACAATGATGGCGCCACCTGGTTGTGGGAATCCCAAAATAGGAGCACTACAAACTGTCTTCTTCAGCTGCTGGAAAGCGCCTTTGGCTTCCCTCGTCCACGCATAAGGCCGGTGTTCTTCCGTCAGGTGAGTGAGGGGCCTGGAGATGTTGGAGAACCCCTTTATAAAATGGCGGTAATAACTGCATATCCCCAGGAAACAGCGAAATTCTCTCTTATCCTTCGGCTGAGGCCAACCTCTCATGGCTACGCCGGTTGGTGAGACTATGTGGCCAAGTAGTTGAATTCCTTGCGGAAGAGCTGGAACTTCTTCGCGTTCAGCGTCAGGTTGGTCACTAGTTGCTCAGGTTGTTGAGAAGGTCCTCGAATGTCTTGCCGACAATGATGTCGTCCAGGTATAGTAGGCAGGCGTCATAAGAGCATCCCCTCATAAATGATTCCACGAGGCGTTGGAAGGTAGCTGGTGCGTTGCAGATACTAAAGGGCATAACTTTGAAATGCCAAAACCTTTGGCCTGTCCAGAATGTGGCCTCTTCCTTGTCTCTCGGGTCTAGAGCCACATGTCAGTAACCCCACTTCCGGTCCAGAATGGAGAACCACTGCGCTCCAGCAAGCGTGTCCAGGGTGTCGTCACTCCGGGGTAAGGGGAAACAGTCCTACCTGGTGAGAGCGTTCAGCTTCATGTAGTCCGCGCAGAAGCGTAGCGCGCCGTTCTTCGTCACCAGAAATGCAGGGGAACACCATGGGCTGTCAAACTCCTCAATCACTCCCTGGATCTCATGTCCTCCAGCATGTCCCAAACTGCGCTTGTTTCGCCAGCGAAACGCGTCTAAGTGTTTGCCCAATAGGCCTGGCGTCTCCGGTGTCGATGCGGTGGAGCACCCGGATCGCGCGGCCGTAATCTCTGTCGCCTTGGCTGAAAACGCACTGGTACCGTCTCAGCAGTTGTCAAACATTCTCCAGCTTTTCTGCGATCAGGTATTCGGCAGCCGTCTCCAGTAGGCCTTCCAGCCGGGGACAAGGTGTTGCGTCGGCACCGGCTCCTGTGTCTTGTCGATTGCCGTCACGCTGACTACGGGCTCGCATGTCCCCAACTCCGTCCCGGCCTGGACGTCGTGATCAGTGCCTGTCAGGTTGAGCAGCCTTACCGGCACCTCCTCTCGGCTCGTCAACAATGTCCTGGCTACACAGAGTGCGTACACAGGCGTCTTCTGGTCCAGCATTATGTTCTTCGTCCGCTGGCCTTTCAGTCCCACTGTCACCAACACCTCGGTTCTCGCAGGAAGAAGCACGTCTTCCCTCAGGATAACACTGCAAATTCCAAGGCATTCTTCGGGGTGCCGGAGTATCACCTCTTCTCCATTGAGCCACATGACCTTCCTGCCGACGTCGACCGTCGCCTCGTGGCTCCTGAGGGCATCCAATCCCAGTATCACCTACTCAGCCACCTTCGTGACGAACACCCACTGACGCAAGGCACTGCCTCCCAAGGTCAACTTCAGCAGGGCCTCCTTCTCTACGGGCAAGGTGTCGCCCAATGCCGTCACAAGCTGGTATGGTCGGCTCGGTTTTCTAGACCGCAAACCCCTGGCTACGTCAGGTCTGATGATGGCCATGGCTGCCCCGGTGTCCACGAGTATGTGGCATGGCTTCCCTCTCACCCAACCGTCCGCGATAAGGTTGTCATTCATCCGTCGGCTGACGGCACACAGTGTCACTCGAGGGAATGGTGGTGAGGCCGCCGACGTGCGCCTCGCCACGCCGGCCCTTACTCGTGTCTCAGGCTGCTCTACTAGGTGTGAGCAGTCTCTCTCCAGGTGTCCCGGCTGTCCACACTCCGTAGGGGAAGGGATCCGTCCCTTTTAGCTGCCAAAGTGCGGGCGCTACGGACCCCTAGCACTCGTGGTACCTCTGACGTTACTAGAAGGTACTCCGGGCCGAACAGCCGAGCCCCTCCTTCGGGAGTTGTTCGGATGGGTAGGTCTCGGAGGGGCAGTGGTTCCCGATACCCGTGGGAGATTGGGTAGGTCTGCGGACCGGGTTGAGGGAAGCCATAAGTTTCCGGGTACTAGCCTGCTCAGCTAGTAGAAGGTGTGCTAGATCGCCAGGCGGCCCCACCGAGGTCTAATCGGTAGTCTTCCCTTCGGGGTTGGCGCGCGTAAGTGGCGTATCCACTTCCGTCCCGTCTTGAGTACAAGCGGGGGGCCAGTTTAGGTAAACTAGGTACTGGCCTAATGGAAAAACCCACGGAGAGTCTTTCTCCCTGGGCGAAAGAGACCCGGGTCTCGTTCCTACGGGGACGGGGCTAATGGGAGTAGACTCTCTGCACTCAGATGTCCACACTCCCAACACACGCCACTTGGTCTTCACCGGCGTCCCTCGGCTGGCCTTCTGTCTCCATTGTAGTGGATACTCCTTGTCCTTGACGTCGGGGTAGCCGTCACCTTGGCCGCCTCCATCCTCAATGCAGCCATTAGTGCCTCGTGGATGGTTTTATAGTCGCCGAGCATTAGGCGCTGACGTAACTCGACGTTTCGTACCCGACGTTTCAACTAACGTGTATGCGGCTTCCCGGGATACGAACTCGGTTGGGAGGTCGACCAAGGCTTTATTGGCCAGCTGCTCGACTGCAAGGGTAAACTACTGCAGGGTCTTTCCTAGCTGCAGCGATCTCGACTTAATTAGCTGCGCTAGGTGGTGGTTTCCGAAGCGGTTCTCCAGGGTCTCCCAGATATCCTCGTCCGCCGCCGCTCTGCAGCCCGTCCCCGGAGGCTGCCTTTTAGATGTGCGCCCTCTTCCTCTGGTGACCTCTGGTGTTTGGCAACTGTGCCGAATTGACGCCGGTAGACTTCGTACGTGACGTGCCATCGTACTTGGGTGGTTTGACTCGCGCAGATGTTATGTCGCGTCCCGGCCCGTCTGCCGTTAAATCTTTCATCCTTCTGGCGACAATGTCCTCCACCATGGCGTTCAGAGACTTGGTGTTGCTGTCGGTCTTTCCCTCTAGATCATTAACGCGGCTCACCAGGTCTTCGATGCGCTCGCCCAACTCCGTGATGTCCTCCTTCACGCCAGCCAACTGCTCCTCAAATTTGGCGATGAGGGCTTCGTTTGCAGCCTTCATTTCAGATAATTAGGTCTTCATTTCCGTGGCCAGGTTGTCGTTCGCCGCTTTCATTTCCTTAGTCAATTCGGCCTTCATTTCCTTTAGCTCCGCGGTCAGGTTGTTATCTGCCGTTTCTGTCTTTGTTGTTAATTCATCCTTCATTTCAATCATCTTCTCTAAAGTATTTTCCAATGCAGCTTCTACTGTCGTATGTCTCACTCCTGACACCAATTGTGACTTTGTGGGTTCATAGAATTAAACGTCCAAGTTGCACAAATTCAAAGTACTTTTTATGTTCCTAGAAACATACTTTGGTCAATCCTTGCAGTAGCATGCACAACTACAATCAGCAAGGTCGTCGCCCACAAAGAAAAGGGTTCACTTTCAAAACACAGCTGTACGCACACGATTCTCAAGTTCCATTTTGCTCTCTCATTACAACTGTCTTCACTGGCAATTCGCGGCTTCTTTTAAAGCTCCGCTCACTGTTAGAGAAATTACCGGTATCTTCTGTAACATACAAGACGGTACTAGAACCTTCCAGTTATCTATCGTTATCTGTTTCGGCTAGCTTTGTGTCTCCGCGCTGCACTATCTGTCTGTTTGTGCACGTCGGCCATGCTATCGCAACAATGCGATCGGCGACAGTACCAATCAATTATTAGGAATGAGAAAACCAGCCATGCTGAGGGAACTCTCGCTTTTTTTGTATGTCCACATACTTTTATAATGGCAGTTGATCATTTTGGTGAAATTTGCCGTTCGAAATTCTCTGATAGTAATCAAACATCTGCACATCCACTGTACTAAATGTAGTGCTATGATTAAGAATATCCTGTATCCTGGCAAGTCACTTCAACGACCATCTCTGTCAAAACTCAATAAATACAATTTTGCCTTTTCTATAGTTTTAATTCAACATTATAACTTGACTTAAGAGACCCTTCTCGGACCGCTTGACATCCCCAAGCAGACCCCACTTTGAGAAACACTATGTTAGATGATGACCTCAACCGCACCAGTACTGCAGGATATATACTTCACATACTATATAGAATGTATTATTGGATTATTCATATCAGGTTAACATTGAGGAGTTAATGAAAGACATACATACTGTTTAGTGTGTTAATGTGCAAGCTGATGAAGTAATGGGCAATAGCTTGCCGCAGTAATTTGTGACCATTTTACAATTCTCTTAAGGGTATAAACCCATTGAAAGGTTTCTTTATTTTGAAGAGACTATTGCTCAAACAGCCAAAGGTCTCAATGTCTTCATAAAGAAGTTGCAATCTATTAATGTTGAAATAAGTCATTTATGAAGCATACAGTGGTGCTGTGGTAATGATTGGTAGCCATGGAGGTATTCAGACCTTGATGCGCGACTGTTTCCCTTGTATTACATATGTACACTGCTGTGCTCAGACATTGAATTTGGTTATGCAGATGTTTGTTCCAAAAAATAAAATTAGTTATGTTGTTTATTTCCAACATTGGTGTATTCAGAACATTTTTCCTGTCTTCAACAAAACACAGTGATCTCTTGTGTTTAGTTTGCAACAAATGCATTGTAGCTGCTTCCACAGCAAGATGGGACATTTGATCATGGTTTGTGAACAACGTACATAAATCAAAGTTTAGTTACTACAGTATTTTAAGAAGACTGGACGAGAAGATGAGTGGAATGATGCAACAATAAGCGAAGCATTTGGTTTGACAAATTTGTTAAACAATCAAGTATTTTGGTTTCTCCTAAATCTTTTCTACAGCATTATAAAACATGTTCATATGCTGTACATCACAACTGAAATGCAAAGTGTTGTATCTAATGCTTTATAATATTTTGAAAGAAGCTGTGTCTGAAATTTGTGATAACACTAGACAACTACAAGTTGGAAGCGACCAAATTATAGTTCCGAAGTGAACGTGAAATCAGATGCCAAAGAAGTGTGTGACAAAGTGGTCAACCAAATGAAACGTCGATTCTAACATTCTCATACGTTCAATATTTTTGGAGTTATGTACCCCAAAAGATGATTTCTTTCAGAGAAAATTTTGTCGACAACAGTTGATGAAGTTAGGACGATCCTAACGAAACGTATTTTAGGTAAATACTAGCAATAAGTTGAGCATTAAGTACTAGTTTGACTCAAAATTATATTAATTAAATATAGTTATTTGTTTGGTATCTAATATTTAAGGATTTGGGGCCGTTTGAGTAGCTTTGAACAGCAGAATAGCGTTGAAGTATTGGATATAAAGTTATACAACACCTTACCAGCCAATTTAACGAGATTACCATACAACAGATTTAGAGACAGACTTTTTAACACATTGCTTCCTAACCCATATTATTCTGAACGAGAATACTTTGAAGATACTACCCAATCTTAAACAATTTCAAATTTTATATGTATTTTACTTCATTTTCACTAGCCTCTAATTGTGTTGCATTTTTTCAGTATAGTACTAATATTACCATTGTATTATACCGTACATATTGTGCTCCATTTATTATTATTATTATTATTATTATTATTATTATTATTATTATTATTATTATTATTATTATTATTATTATTATTATTATTATTATTATTATTATTATTATTATTATTATTATTATTATTATTATTATTATTATTATTATTATTATTATTATTGTGATTGTGATTGTGATTGTGATTGTGATTGTGATTGTGATTGTGATTGTGATTGTGATTGTGATTGTGATTGTGATTGTGATTGTGATTGTGATTGTGATTGTGATTGTGATTGTGATTGTGATTGTGATTGTGATTGTGATTGTGATTGTGATTGTGATTGTGATTGTGATTGTGATTGTGATTGTGATTGTGATTGTGATTGTGATTGTGATTGTGATTGTGATTGTGATTGTGATTGTGATGATTGTGATTATTATTATTATTATTATTATTATTATTATTATTATTATTATTATTATTATTATTATTATTATTATTATTATTATTATTATTATTATTATTATTATTATTATTATTATTATTATTATTATTATTATTATTATTATTATTATTATTATTATTATTATTATTATTATTATTATTATTATTATTATTATTATTATTATTATTATTATTATTATTATTATTATTATTATTATTATTATTATTATTATTATTATTATTATTATTATTATTATTATTATTATTATTATTATTATTATTATTATTATTATTATTATTATTATTATTATTATTATTATTAATTTAATTCCAATATTTAGCTGGGAGTTTCGAATCTTCTTTAAAAGCAGGAGAAAATATAGAAAATATTTAGGTTTGATATTTATCAACCTTTTATTCTTGAAGAATGCTACTCATACACACGCAGCGCACGCACGCCCACGAACGCGTGCGCGGGCGCGCACACACACACACACAAACACACATCTTTCTTTAAAGGTGCTTGTTTTGAGTCCATCGAGCCTCAAGGCATGTATTTTCAGTGAAATATTAATATTGTATTTGTGAGTGGAATACTATATTTCACCTACATACGAAGTAGAATAATTAAAAATAATGAGAGTTGACATGCCAACCAATAATAACAGATGCCCTGGAAATGGCTAATGCTACAAAAACAATTATTGGAAATAAACTTTTTGTTTTCAAGAGATCTAAATGAGCGGGATGGCTCATGCGGTTTCAACCCTGGTCTACATTCAGGAGCCCCAGGTTTGACTCCTGTGGCTGACCTACCTGACCCATGGGTTTTTGGAGGTTGTTCTGGGTCCCCAGGCAAATGCTGGGTAAGCTAATTACATCCTCCGAATTTCCTCTCCTTTGATTTCATCTCCATTATTACTTAACATCATCTCTCCTCTGGGGTCTCAGGATAGAACCACCAGCGTTTGTCTCGGTGGTGCATGGCAGGATGATATGCTCTGAGTTAAACTTTCTTCTCCGGTAGGACGGTCTCAGGTCTCCGAGACTGGTCTGGTGGGGCTTTTTTCGGACCGCAGTCGGGTGAGTTGTGCTGGCCTACTGGGGAGTTTCCTACTAGTAAAGTGTAAGGACACTGTCCTCTGCACTGTCGTTGCTCCTTGGGACGAACGCCCTCTGTTTGTTCTCGCCTCAACCTTCCTCCCAGGGATGCCCCACTTGGGATATAGGTATAATAGTTCAAGACTGGTCATAGTGCCAATTCCCCTCCGTGCCTTAGTTCAATCCATTCAAATTCAAAGTGATCTACATTTTCTATGTAGTACACTTTTATGCGTCTTTTGTAGTTAACCGAATACAAAAGTCTTTCTAGATGAGGAGCTGTGAAAATTGTTAGGAGACGCTCATAAGGGAACTATCACTATTCTCCTTCCTGTATTCACATAGCAGGTTGATGGCATCATCTCTGCTCTATGTGGGACTTGTGTGCCAAAAATTTGCTGCGGAATAGAACCGCAACACCAAAAAAGGAGCCTGAAAGGAGAAAGATGCGACCACTTGCAAGTAGCTGCTGGACATCCTTCGTGAGATCTTTGCCAGCACTCCTTACATATACCAAGTGTAGATCACCACCTGAAGGGGTATATAGTCCCTCCCACACAAGGCCATGTTATTAGGCCTATATGTTACTACTTATTCTTAATTTATTTTCAAGTACTTCCAGCTATATTCCGCACCTGAATTTTGGCACAAAGGCCCCACATAGAGCAGAGATGGTGCCATCAAGCTCTCAAGCGAATACAGATATGAGCATAGCGGTAGTTCCCTTGTCAGTTTTCTATTTGGTAACTATTGTACTTTTTTTTTTCTAACTTAAATGATGTTCCAAACGTATGCATATATTGCATGCGAAGAGGAATGCAGAAGGCTAAAGCAATGTATGATTTGCAAAAATCTAATCACTCACTCAGTGATGCTTTGAAATATCATGCACTTTAGCGGACCATAAAAAACAAAGAGTGACTTGCCAATTGGAAAAATATAAGCACCTGAAAATACCTACCTATACAGGTTTTAGGATAAATCACTTGGAGAAGGTATAAAGTAACAAATATGCATGTCAAGAACTCATAAAAACATATCAATACAGTGCATATGCAATCAAAATGAACTAAAGTACGCTTAAATCCCCTTCGTGCCATGCTCAGGACTTCGGTCATGGTCATGGCCAAGGAAACCATCCCCAACGCGCTCCCGCACACTGTGCGGCAGCATATAATGACGATATTAACGGAGGTGCTAATGCGGAACTCCACAATAGGCAGAAGAATAACTGCCATCCCAAAAATCCTAACTCCAAATCCCTCCTTAAAACTCATTGTTATTGTTAATAAAAATACTTTAAAAAAAAATGAACTTGAATAGCTTAGTTGAGCTGAAGATAGCATGAACGAAGCATATTCTTAAGAGCATAAACAAAGCACAATTCTAGAATACAAAATTGCTACAGAAGGTTAAATAAGGAAATGCAAATGCCAGTTACCCGTGGAGCAGGATATACAGAAAATTCTATTTTGCTTTTCTGTCCAAAATCTGCTGACATCCTCTCCATTAAGAGTGATGTGAAACCTGATCCTGTTCCCTCTCCAATAGAATGAAAGATTATGAAACCTTGAAGAGAATCACAATCATCTGCCATATTTTGTAGCTGATCTGTCACAATGTCTAGCTGGCAGTTCCCAGCAGTGTAGTAGCCACGAGCGTAGTTACTGGCTGCATCTTCTTTCCCATTAATTAATTGTTGAGGATCAAACAGTCCTCTGTATGGGCCTGTATGAATTTCATCTGTAATGTAACATTATTTTTCCAGTTACTATTGTATCAGCAAACAATTTTTAAATCTTAATTTCATTTAAATATTGATATAACTATGCTAGAATGAGTTACAAGATAACAATGATTGGCATGGGCATGCAGGCGAAGCTCTCTGAAATGCATTCCATATATATCTAAACATAAGAGTTAGGGTTTTGTATTTGCTTGCCCTTGAGAAAATCTAAAAGTGTAAGTTTTCATCTGCTCGCTTTGACTTAATTACTATATACTCAGAATGTAGATATATGGCTTATGATATTTTAACAGGCTATGTCAAAGCATTGTTAAAAGATTATTTTTTATTTATAATTCATTATTTTTTGATAAGGTAACATGAAGTACTCCTTGTACCCTATAATTTGCTGTATTGCTCCCATACTTTTAATTTAATCTTAGTATACAAACTTAGAGAAAATATAATAATAGGAATTGACGCTGCTAATAGTGAAACAATACTCAAATATTATAAATTACTTATAATGTTTAGTGACAATGCTTTACTTATGTTTTTTCTAATAGATAAATTCAGAAGGACATATTTGCCATTTGCTGGATTAATTTGTCAGCTTATTTTTCATTTTTGTTTTAATACTTTTAAATTTGCAAAATGAAGCTAAAAGTCTGATATTAAAAATTTAAAATGGTGGTTACCTTCCACATCAGATTCAAATATAGTTAAAACAAATAAAAATAAAGTGATCTTTTGCATTTACAAGTAACCAACTCATTCTGATAACATAGATGTAATATACTGTGTTCTATTCAATGACTTTTATCTACACTCTACTGTTCCGTCTACTTCATTATATTTTAAATCTATCTGTAGGAATTCGCTACATTTGACACATAGAAAGTTTGTTCCCATACAATTCAGAATCAATTCTGAATTATCAGCATATGCACAGTAGGCAATTGGTGATCCAACATGACAAAAAATCAATTCAGAACCTGTTCTGAATTTCCAACTTGCTGTTCCAATATACTTCCAAAATAGCTTGGAACTGGTGAAATGGGTTCTTAATTAAAGCAATTATAGTAGTCTTTGTTAATCCAGGATATTAAATAAATATGATATGCATTTATATACATAGGATGTACTCACATAAAATGCCTAATTAAGCACAATAAAATTCTGCATTTCCCTGGTTATTGTCAAGAATATGATGCAGGTATTACTATTGCATCCAATACCCAATGTGCATATATGTGCACAATTTTCATACTGAAATTCAAATATTGTAAATAAATGTTAATGCACTTTATAACTGTAAATATTTGACGAAGCCTTTAATATCCGTACAGTAGGCAAATAAGTGAAATAAGTTGAAAGTAATGAGTCCGAAATTCAAACAGAAACATCATTTGTTTGTGTTTGAATTACTGACTCATTACTTTCAAATGTTGAATACATTACTGTTTCTAACCCTTTGCTTCAAATAAGTGAAATAATAACTGAATGGTATAAGTTCAAGCAAGTTTTAAAAGATGAGGAAAAAGGCTGAAGTGATAATAGACCAGGTTATTAACTAAATATAAAAGTACACACTCAAATCTTTTCAGAACACATACCCTTCCTTTATTTTGGACAAACTAAAGCTTTAAAAAGCAGAAAGATATTCCACTCTTTGCCAAAGTCTCCTAAGCTATTTCGCTTACCATATTTTATAAAATAACATTGATCATTTGTTATCAACTTTGAATTCTTTTATGTAGCATCATGATATACCTTTTGAAGATTAGACACAAAATTAATTTCTGAATGCACTATAACACTATACATATTTGACCCCAGAAAACTGTTGTCAAATATTGATAAATCCTTGGATACCTTCGTTTTTGTATTTATGAATTTCTTACTGTTAATTGCATTGATACCAAATTAATTGAATTCCTTTGTGACTTTGTGAAGTTCGTGGAAACTGTTTTACAATGCCAAGGAGAATTAGAATTTAGGTTGCAGAAGTCAGTCAAATGTGTGACAAGCTACATTATGTGCCAACTGCACTGATGAGCAGCAAGACGCAGCTAATGCTAATAGTTGTGTTGGTATACCAGAATTACATTCTAGAGTGTTTCTTCTGGGGGAATTGTTTTCTTACAAATCAGTTGACGCAATTATAAACCAGGATGATATAGTGAACTATCCCACAGATTTTTGAATTCATTAGAATTCTGTGGAATCCTTCCTCACCATTTAAAATTAAAAGTAGGTTAAATTATGATCATGCTGCATAACCTTAACCATCAATGACTGTGCAATGGAAAGGGACTGTGAACAAGCTAATGAATAACATCATCGAGGCAACAATAATCAAGGAAAAGTACAAAGGAGATGATTCCAAACGATTTACCATTTCATTTTAAGCGTCTACATTTTCCCATGCATTTGGCCTTTGCCAAGATCATAAATAAATCACAAGGGCAGTAGTTGGAAGTTTGTGTAATCAACTTGGAGTTTCTATGTTTAATTCATGGATAAGCTGCGTGTATATGCATCAGAAAACCATCATTTTATTTATTTACGCACCACCAAAGAGACAAAAATATTGTTTATCAGAAAGCTTTAAATAGATTAACTTAATTGTAGCTGTGTTGTGTTTAAGCTTCACCCCCAATTGCAGAATAAATAACAAAGCAATCCGAATTTGTTTTATTGATATAGACAAGTTCAGACCACTCTTATAGTAAAGTTCACTGAGTCAACTAGTAAATCATATTAAATTTGATTTATTTTCAGAGTTTGGTAACAAAAATTATCCATGACCTAATGACTGCAACGATAACAGCAGAAATAAACAGAGGCAAAAGGTTTTCATGAAGCTGGTCTCCTGATTCTTATGCAGAGTACATCAATTTTCTTAAAAAGATAAATGAAGTTTGTGGCAAATATTAATTGATAAAATGTGCATAAATTGTGTATGATGTACAATTATGTACAATTATTCACAGGTTCATATCACTTATTTTGCAGAATTCTACAAATGATTTCTTGCTTTTTTTGCACACAGATATGTAATATTTGTTACCAGGCTGGTTACATAATTTACAAATACAGTCACTGCTTGGGTCATGGAACCAATTAATACAAATAATTATATTTTATTATAATAGGTTCAAGTAGTGTTCTAATCTTCAACCATACAAAATTCCAAAACAGTTCAGAGACTATACCACAGTACTCAACCAGTGCACATGCATAAAAAAAAATTCTGTTTTCATTAAATGCATTCAGAAGCACTTGTTGGAATAAACATATCCTTATATACAAATATAATAGCAATATTTAAATGTTTATTAGATGGATAGTATATATTGTTGTTGAAACTCCACACTGTTTCCTTTCAATCATGTGAAACAACTAAAATTGAAAGGACTTTAAAGAAATATGAAATATTGAAAAATTACAGCTATTAAAAATAGACATCTTTGAAACGCCTATAGCACAAAGAATTAATTTGGAATAAATTGTGTTTTGTACAGATCTACATTTTCTGTGTGGTACATTTTTGTCTATTGTTTAGCATTTAGTAGTTATGAAAGGTTATATAAATTCCTCCTAATGAAGAAGATTTCACCGGCTACCAAGTATATTAAATATATATATTTTATCCAGTAACTGTATTTAATTTAAGATATTTTAATTAAAAATATTACAGATATTTTTCAGAAGAGCATTACGTTAGAAAAATCTAGTAAACAGACACTTAGTGATGGGTAATTTTCTTGAAAATCTTTGTGTTCCACCTTTGTATTGTTGGTAGAATCATAAAAAAATAGATAAGAGTTTACTAGAAGAGACAGTTAATCAAAACAAATACTTTATATTAAGTAAAAATTTTATGAAATTAAGCACTTCTACATTTCTGTTTCTCTTCTGTCTTTTATAACATTCTAATTATACTAATTTATAGCAAATTCACTCAAACGAAGGGCACTTGTAATCTATTCAGTGAAATTTCAGACACCTAGGTATTTTATCTCTTATATGAAACCGAGGGAAATGGCTCAGGCTTTTTCATATGTGGCCTGCATTCAGGAGGCCGGGATTCAATTCTTGTTGCTGACATTCCTGACTGCAGGTGTTTCTCGGGGGTATTCCCGGGTCGCCAGGTGACTGCTGGTTAGGTTAATTACATCCCCTGAATTTCCTGTCCCTCCATTTCATCTCCATTATCATTTCACATCATCTCTCATCTGGTGGTCTCTTTCAGTGTAGAGGTGTCGGTAGGTGTCTCGGAGATGCATGGCAGGATGATGTGGTCTGAGTCAACCATTTCCTCCTCCGATAGGTTGGTTGCCGGTCTCTGAACTAGCTGCTGGGACTGCTTCTAAGCCACAGTAGGTGGAAATGTACGTTGTCCTGGCCTACCAAGGGAGGTTTTCCAACTAAGGAAAATGAAAGGATCCTGCCCTCTGTACTGTGATGGTTCCTTAGGACGGCCGCCCTCTGTCTCCTCTCACCTTGTCCTTCCTCCTGGGGATGCCCCACTTGGGGGCATAGGTATAATAGATCAAGACTGGTCGCACAGCCGAATAACCTCCGTAGTAATCCTAATCTTAATCTCTTATGTAACATTTTATGAATTTGAGGTTTTCTTTATGAACTACTGAGTTTTTGTTTATTTGCATCCAGAAAACCTCATCATCCTCCACTGTATTTGACTGGAAGCCTCAGAAGCCAGATGCTAGCATGTTACTTCTAGATCATGGAGTACGTTATTTCTGGGCATAAGAGCACATATATTTGAATAAAAATCATTAATAATATTTTTGAGAAATTCAAAAATAGAGTTTTTACAAGTGTATTCTGGGACAGACTTTATTGAAAACCTTTGGGCCATATGCTTGAAAGAAGCTGCACTTGAATTCCAAGTACTGTCAGATGAAAGTGAAATATGAGGAGTAGATGGTGATTGGGAGGTTGTGAATACAGTGTAAAGAATGTTCTGTATGGAGGTATTAGGTCTGTGAAATGCAACTGGAAACAAGTTTGCTCAAGTCGAAATGAGATAAGTGGGAAGGAAAAGGTTATGGTTATGGAGAGAGCTCCTAAATATTGGTAAAGAGTATTCAATTCACATCAAAGAATTTTTTAAAGCAATGCCTAGAATTACAGAAAAGTATGTGAAGCAAATTTGAGCAAAATAAATAATTGCAAATTATTTAATATAAACTCACTTAGAAAATAGCAGACTGGGCGAAAACAATGCAAATGGTTTCTAATCCTTACAGAGGCTCATTATATCACTTTTTCATGTTAATTAGGGTAAATGTTTGCAGAAATGAGTTCATTACACACGCTTTGTCAGTGGAAAGGAGATTGATGCAATTAAGCAGGTCACTATGTTTTGAATTTAAAATTCTCTTAAATAGCTGTGTGTCTTAAACGGATTTACATTTCTTCTATGGTTTCCCAGATATATAAAATATATAAAATCATACATTATACAAAATCAATACTGAATGAAGGGGATTTATGGGCTATTCACAGAAAATTGAAGATGATGGTAATGGTGGTGATGGTGGATGATGATTGATCATTGATGGATGATGATGCTGATGATGCATGATGATTGGTTATGATGCTGCAGCTGATGATAACTCTGCGGTCATCAGCACCTTCTAAAAACTAATCATGGCCAAAGCCAGATATAAAGATAATTATAAAGTATGAAAGGTTCCAAATACAATCACACATAATATAAACAAACACAATTAAGGCAAAAGGTGAACAAAAATTTAAAATAACAAATAAAAAGCCAAGAAGCATAAACAACTATTATCTTTACTGAATTTTAAGTTTTATTTTGATAATTTCAAAACCATCTTTGTTGTCATCTGCCAGTATCTTTGCAAAATTGACTGGAGGGGTCGAAGACTCCCAAAGCTGAGGTAAGCAAAAAAATTCTAGCAACATATGAGAGACTGAGAGAGCTTTATCGCAAATTACAGGGTACCCTCTTAATAAGTGACTATGTGTAAAAATGTAGTATATCTAAGAAAATCCATTAATGCAAAAAACTGTATGGAGAAAATGTCAGTTTTATGAAATATGCTTTATGTAATAACTTTTTTCTTTCCAAAATCAACCTTTAACTGTAAATAACATTTCAAGTTCAATAAATTTCAACACAGATTTGCGAAATTTGTCTCTAAGTACTTTCAATAGGTTGCTGAGAGATAGCGGATTGAAATTATAATTTGAATGGCAGAAATCAGTTATTGTAGACAAGAGAAAACTTTGTGATGTGAAGACAAAGTATCTGTGTAAATTAAACATTTTTGTACCAAGGGCTACAAAATTTACCTTTTGGTTAAGTCTGCAGTGTAATACAACTGTGAGAACAAATAGCAAGCTTTTCTCCCTGATTTCTCCACTGGTCTGAAAGAACCAATAGGTAAAGAAATAAGGCTCATGATAGTTCACATTAGAAGTAAAATTGGATTTTTAGATAGTTTATACCTTTTTGAATATGAAAGTGATTTTGATCAGCCTTTCCAAAAGTTTAATTTAACTCTCTTATATTAGAAAATATCAGCTGCTCCAGTATTAAAGCAGAAAGTATACCAAATATGTCTTTGATAAACACTTATAACAACAAAGGTTAGCAATTCAAACAACTTTGAATATACATCAACATTGGAAGTTCCACAGGTATCTGATTATATATAACCCTCATGCTATTGCATGATTGTAAGTCATATATTAAGTTAGTGTATTTCTAAACCTGATATATTGTCAAGCAGTTTGCATTACTGCAATACTGTTGTAAAACCTACGTGCAACATGTATGCCAAACACATGGCAGGTTGAGGACCTTCCACCTTGTCAACAAGAAAAATATCTATTGTATTTCCATTTTATTAATCATGTTTATTAAAAGATGATTCGGTAAATAGGATTAGCAAATACATTCCATCAGTTCAGTGTTAATGAACAATATCAAACTCATTCATGACATTGAGTTGGATTACAGTCTAGGGGGGAAACATTACTGCGACCAGTCTTGATCTATTGTACCTATTCCCCAAGCGGGACATCCCCGGGAGGAAGGATGAGGCGAGAGGAGACAGAGGGGAGGTATTCCAAGGAGCCACAACAGTACAGATGGCATAGTTCCCTACACTTTTCCAGTTGGAAATTCTCCGGCAGGTCAGCACAACCAGCTGCTGACCCAACTGCAGTCCAGAAACGGTCCCACCAGACCGGACTCGGAGACTGGAGACCATCTTACTGGAAGAAGAAGTGTTACTCAGAGCATATCATCCAGCCATACACTGCCGAGACACCTGCCAACATTTCTATCCTGAAAAAGACCACCAGAGGAGAGATATGTGGAATGATAATGAGATGAAATGGAGCGACAGCAAATTAGGCAGATGTTAAGCTGCACAGCATTCACCTGGTAAACCGAAAAAAAGAAAAGTTATTGTCAAGTAGCTGGGCCACAGGAATGAAACCCAGACATCCCAAAAACAGGCCACAAATGAAACTGCCTGAGCTATTGCACTCAGTGTTGATGACAGTATGGATGATAATATTTCAGTTATATCTCATCTTTAGATCATAATGATCCTAAACAGTAAATTTAGTCACAAGAATTTTCATAAGTACATTATAAACATAACCCACCATCAAATAAAGCAGCTTCAGTACTTTTCCAACATTTTATTTTTACATTAGACTGATTACACACACATAGACACACATAACATGCATATGAAAGCACACGCAATACACACTGATATACACATAGTTAGGGGTCATGTATGTGTGTTGAAGGGAGAATGGCTAGGTGTGTATAAAAATTCCTGTTAAACCAGTTATTTTATTTTTGGTGCAATATTCTGTCAAACTTACCCAGAACAGTGGGTTCCAAATCTATGGACAACACTCTGGGAAAAAATCTACTAGACCTAGCCTCACTGAAGAATGCACCAAAACTTTGTTCACCTCCATTGATTTTATCTGTATCTATTTTTCCATCTGGTGATACTCCATGTTCAATGCAAAATAGTTCCCAACAGGCAGTGCCAATCTGGCTACCAGCTTGTCCAATATGGGCCAAAATACACTCACGCTGAAATAACATATTATGGTTGTATAAAGCTTTTTCTTGTTAACCTTTATGGACATACTATATAAAGATTAATTATTTTTTTACACAAAAAAATTAGTAATTTAACTTATGTTTACTATTCAACTTATTATGATATTTATATTTCCAGAATAAAGAAGTTTGCCACTCTGTGTAAACCAAAAGTAAGGTAACTATAGTTTGTTTCTAAAACCAGTTTTAGCAGCAATTATATTTTTTAAAGAATGCAAGCGATGCACTTCACATATTATAGGATAATGAAATTACTAATATTCATCTATAATTAAAATAGCACCATTTAAATAGTTGAACAATCAACAATAAGGAGCCAAGAGAGAAAACTATGAAATCTCTTGCAAAGAAATGGATACTACGCTAAATAAGTTTCGCTGTTTGTGACTGTTATTACTTATTAGTTCTAACTATGTAAGTGAGGTACAAAGGTGGTCTCACTACATAGTCTGCTAGTCATGATATAATAATAGCAACCTTGTGATATAGAAAAGATGTACACGCTATTTGTAGAGAGCATTTCAGTAATTTTGCTGCCAAATACTAAAATTATGAATTATTCTAAAAGTGATGATATATTAGGGATATACCATAAATTGTTTTCAAGCATGTTCATTCAGGGAAAAGTTAGTAAGGTAGAAAAGGGAGACTTACTATCCATTTGAAAAAAAGAAAAAGAATAACTCGTGCATACATTTAACTTAAAAATTTATAGAAAGATAGTTCAATTATAAGTTTCTGAAATTATGTGTAAGTACTTCTGTTGGCCATATTTGTTGTTCAGAAAGGATATATTCCCTTGGAGAATTAAAATATGGTTATTTATGTATAATGTACATTATTTCTATGTTTCATTTGCATGCCTATGCAAAATTTCAGGATACGCCACTATACTCCTACCGCCCTAAGAAGCACACTTTCCCTGTGAGCAATTCCGTGAACAAAACCTACTGGTAAGCTACTCTTGTGCATACAACTTCTTTGAATGTAATATGGTGTAACACATGGGTGAAAGTGCCACTGGTGCCTGTCACACTAGTGCACATATGCGCGGATAATACAAAAAGGGGGTTTATTAAGACGGATGCAGTATAAGTCTTGTATGTTTGACGATGATGATCATGATGTTGATGTCATTTACAATAGCTATAATAATGGTAATGAAGCAATTGCATTCCATTATCTGAACATCATAATCTCTTTTAACATTGCTTTCAATACTGGATGATTATTCATAGTCTGGAATGACGTTCCAATTTCACAGCATGCTAAGAAGTAATTCTAACAACATTTAAATGCTCTAGAGTCTAGAATTTTCTCATGGTTTCTTTGCAATATAGCTGTTACAAAGTTTCTGTATTTATAACATTTCTTTCACCCGAAGAGCTTATATCTAACAATTTCAGTTAAATATTTTGAGACAATATTTTTGAAATTGATAGAGAACAATAAATTTAAAATTTAATTTATTGGTATACCGTTTTTCTTTTGTTTTGAAATTATTTGGACATATTTATGATTTATGTTTGGAAGAAATGCTTCAGGAATAAAGTTTTAAATATTTCTTGACATTGAAAATCCAATAAGCAATAACAGTGAATGTACTTGGACAGGCACAGATAAGATAAATACAGTAGATTAAAGGAGATGGCCATACACACTGAAACCTTTTTCTATAAATGCCTTCCTTATAAATTCTTACTCAGGGAGTCTCAAAACATGTCTTCTTTTTTAAACATCAGTATTAAATATTGGTGGAACTTCCTATACTCACTCTAGGAAAACAGTGGAAGAAGTAAAAATAATGAAAAAATTTCCAGGTGCAAGATTGTTTGGGGTTGGGTAATTTTCTGAAGAAAAGGAAATTTATTTCAATGAATCCCAGCCAATGATGGCATTGTGGTAAATGAAAAATCTAACTTCCTACTCAAGAAAGGAACTAAACTTTCTTACAGCAGAATTGGATGTCAGTTCAGAAATTCATACACATTTCACTTATATATGAATCCATTCCCTTCACAAAAAGGTTTATCGACAGTTATTGCAACATATTAAGCATAAATGCAGATATTCAAGAATATAATACCAGACAACACAGCAACTTACACATGATAAAGACAAATACTAAATAGTATCACGGTAGAATCATATACTCCGGTTCCAAATTTTACAACAGATTACCAGAAAGAATAAAAAGTATAAATAAAATAACCTCTTTTAGGTTAAAACTGCTGCCTTATTTGTTCACTGCTGTTATTCCACAGTAGAATTTTTATATCAATATCTTTATCATCTACACTGTATGTGATAATATATATATACAAAATGTTAACCTGTGGTAATGAAAACATTAAATGCTGAACTTACTTATGTGTAACCATTATACATAAAAGTCTATATAATTAAAATATAACATTGTCATGCAGGCAACTGCATTTGAGCAATTACATCATTTAGTTAGTAAGCTCATTTTAACTGAATCATTTGCACACAAGTGTACTTTATCATTTACTGGATCAATAAACTGCTTTACTTTTTCTTTATTTGTAACATATTATGTAAAAAGTAAAATAAATCATTAAAAATACTAAAGCCAAACCAGAATCTCCAAGAAACTCAGCAGTGGCCCTTTTTCGCTTAATCACTGGACATGATTGTCTGGCTGCCTACGTGTTCAATATCAACATCTTGAATTCTCCATTATGTATACTATACAACGAGCTACACACAGTAATGAATAGAGACCACCTACTCCAGTGCATCGCAATCTCAAAAATGAGTGCCAATGTTCCAGTTCAACTGTGTAATTATTATTGGGAAGCCCACAGAAAAATGGAGAAAATTCAATTTGAAGAGTCTCAGCAACAAACATAAAAAAAGCTTAATGCAAATTGAAGAGAATGGTAGTGGGAAATTTTAGAATAAAAAGAAATAACATACAGGCAAACATTGGCATTATCTTTGTGATTGCAATAGTAGCAGAATAGCATGCAGCCTTGATGAGTGACTGTTGAATTTTAAAGATTTTGCACATTTTGAATAAATGATACCTTTGTAATTTTATTCTACGTACTCATTAATAACAACTAGTAAGCAATCTATATCATAGTAGATATTAAAGCTATTGCTGGTGCTACAACATATTACTAGTATTAAGTACTCCCTTGATCACAAAGGCAGTGATGCTCTAAAAATATCACATTGGAAATGCTTCTCCAGTTCCAGGGGAAGTAAAAGAGCACTGAATGAACTAGAACACAAACATGCACCAACAGACAGCCGGCCGCAGAACGTTTTAAACAGTGGGATGGGTAGATAGGGAAGGACGTACGCCAGCGTGCCAGTGGTATGTGACAAAGTTTTGTAAACACACCACCACAACTGTTTTCCAATTAGTTGTTAGTAAAATAAAACACTACAGTAACTTTGTTCTGTAAAGAAATGCATGTGAAGATAATACAAAGAAAAACGTTTAGATGCTTCAAAATTGATGAACACCAGCGCAGGACAAGCCAGTTAGGGTAAGTTCCTATAAATTTATTATATTTACAGGAGGAATGGAGAATGTGATAAGTAATGCAGTATCAAAATCTTTAAGTGCAACAAGACTGTCCTCTTTGATGATTAACAAAAATATTAACCATGTATTAGGAATTATTTAAGTGCAACTGAAACTGCCTTGAAAATACAAAATGAGTTAAATTTTATTAACTCAGTGAGTTTAGTCCTGGCCCGCAGAAGTTATGTACGTAAATATTAGACGAAACACAAGACATTAATTTGGAAGCAATTAAGGGCAAAACTAAAGGTACGGAATATGAGTTTCTTTATACATAAATGATCAAAGCGTAGCTGAGGTTCTCTCTTACATCATGGTGAGTAGTACTAGCCTTTTCGTGGTTCTTTTCTCTCCATCCCCCCCCCCCCCCGGACGCCACTTACGTGAGGACTAAATTCGCTTGCGAGTATCAACCTCAGAGAACTACCTATCACTTTTGGTCGGTCTAATACGGCGACCAGCATGGCGTCTCCCAGGTCTCCAGATTGGTACCGAAGGACATTAAGACGTCTCACAACCCCTCCAGGATGCCCGCCTCGGTAGCGTAGATGTTAGCATGTCTGCCTCACGTTCAATAGGTCCCGAGTTCGAATCTCGATCAGGGTAAGTTACCTGGATAAGGTTTTTTCCGGGGTTTTCCCTTATCCTGAAAGACGAATCTCGGGTAACTCTAAGCTCCATTGAGCACCATTTCACCCATTTCATTTATGGTCCGCTATTACTAAATGTTGGAGGACGTAAATTAAAAAAATTTAAAAAATTAAAAATCCGTCAGGACATTATCACTTAGTCGTTTAATGCACTTTATAATTAGACTGCAATTGCAACAAATGTGTTAACAATAAAGCGGAACCAGCTCTTACTACCTGAATTATTTTACGAGGGAAAGATATTCTGATATTTCTAATTGCGTAAGTTGGATATGAATTGGCTGGAGTGGAATTCCTTGCTGCTTTGCTTCCATCCAGACTTAGCATGATATGTGAGAGCACTTATTTATAATTATTAAAATGTTTGCATAAAATGAAATTCTGACAGTTTACTCCTTTCTCCGTTCCCACGCCTTTATCTAATACCTCTTTGACTCATCATAGGTCCAACCGACTACACTAACTGCGTAGTTATTGCTGCTCACTGATCTGGAGTCAGATTATATTTTACAAAGTTTCTCTATTTCGCGGCGACTACACAGTCCGCTGTTTGATATTAAATTTTATAACCTGTAAACAATCCAAATGGTTAAGTTTTATTTCACGTAGCTGTTTGACAAATCCACTTAGTTTACTCAAACAAATACACATATTTCATTTACAACGAAGGAAGTGGATATTTTCAATTTTCCGAAATTCTCTAAAAGTCAAAATTTCAATTTTTTTTTTCCAAGTCAGAGAATGCGCTTACAGCTACAAAACTTATGACTTAAACATCGTCACTTTTGCAGAATAAAGTTGTTGCATGCCATTTCTTACCGTGTATTGGTGGATTTGCAGAATTAAGACTGGAAGATATACATAGTATATACAAGTATCGCTATATTTTACTACATAAATCTCATCCAACAGGTTTAAATACCAATTTTAACATTTATTATGTAAGCTGTTAGCCGGACTTTGGTTACCAATTCACAGCTGCAGTTTTAGAAACGTAACTCATGAAAGTAACTCATATCCGCTTACATAATAAATTTCCATTACTCTTAATAAAAACTGCAAATATAACTTACCATTTTGAGAATCTTGACTTAGGAGAAAATAAAGAACATATATGAGAAAAATTTAAACTATAAATTTTGTAAAGATAAGTCTTGACTTAGGATAAAAATCAAAAATATATAAACGGAGAAAATCTCTTACTAAAAATTTTACTAAGATAACAATGTTATTTATTTTGCCTAGATACCGCACTTGTTTTTAAGTTGTTGCTATAGCACTATGATGACAAAATAATTTATGAAATTAATAACACCGAATAGGCACAGACCACGTTCTGTGGAATCGCACAGCATCTACTATCTGTGGAATTGTGGTTTATGATATTTTTGAAATACAGATCTCAACCTTTGTGGCTTAGTTATATGATACAGTAATTGACAGTTATTCATACGAAAATCAACGCTTCTCTGTATACACAGAAGGTTTCCCCTGGAATATTAAACAATGGAATATTTTCAAATGGCATATAACACATAATGCAACGGCAACGCGAACCTAACCTCGCCTCATTAAAAGTACGTTATTGTGCTAGTCATTACTTACAGATATGAGAGTTTTCGGGGGTGTGCTGCATTTAATTTATATTTTTGGATTAAACGCAAACACAATGGAACTAATTTTTTCACATTTGGGAGTATTTTTCCGGGGTTAGCGCTGTTTTTTTTTTTTTTTTTTTTGGTAATTTACGTCTTCCAACGTTAAGTCATATCGGACAGTGAATGAATTGGGTGAAATGATGCTCAAATGAGTCCAGGGTACATGGAGCTTAGAGTTACCTGGCATTCGTCTTGAAGGACATGGGTAAACCCTGGCAAAAACCTTATCCAGGTAACTCACCCTGACCGAGATTCCAACTCGGAACCTCTTGAACGTGTGGCACACATGCTACCATCCACCCTACCGAGGCGGGCAAAGCGCTGTTTCATTTGAAATCCCTATGCTAAGGCCCGAGGTCACTATGGCAAGTTGGTAGTTTATGTTAGTAAATAAAATACCTTTTAAATGTTTTTCTCGACTACTTTAAGGAATTTTATTAACATACAGGATTTCATTGTGAAGCATATTATATTTATAAGTTAATGCTATGAGAAGTAGTGGATTGCTGCTTGTAAAGAAGCATTGTTTAAGTTGTGTGAACGTTTATATTCAAAAGACAACTTAATCATCTAATATTATTTAATAGATTTACTTATTTCAGCAGTTCTAATTCGGTCCCTAAGTGACTTTAAAATATAACCCACGTAAATAGACATGTCTACTGGCAGTAGGTTAAAAATCAGTTGTAATGTAAACATTAAACGTGCACCACAGTGTGATTCTATTTATTAATGAGGTCAATGTAAATTTATCTTTGGGATAAAGAACAAAATAGCTCGCTAAGTAATTAACGTAATTCTGTTACATAGCGGATTATTATGATTACCGAAGCTTTATTTAAAAATAAGTAATATTAAACTATTTTTATGATCATGATTTTAGTTTATACAACATATTGTGGGAGGGGCATCCAACACACACATGACTGGACATTGAAGATTCTGAATGCCAGACCTTCGGTCTCAAACCAGATCAGAGCTAGGCCCTCTACTGGCAGTGGAGTGTTTTGTAAGGAAGGATAATATGCTGCAGAGGATGAGGTTGGAGCTATATATGTCATTTGATGTATTGTTTTACGTGCTTAAAAGCAGCCTCGGGCGTTTGTATTGCTCTCCAGGATCGATGTCGTACTCACCTAGACCGCGGATTAGGGAGTTGAAGCTGGGGGAGAGGTTTTGATAGAAGGAACGTGAAAGGGTATGGATGTAGTCTGTTATTGTGGGGATACGTAGGTCACGTCGGATAACAAGATTGGGTATGTACCAAGGAGAGTCTGTGGCAATGCGGAGGAATCGGGATTGTAGAATTTGAAGGCGGTGTAGGTGAGACTTGGCTGCTGGGCGTATGTGATGACTGGTCGGAGTACTTGCTTATACAGGAGCAGTTTTGTAGGCAGAGACATGACTTATCGTCGGTTATAGAGAGGGTATAGCATACCCATGGGGCATCCGAGCTTCGACTTAATCACGCTAATTTTGTATGCATCAACATAGGACGTTAGTGCTACTCTCTCAGTTGATAGTGGGCAGCTGAATGAGAAACCATAAATATTCATTTTCCCTTGTTTCTTGGTGTTTTAAAGTGTGTGATAACGTTGAGTACGTGAAACACTGTAAAATACAACCACTGAGAAGAGGGCAAAGAAAGGCCTTGTCTTTAAAAAGGACATGTTGAAATATGAACTGGTACACATAATCAGGAATGCCAACCTGCAACAGAGATATGACAAACTCGTTCAGACTTCACGGAAGAGGCTGACCACACAGCCCTTAGTCTTCTTCCCTATTTTAAATCCGATCGCATCACTGTGGAGCCAAGTTAAGGGATATGACAACCTTTAATCATACCGAAGTACGAAAGGAATAAGTATCGTTACATCTAAAATGGGGCGATAATCTTCCACTCGTACTAGATGGAGAGGGAAAATTCTAGGAGGAATTGTGGCTCATCTTATAATCCTTGTAGAAGTTGTAGCATGAAGGAAGAAGGGTCAGATTTGGAAGGAATTCAACCTCTTCCATCTGACTAGGTAGGTTATTTAACAATATGGAGAACTATAATAGGCCAAAGGCACGCGACTTCTTAAGCTAGCCAACCAACAACAATACATAGCTGAAGCCTCCTCATTAAGAGTACGTTATTGGTCAATGGGTCCAGGGTACACAGAGCTTAGAGTTGTCATGCATATTTTTTTTTTTAGGAAAAGGAAAAACCTCCAGCGCTATGTCATATCGGACAGTGAATGAAATGTTCAAATGGGTCCATGGTACATAGAGCTGAGAGTTACCAGACATTCATCTTTCATGATAAGGGAAAACATCCAACAATAAGTCATGTCGGACGATAAGTGAAATGTTCAAATAAATCAAGGGTACATAGAAAAGGGAGTTACCAGGCATATGTCTTATAGGACAACGAAAATGTTCAAATGATAAGTCATGCCGGACGATGAATGAAAAATTACAATGAGTCCAGGGTACCAAGAGCTTATAGTTACCAGACATTCATCTTTCAGGCGAAGTAAAACCTCCAATTTTAAGCCATATCACGACAATAAATGGAATATTCAAATGAGTCCACTGTACAGAGAGCTTTGTGTTACCAGACATTCATCTTTCCGGATAAGGAAAACATCCAACGCTAAGTCAAATCAGGACAATGAATGAAATGTTCAAATGAGTCCACTGTACATAGAGCTTTGTGTTACCAGACATTCATCTTTCCGGATAAGGGAAAACATCCAACGCTAAGTCATATCAGGACAATGAATGAAATGTTCAAATGAGTCCACTGTACATAGAGCTTTGTGTTAACAGACATTCATCTTTCCGGATAAGGGAAAACATCCAACGCTAAGTCATATCGGACAATGATTAAAATGTACAAATGAGTCCACTGTACATCGATCTTTGTGTTAACAGACATTCATGTTTCCGGATAAGGAAAACATTCAATGCTAAGTCATATCAGGACAGTGATTGAAATGTACAAATGAGTCCACTGTACATAGAGCTTTGTGTTTACAGACATTCATCTTTCCGGATAAGGAAAACATCCAACGCTAAGTCATATCAGGACAATGATTGAAATATTCAAATGTGTCCACTGTACATAGATCTTTGTGTTAACAGACATTTATCTTTCCGGATAAGGGAAAACATCCAACGTGAAGTCATGTCGAATGATGAAATGATTCTCAAATGGGTTTAGGGTACACAGAGCTTACAGTTGCTAGACATTCATGTTTCAGAATAAGGGAAAACCTCAAACGTTAAGTCTAACTACACGATGAATGAAATAATGTTCAACTGAGTCCAGGGTACATTAAGCCTAGTTACTAGACATTCATCGTTCGGAATATGGAAAAGCTTCAAACGTTAAATCATATCGGGCGATGAATGAAATTCTATTGAAATGAGTCCGGGGTGCATAGTGCTTAGAGATACCAGACATTCATCATTCAGGACAAGGAAAACCCTTCAGTGTTAAGTCATATCTAGCGATGAATGAAATGATGTTCAAATGAGTACAGAGTACATAGAGCTTAGAATTACGGGAATTAAGTTAACTTTAAATGTACAGTATTAGTACAAAGGTTATCCTTAAATATTGTCACACTACATTATACTAGTAGCGCCAGTTATTGTGGGCTTTTTCATTTATTTTCACTGTTCAGTTTTATGGATTCATTGAAAAAGCTGAAATGCGACTGTCCATCTGGGCGTTAGCAGTCCCCTCCCCTCTCTAAGGCCATTCTTATGCAAAGTAAACTTGAGCACATTCCTTCCAGCCACACATAGCTTGGACTCTTACAGCACCTGCAATTGTTGAGTTGTTTGCAACGTTCGCAAAAACAGATAAATCCGAGCCAACAGGCGTTCTACAGTAATGGCCCACCTGAAACTGCATACTGTCGCGAGGCATTGTTGCAATGGGCGCCGCCGGCGCGCACAAAGAGACAGATAGTGCAGCGCGGAGATCAAAGCTTTCCGAAACGGAGAAAGAAACAGACAGACAGATGTCTGGATGGTCCGTCTTTCTTCTGCTGCAGTCTTGATTTTTAGAGAACATTCCAATAATTTCTAGCAGAATGAGTGGAGGTTTAAAAGGAGCCTTTGATAGTTTATGCGGACAGTTGTAATTGGATTTGTGGACTGAGTTGAAAATGGAGAACTGCTAATTGTGGACCTGTGAAGTGTAGCGCGAGTGATTTTGTTCATTTGTTTATGTGTAGTGAAGCAACCAGAAACTAGTGTGTGTGTGTGTGTGTGTGTGTGTGTGTGTGTGTGTGTGTGTGTGTGTGTAGTGTTTAACGCCCGCATTTACTACATACGGCACCGCAGGCGGTGACACTGATGATACATGAGATGAATATGGAGTGCCGGGGGAAACCGGAGGTTCCAGAGAAAACCCGCCCAGCGCCGTGTTGTCCATCACAAATCTCACTTTGCGGTCGCCTGGGATCGAACCCGGGCCGCCTTGGTGAGAGCCAAGCGGTCTAACCACTGAGCCACGGCGCGGCCAACCAGAAACTACTGTGTGTATGACACGTCACTTTTAGAATCTGTGAAGGGTATAAAGATGTGTCTTTCTACGGAAATAAGGAGCATCTTGAATATCTCCAAACTTGACTTTTAATTTTACAAACCCACAAAGTAACATTTGGTGTCAGAAGTGGGAAACGACAGTGAAAGTTGCATTGGCAAAGATTTTAGGGAAGATGGATTAACTGAAAGAAATAAAGACAGCAAATGACGCTCTGGCTGCGAAGACGGAAGCTGCAAACAACAACCTGGCCGCGACGATGACCACGAAGATAGCCGAATTGACCACGGAAATGAAAGAGGCGAAAGATGGCCTGGCAACCGAAATGAAGCCTGCGAACGAAGCCCTCGCAGCCAAATTTGAGAACAGTTGGCCGGCGTAAAGAAGGACGTCGTGGAGTTAGGCAGGCGCGTCGAAGGCCTGGTGAGCCGCGTTAATGACCTGGAGGGGAAGGCCGACAGCAACACAAAGTCCCTGAACGTCATGGTGGAGGACGTCGTCGGCAGGAGGTAGAAGGATATAAAGGTCGACGCGCCGGGACGAGACACAACATCTGCGCGCGTCAAACCTCCTAAATACGATGGCGCGACAACTTTCTAAGCTCTTCAACCGCCAGTTCGACACAGTGACCAAGCACAACAAGTGGTCACCTGAAGAAAAGGCTGCATATCTAATAGCCAGTCTCTAGGGAAGGGCCGCAGAAGTCCTGAACGCGGTCCAGACAACGGTGGCTCCCAGGTACATCTGGGAAGCCCTAGAGAACCGCTTTGGAAACCACCGCTTAGCCACAGCGTACCGCAGCCAGCTGAAGTCAAGGTCACAGCAGCCAGAGCAGACGCTGCAGGAGTTCGTCCTGGCAGTTGAGCAGCCAGCTAGCAAAGCCTTAGTCTATCTCCCACCAGAGTTCGTATCCCGGGAAGCCACCTATACATTTGTTGACGGGGTACGAGACACGGAGATTCGTCAGCGCCTAAAGCTCGGCGATTACAAAACTATCCACGAGGCTCGTCCGATATGACTTAACGTTGTAGGATGTAAATGACAAGCGCTAACGGCGGCACTGAGGATGGAGGCGGCCAAAGTGATAGCCATCCCAAAGTCGAGAACGAGGACTGACCTTTACACTGCAGACAAAAGGCCAGCCGAGGGACGCCGGCGAAGGCCTAGTGGTGTGTGCTGCGGGTGCGGCCAGTCGGAACACCTGGAGACAGACAGCCGACACCAGGAAGAGCAGCCGGAAGAACGAGTAAGGCCCGGCGTGGTGAGGGGCACATCGGTGGCAACATCACCATCCCCTCAAGTGAAACTGCTCGCCGTCAGCCGGCGTATGGATGACAGCCTCATCGGTGACGGTTGGGTGAGAGGGAAGCCGTACCGTAGGCTCGTAGACACTGGGGAGCCGTGACTGTCATCAGACATGACATAGCCCGGGGTTTGCCGTCGAGAAAACCAAGCCGACCACAGCAGATTATGACGACATTGGGTGACACCTTGCCTGTGGAGAAGGAGGCTCTACTGAAGTTGACCTTGAGACTGAGTGTCGTGCGTCTGTGTGTGTTCGTCGCAAAGGTGGCTGAGGAGGTGATACTGGGATTCAATGCCCTCAGGAGCCACCAGGCGACGGCCGACGTCGGCAGCTCCAGCAACCCGAAGACGCCTTGGAATCTGCAGGGTCATCTTGAAGGAAGACGTGGTGGTCCCCGCGAGAAGCGAGGTGCTGGTGACGGTGCCACTGGAAGGCCTGCGGACGAAGAACGTGATTCTGGACCAGAAGACGCCTGTGCACGGACTACGTGTAGCCAGGACATTGTTGCCGTGTCTAGAGGAGGTACCAGTGAAGCTGCTCAACCTGGCAGACACCGATCACGACGTCCAGGCCGGAACGGAGCTGGGGATATGCGAGCCCTTGATCAGCGTGACAGCAATCGACAAGGCGCAGGACCCGGTCCCGACGCAACACCTGGGACCCCAGCTGGAAGTCTTATTGGAGAGGGCGGTCGACGACCTGACCGTAGAGCATCTGGAGAAAGTGCAACAACCACTGAGACGATACCAGCCCGTCTTCAGCCAAGATAACAGTGACTGCCGCCGCACGGAAAAAGCACTTCACCGCTCGACACCGGAGACGCCCGGCCTATTCGGCAAACACCTAGACGCGTTCCGCTGGCGAAACAAGCGGCGGTACGGGATATGCTAGAGGACATGAAATCCAGGGGAGTGATTGAAGAACCTGACAGCCCTTAGTGTTTCCCTGTAGTTCTGGCGACAAAGAAGAACGGCGAGCTATGCTTCTGTGTGGACTACAGGAAGCTGAACGCTGGTACACGGAAGGACTGTTTTCCCTTAGCCCGGTCTGACTGCAACCTGGACACGCTAGCTGGTGAACAATGGTTCTCGAACCTGTACCTGAAGTCGGTTACTGGCAGGTAACTCTGGACTCAAGAGACAAGGGGGAGATCGCATTCTCGACTGACCAAAGACTTTGGCGGTTCACAGTTATGTCCTTTGGCCTCTGCAACGCGCCAGGTACTTTCCAACGCCTCATGGAGTCAGTGATGAGAGGACTGACTTATGACGCCTGCCTATACCTTGGACGACATCATCGTCGCTAAGACCTTTGAAGACCATCTGGAAAACCTGAGCAAGGTGCTACAGATACTGCAGGCAACCAACTTGAATCTGAACGCGACGAAGTGCCATTCCTTCCGAAAGGAAGTCAACTACGTGGGACACATAATCTCACCAACCGGAGTGGCCACAGACCCGGAGAAGACACAGGCCGTGAGAAATTGGCTTCAGCCAAAGGATAAAAGAGAATTGCGCAGTTTCCTGCGGTTGTGCAGTTACTACCGCCGCTTTATCAAGGGATTCTCCAAAATCGCCAAACCGCTCACCCGCCTGACTGAAGAACACCGGCCCTATGCGTTAACAGAGCATGCCGAAGGCGCTTTCCAGCGGCTAAAGGAGACACTGTGTAGTGCTCTTATTCTGTGATTCCCACAACCAGGTGACGCCTTCATCGTGGACCCCGAAGACAGTGACCATTGTATTGGAGGCGTCTTATCGCAGATGCAGGACTGCCACAAGTGGGTGATAGCCCACTACCGCAAGACGCTATCTAAGGCAGAGAAGAACTACTGAGTCACCCGGCGAGAGTTACTGGCGGTAATGAAGACCTTGGAGCATTTTCACAAGTACCTGTGCGGTCAGCCATTCAACCTTAGGGGCCACGCCGTGGCTCAGTGGTTAGACCGCTTGGCTCTCACCAAGGCGGCCCGGGTTCGATCCCAGGCGACCGCAAAGTGAGATTTGTGGTGGACAACACGGCGTTGGGGCGGGTTTTCTCCGGGACCTCCGGTTTCCCCCGCCATCTCATTCCACCGGTGCTCCATCTTCATCTCATGTATCATCAGTGTCATCGCCTGCGGTGCCGTATGTAGTAAAAGCGGGCGTTAAACACTACACATTTCATTTTCAACCTTAGGACTGACCACTCCGCCATAACTTGGCTATTGTGCTTCAGTAACCTGGAAGGCCAGACAGCACGTTGGGTCCAGAGGCTGCATGAGTACGGCTTCATCTCAGAACAACATAGCGGGAAGAGCCACGGCAACGCAGACGCCTTGTACCGGAGAGCCTATCCAGAAGTGTGCGGCCAGTGCACAAGAGTGGAAGAGAAGGAGCGTGCCGCAGCTGTCCGAGTGGTCACGGAAATGCCTGCGGATGGCTGGGATAGCGCAGGCCTGAGGAGGTAGCAACTGGCGGACGCAGACTTGGGGCCACTCTTGAGAAAAGTGTAGGCAGGAACAAGACCAACCTGGGAGGATATCGCACCAATAAGCCCCACATACAAGTCCTATTTGGTCCAATGGGACTCACTGAATATAAGAGAGGGCGTGCTGTTTCGGATATGGGAATCGCCCGATGGAAAGACGCAGTTGTTACTTCCCCGAAATAAAGTTCTGGAGGTCTTGGACGAAGTACATGCCAGTAGTTCAGGAGGGCACCTGGGAGCAAACCGGATGAGCGACATACTCCAACAGCGCTACTACTGGCTGAGGCTCAGAGAAGGCGCTAAGAGATGGTGCCGTCAATATCACGCGTGCGCAGCGAGTCGCGGACCCCAGACTAGGAGCCGGGAACCCATGCAGCAGCACAACTTTGGAGCGCCATTCGAACGAATCGCCGTTGACATAGCTGGACCGTTCCCAGTGTCCGACCGAGGCAACAGGTACCTGATGGTGGTAGTGGACTACTTCACCAAGTGGCCGGAGGTGTTCTGGCGATTTCCGTTGCCGTTAGAGCTCCACAGCGACTAGTGCACCAATTTTGAATCCAGCCTGATAAAGGAGGCACTAGAAAGTCTTGGGGTGAACAAGACCCGCACTACACCCCATACATTCATAGTGGGACGGCATGGTGGAGAGGTATATCAATACCTTAGAGGAGCACCTGCGGAAGGTCTTGGCCAGCCATGAGCGAGACTGGGACGTCAAGATATCACTCTTCTTACTGGCCTACCGCTCGTCAACACACGGCATCACTGGGATGACGTCAGCTAGCTTAATGTTCGGCCGAGAGTTATATCTCCACTGTGATATGGCTTTTGGAAATCACCCGGTCGCAAAAAGCCAGCAACCGAGTATGTGGATAGCCTGGTGGACCATCTCCACGACAAGCATGAGGTGGCTCGTCAGAACATCCAGAAGGCGAGCGACCGCATGAAGACCCGATACGACAGGCAACCCAACAGGCAAGGTTTCCAGCAAGGTGGTATGATCTGGTTGTATCACCCTAATCGGACCAAGGGACGCTGCCCGAAGCTTCAAAAGCCTTGACAAGGACCGTACCGGGTGGTGAAGGGGATTAACGTCGTGGTCTACCGCATCTAGAAGGAAGCCCGAGGGAAGAGCGCCCTCTATGATGGTGCTGTTCGGGACGACCAGCCTTGAGGAGGGAGCAGTGTCGCGGTGACGCGCACAAAAGGTTTGGTGCAGAGAGATAAGTGCAGCTTGTGTATACAAAGAGCCGGCAAATAAATATAGCGGATATAAATGACTTGCCGGCACATATTAAGTTACGCTTCTGGAAGGTTCGGGTTTCGTCTAGTGACAGAACATTTGATGTCTTGTTTATTCCAGAAATGTCTAGTGACTGTTACAGAACTGTCTCGAATTATCAATGAGGTATTTAAGAAAGCGATGACTCGTCGTAAACAGGAGAGTAAACAGTGATGTTGAGAGAATGATGTCGTAAACAGGTACAATCAGAACGCTGTTTTGTTATGGTCAGCGACCTTGGTAGACTGTGATTGTGTATGTGACGTAATGCTGTTACGTAAGGATTGAACACAGTGTATTTCTACGAAAATAAAGAACGTTTCGAATTTCTGCTACTCGGAACCCACAAAGTTACAATATTTAGCAGCATAAGGGAAGGCTTAACACTGCATACTTCTATTGGATAACAAAACAAATCAAAGGAACTAAACATGTTAATTCTACAGAACTGTTTTTATTAGTTTGAGATTTGACTAAGGTCAGTAAAGTGGTGGGAGGGCGGTTTCTCAGACAATGCCAATATGAGCATTTGATTACGTCCTAAACAGCTTTCACCCAAAACTCGAATGACGCCACTGTGGTACACCTCATCTGTTTACGTGCCAGAAGGGCGACTGTAGGGGTAAAGCATTTCGCACTGCGGGTGTTCATGTTACCTGCCCTGTTCTAGCTCTTCTTGTTAATCGAGATAAACCATAAAGTGGAACTTAAACTTTTCGTTGTAGAATATAGTAGGCAAAGGACCAGTCACATTTTTAAAGAGAGCCTCCCAATGTGCTCTCTAAAATGCTAAATGCTAAACGCCACACTCTTTGCCTGATTATTTGAAAGTAGCAAATAACGCCTTAAAAGAGTAAGTATTTGAAACCTCATACCAATACAATTAAGGTAATTCACAAACATCGTTCACAATGAAGAGGTCTTCAGAGGAATATCCCAGAAGATTCAAAGAAACTCATAACTGGTCATGAGGATATATTAAAAACAATTTAAGTTAAAACCGCTACAGTAATTTTTAAGGAAATCTTAAAAACATTTTACATGTAGAGTGAATTTCTGTGTGGAAACATTTTATTGAACTCGTTTTCTCGGAAGATGCTAAACTTAAATTACAAGTTACATTTAATTAACTTTTCGTTATTTTCATTACACTGTTCACAGACACACTCATACACACATTCTCACAACAAACACTTGCGCTTTAATTTTTTCAGATAGTTCTGAAAAGTATTTGCGGTGAAACTTAACTATAGAATTTTCCCTAGGTAAGTAGAGAACATAAATAATTGTATAGGGGACATCTGATAGGGAAGCTTTTGATTTAAACAGAAAGTAGTTCAAAGCACTTAGATTGAACAAAATGCCCTGCCGCTGTTACATCTCAAATCTTCCAGAATGGAAACAAATATCAGGGGGTGCATATACTTTATTCCAAGAGTTCCTGATAGACTAAATGTGCACATTAAATCATTCTGAGTGAGAATTCATTCCAACAATTTCTATTAGCGCCCGTGTACTCTATGTTACTAACGTTAATAAACCATCCCATCAGTATCAAAACGCCGCGTACAGCAGTGCGGATTCTGACACTGGGTAATCATTGCCCTATCAGAAGCTATATGTTATAACAAATCCATAATTATCAGATGAAGATCATCCTCACTTTTGATTTACTATTTGATCACAAACAAATCGCGAAATGGTTGGAACAACGGTTATCTCTCTATGACACTAAACACACTGAACCCTTGTCTTGAATGATGATGATTACTGAAGATAAGCTCGAGGTATTAGGTTAGTCAAATGACGTTCAAAGAAAAATAAAGTTTCAGTAGAATTTATACAGAAGTATTAATGACAATGAAGTATCGCTTTGTTACACAGTTTTAAAAATCCATTATTTGGCTTTCTGCATATCTGTCAAATGTTTCTATAAGAACATCTATCCCCTATGTTTCTCGTAAACTTTTTGGTATATTTTATTTAGTTAAAGAACTGATCTTCTCAAGGAGTGCACTAATTAATTATGCATTTCTCTCATTTTCAGATGCTTGTTCTCATGATGCTGTTATTAGGTATTACAATCTATTACCAGCGCTCAACAATTTAATGTTGGAGGAAGCGTTAGTGACCGCAAAAATCGATGAACGGCCCCATCAAATGTAGAAATGCTCTGTTTGTGTCTTACAGCATCAACTACAGATATCCTTCATTTTAAAATATGCCAAGATATAACATTTCCATTTTGAACATATGTAAAATTTCCATTGTTTTCTATAGTTACTTGTTTTACAAAACTGAAATAGTGCTTAAATAAATATAAATAATGAAGGCATTTTACATATATAAAGATAATTTATTGGTTCTTAATGTGTAACGCCTTGGCATTGCTGAAGTTTAGTTATATGTCAATCCTTTGAATGCAGCAAAACAACCTTTCATGTATTTCTTCCTGCTACGAGAGGGATAACAACAGAAAAAATCTAAACACTTTACGAAAAAACATACCATTTAAATATTTTAGAAACAATCTAAAATTTACGAGCATGAAAATCGCATGTAACACAAACTTTTGGTTACCTATTCAGGTAGTGGATTTTACTTTGTTGCATTCAGCCAGATGCGCCCTGAAAAGTCCAGTACCCTGACACTTTGTAAAAGACGTCAGAAATGTGTACATGTTATATTTTGAGGCAGTTTAAAACATTTTGTATGTTGCATTCTTACATAGACTTTTAGAAAATAAATTTAATATATCATTTTACCAGGCCCGAAGAAGTTCTTCGTTGTTATTCATCTTTATAACATCTCATATTTAAAGCACTATATTACTTTCTCGCCATTTATAAAATGGTAGCATAAGAGAAATATATTTCATTACACATACCAGTGAGCAGCTTGCCCTTTGTCAAGTCTACTTATAGATATAAGGCTCCACTTTTCCGCTTGAAAGCATGCTTCAAAATTTATTAGGCTATGCGAAACTTTTACTTGTATTTGATGACAGATATTATATTGTTTCAATTACTGAAGATACCTCAAATATGGCTGTGTCACATCGGATAGTTTCGATCCCATGCCTATGAACCTAAGATGCATAAAGCTATAACATTACGTTATTTTCCGTCTAGTATACCGTCGTCTGCTGGAGGAAAGAGTTCCAGACGTTTTAATCACAATTTTGTGGAAATCTTCAACGGCACTGTCGAGGTTCTGCGAGGCGCTAGAAGAGTAAGCACAGACGAGATAGCGCAGTCCTGTTAGCTGAAACCAGTAGAGCTTCCTGGTAGTTCAGGCGCTGTACTATAATATACTGGTACGCGCACAAATTTTAATGTATCGTTTTCTGGTGCACTTTGCTTCCGCTGTCGTTTATGTAGTTTACAGATTTTCTAGATTTGGTTTTGAGAAGGTTCTGGTGTATGTCATTTTCTGCGTGAGAAGCTTACGGGAGGTTGCACTATGAAGCTGGGCGAGTCCCAAGATGTCCTTCAATGAACGCTGAAAGGTTTCTTTTCCCAAGTGGCAACACGTACAGTCAGTCCCTGAAGCAATGTCCGGAGTTCATGTAGCGCCATGGTGTAGGCTGCAATATGGATTTGAAGGTTACGGTACTTGAACTACTGCAATGAAACCCTATGAATGCACAGTGAAGATTGGTTTGTGTGGTTTATGTAAGGTGTTAGTTGTGTGGTTAGTTGTCGTGGCTATTCAGTGCATCGACGTCCTCTTAGGTATTCTAGATACGCCACTTGTTCTGTAAAGTGATCTTATACGATACACTGAGTGGTGTGTCAAGTCACGACTGGTGTAGACAGTGGTGATGTTCGACGACCCTCGCAGTCATGGTTGCTAGAGCGTGCGTCTCCAGAGTTCCGCCACGTAGAGGATCGCGGTTTCAGTCCCGACTTGGGCATGGGTGTTTATGTGTTTAGTGTACATAAGTGAAACTACAGAAAACCGACAGTAAAATAAACGGAAATAGTATAAACTGTTAAATAAGAAAAAAGAATAATGTATCTTTATAAATATATACATATTAGTATAAAGTAAAAAAAAAAATTATAGCGCTACAGTAGTGTCAGCATG